>JARFXV010000969.1:0-534688 GCA_031761425.1 Cosmopolites sordidus
TGTTAATGGATCAATGAGGATTTATAAATATTAAACCCGTTTTTCATAAACCAACATCTTGTTTATAATA
The DNA here is from genome assembly GCA_031761425.1 of Cosmopolites sordidus. Classification (NCBI taxonomy): domain Eukaryota; kingdom Metazoa; phylum Arthropoda; class Insecta; order Coleoptera; family Curculionidae; genus Cosmopolites; species Cosmopolites sordidus. The sequence continues at coordinate 71 of JARFXV010000969.1, forward strand.
TATTTTCTTTTCACTAAGAATGACAAATAAATTATTCGCTGAATATTCGTTCCTTATTTTCCGAGTCTTCTATACTTTAGCTAAACTCGAAGAGATTTTCCACTATACACCAAATCACTTTCTTTAACTTCCCTATAATCTAATCCTGATCTAATGAAATTTAGATTGAAGCACCTCCTGATCCTAGAAGGTTAGCGAAATTCGCGCAGAGATGTGAAAAAAAAGTAATTGGTGTTTAGTGGAACTGGTTTCAAATTGCTTAAGTTACACTCCAAATATTTAAAAAATTGGATTATTAGATTTGATAGATAAAATAAATATTAGATTAGATAGAAAATAAAAATTATATGTATATTTAAAGAGAGATAAGTTCTTCCAAATATATCCTTACTGCAATACATATATTAAATATACTTAATAAACTCAATAAATTTGTTTTTACAGAATGAAAGCAAGTAAATAGTGAAGGAACAAAAAAACAAATCTGAATATGCAAAAAAAAAATGGAAATGACTCACCTGCTCAGTCTTTTTGGCAATAAGGGCACCCATTATTTTACTAAAATAGGAAGCCAAAAGTGGATTTCAAGGGAGGATCATTCTCCCAAAAACGATAATAATTTTTCTAGAAGCCTAAAAGCATGATTATATTAATTAGAAGTTTTAGTTTAGCTGAGTTTACAGCAAAAAGTGTTAGCTTTTGTGTGTGTGTGGAACAAAAATGCCAGTTGCAAGCTGTGAAAGTGGAAGGAAAAATGCCAGATGCAATATACCATCAAATGATGATGATATTAGGATATCACATCAAACAATAGAAATGAAAAGGTCCAAAAAGGGATATCTCAAAATACATAGACAAAAAAATTAATAAGATAACTGTCAAAAAAGGGATTTTTAAAATTCTCTACAATTGGAAGGCAAAATTGATATATTCTGATGAATTAAACTTCAAGGTAACTTGTTGTTTTTACTTTTTTTTATTAAGTCATTATAAAATGTCTTATTATTTAAGTATTTAAGAAAGAGCAATTTCAATTTTTCTTCAATTATTTAGAACCCCAAGACTGAGTTAGTGAAGTATATCATCCAAAGTTTGTAGTGCCTACAGACAAACAGAGCCGGAAGCATCATAAAATGAAGCTGCATCACACATAGCTGAAAAATTGAACTGCATGAAGGACATAAATGTGCTTCAAATAGCACAAATAATGGGAATTTCCAAGATTTTCAAACAATCATAAATGTATAAGAATATTTATATATTTGCATGCATATTTCATTATATACCTTTCATCACCAGCTAAACGCTCATTTATAGATGGAACATCACAGGTTAGCAATTCACTAGCAATATTTGGATATTTAAATCTTATTTTTTCATTGAGTTCCACTGATGGTTCCTTGGTGGTTAATGTTACTAATTCATTAATAACTTCAGGTTTCAACAAACTAAACAATTTAAACTAACATAATTACATTTTCACTAAAATAAAACTTTTATCCAATGGTGACTAGTTGACTACATATTACTATTTGAGGTTTCACCGGCAGTAGCAATTTCATAATGGTAATTAACTTTGAATTAATAGATGCATTATATAATGACACACTTAAGGTTTTAAAATCACAAATTTTAAGGTGATACTCTTATTCTTTCGTCAAGTGTAACAGTACCTTTTTGGCTCCAGTCAGTGAAGCAGCAATGTAATATTGTCACTAGCTTAATATTATCCACAAGTTGTATTTTAAGTTGAGTAAAGTGCCTGTTTTTAAGAAGGATGTTCTTAAACAGTATAAAACATTATTATGGTTTTTTATGGAAATATGGAGAATAGAAGATTATAAGGATCTTTACTCTATATTTGCCTAATTGGGACATGGTCTTTTTAGATATTCGTAAAATGAAAAATTTATAATGAAAGGAAACCATTTCAAACCTTCAACCTCAACTTCACCAGTGATTTGAAAAAAAAAGTATATCGACTTACAAATCTATTTTCTATATATAATTATATTTTACTCCATTTTTACAAAAGTAAACAAAACAAAGTTACAAATGTAACATTTTACATATTACACATAAAACTGATTATTTGGTATATTTTTAAAACATATTTTAAAATTTAAAATACTCACAAATCTATTAAATTCCTTATTTTGCACCCTGCATTCATTAATAATTTCCTCAGAGTCCATAACTTCATTAAGGGTGGACATCCTAAAAATTGTATAAAAATGAGAAGGATATATATCCAATATGTTATATTATACCTCTTTTGATAAAAGGGAGTCAATTTGAGCAGATGAAGTTGTATTATATTTCCAAAACATTTTAAAACCTAAAATAAATGATATATATTTAATTATGTGATAAATTATGGATATAAAAATAAAGCATTCCAACAACCTGGAGAATAAAAAAATACATTTTTATATTTTCATTAAAAATATTCAATGTGCAATTTTAACGTCCCATTTTATTGAAACTTAATTAGCTTGATATATTAATTAAAATAAACCTATAATAATACAAAGAAAAAGCCAAATGCTAATGCTATTCTGTTATCCAAAACCAAAGTACGTTACAACTATATCTAAACAAACACAAATCATTAAAACAGAACAATTTTAAGCTTAATGTTAAAAATAAAACATTACTTTTAGACATACATTAAATTAACCTAAAATTAAACTATTTTAAAAATACATACGTTTTTAAATAAGATTTTTCGTAAAATCGTTCAGAAATACGTTCTTTTTTGATGGGTTAGGTTCATTTGACCTCTGTTAACTAGTCCAGTAATTATCGATGATTCACAACATAATCCAATGTATAAAATCCTTGAATTTATGAAGAGTATCACAATAATCCTTCCGATTAATTGCTACTGCTAATTAAACTGAATATTTTATTAAAAAACACACACAAAATTAATTTTTACCAGTAAAAAATGACCACCATACATTATTCCCACAATGCACTTGTTGAGTTTTGAAGTAAGACAGACAGATAAGGTGGGAAATTTAAAAGGTTTTAAACTTGAATATTTTATTATTCTTTAAAATCCGGTTTACACCTCAGCTTAAGAGGGTATATTAAATTTAAAAAAACAAATATACTATTAATAACAATGCTCATTAAATATTTGTCTTTCTATTGTATTTTGAGATATTTTTCTGTTTTCTACCAGAAATTAAAACATGCAATTATTAACTGTAGCCAACAATTAAAACGAAAATATATTTTTGGTCCATCGGTTTTGAAAAAATACTAAAAAGTACTAAAAATACTAGAATATTCAATCCATGTTGTGCAAAGAAGAAAAATATTTAAGGTTATGTCAGTTATAGGTTTGTTTTGAATAACATGTTTGAAATTAAATATTAAAGTAAAAATGGGTTTAACGAAAGATTACTTACGTTATATTCCGGCGGGAAATTTTAATATCATTAGTAGTTCGAACTGTAATGCAGTTTTTGTAATTCTGCAGGGACAGATAGGGCGGTTCATAGCTGTTGGAGCATGTGAGCACATAATTATTTGGGATTTGCGGCTTGGAGAAAAGGTAAATATATTTATCACTAATTTTTTTTATTACATACATTTTACCATAAAAATGTTATTTCTAGGCCCAAGTTTTACCTGGTGAAAAAGCTGCTGTAACTTCTATTTGTGCAAGCCCTAATATTAGGAATTTAGCTGCGGGATATTCTGATGGAACTGTTTCCATTTATGATTTAAAATCAGCTGAAGTTATTAGTATATTTTCAGGTCATCATTCAGAAGTTACAACATTATGTTACGATAGTTTTGGCCATAAATTAGCCTCGGGAAGTAAGGTAAATAATTTTGACCTTAACTATGTTGTTGCAGCATTTGATATTTCAAACCTTTTTTAGGATACAGATATTATCATCTGGGATACTGTAGCTGAAACTGGTCTCTATAGATTTACAGGTCATAAAGGTCCTATAACAAAAATTGCATTTATATCAAAAGAAAATATCCTTATATCAGCTTCTAAGGATAGTTTTATTAAATTTTGGGATTTAAATACTCAACATTGTTTTAAAACTATAACTGGTCATAAAACAGAAGTAATTTAGCATGTGAAATCAACAGTAACTACATATTAACAGTTTAACACTTTTAGGTATGGGGGTTGGCACTAGTTAGAGATGGTCAATATTTGGTTACTGGTTGTGGTGATAATGAACTAAGGGTATACAAATTATCTTTGCATAATTTAAACAGTGAAAATAACAATCCGGTTGACCATTTAACTAATATTCTTGAATTGGCAACTTTAGATGAAGGAGATGATACTACAGTAAGTATTTTTTCTACTAATTTTTACTAATATTTGACAGTTATATTATTCAACATAATTAACTATCATAATCAACATACTTTTAGCATCCACTTCAATGTTTAAAAACAGGCACACTCTTAAGGGGAGGTCGAGGTAGGGTTATTTCTTTAGTTACTGACCCTAGTGGACAAGTATTGGGATGTCATGGTACAGATAATCTGATAGAGTTATTCTATTTTTGCACAGAGGATGAAGCTCAAACTAGATTAAATAAGCGCTTAAAAAAAGAAAGAAAAATGGAAAAGTAAGAATAATCATTTTTTTAAATAATATAACTGTTATTAAAATTTCATTAATAATTTTTTTGTGCGTTCAGTGTTTTTGTTGATTCTGATTTCACACTATAAGTATTTTATAGAATAGTATTTTTGTCAGTATTATTAATTAGATGCCATAAATTGTTAATATAAAATAAAGCAGGTTTAAGAAGGTTTTAAATCAAATTAAGGTTGAGAAAGATAAGTGAAACTGGAGTTGGTGCCGTTGATAGGTTTGAAACTACTTTGAAATTATGGTCTAGATACTCTACACAGTTTGTCTAAGGAAAAAAGCAACTGATGTGAATTTATATATAAGTTATTCATTCATAGTTTTCTTAATTTTTACTTAACAAATTGGCTTCTTATGCGTCAGCAATGCTGAAAATGTCCGTAACATGTTTGATTCAACCAGTCATCTTTTCTATTGGACATTCTGTGTATTATATGAATTCACAGCTTAGACAGTTTTGTTAAAATTTTACTACCTTCTGAGAGAATGAATACTAAACTTGAAGAGATTTGCAAATTAACACCTAATCAGTAAATGATTCAATCCAGAATACAAAAAAATTACTTTTATAAATTTCCCGACGCGCGTATTAGCTTCATCAGTTGATTCAAGCTAGAATAGATTCAATCTAGAGTAGAATCATTGCCTGATAATAATTTGGTGTTTATTATTGTTCAGTTCAGTGTTCACTGTTCAGTGTTCACTGCTACATGCTGATTCATGCTTTTGTTTTCCAAAACGCGGCTTAGCCGGCAGTGTGAAAGATATCTTTCAATTTTATTGTTCATCACCAAAGGTTCCAATAGAATAATTGAGAATATATAATGTTTTATTTACTACAGTATATTAAACTATGGACATCTTATAGATCATGTTCTTATAGGCATATGTTAAGAAATGTTTTGGTAGTATATATGAAAACTGAGTTTTATGGGCCAGCCACATCACGTCGAGTATCAGTTCTCAATAACTAAGTTAAGCGACGTCGATCGCGGTCGAGATTTGGATGGGTACTAATATACGTTAACCCATGAAACCTACCGACACTTATAGACACATATAGGATATCAGATTTAAAAATGTATATTAAAACTAGCTAATATCTATCTAAAAATGTGTTATAGATACATTCATACCTAATTTATTTGCATTTGAGTCAGCAGATATATGTCATATTATGGTCGTGTTATTAATTTTTAAATATTTCAGAAAAATGGAAATAGAAACAGATGAAACCAAGTTAAATGCTAATTTACAAATAAGCTTAAGAGATGAAGTAAAAAGATTTTCGGCTATAAAACTTACTTCAAAACCAAAAAGTTTAGATTTAGTTTTGGGAAATGGAGGAGAACTGAGAATTGCTGTAAATTTAAGAAACAATTCAGTTCAACTTTTCAATCTTCAGACTGTAGTAAAGGTAATGATTACTTTAACATTAAAATTGGATATATTAAAAGTAAACAATTAAACTTGTTCTAGGCCTTCAGGGCCCTTAGAGCTTTTAAATTAAATAATTAAACTTTTGACAATGTAGTATCTATTCTCAATTTGTTTTTTTTTACATAATTATATTTCGGTTAATTAAGAAGCACATGTGCTCTTTTGTAAATTACATAGAAGTAAAATAGCATGTTTGTTATAGAATATGGAAGCACAATGTTTAAGGGGAATATTAAATCATGGTCATCACAGTGATATTCGATGTGTTGCATTTAGTCATGAAAATGTAGCCTTAGCATCTGGAAGTGGAGAAAGTATTAAACTTTGGAATATACCTTCTCAGACTTGTTTGAAAACGGTGGAAACCGGGTACGAATAATATATTTCACTTATTTTATCTTTAAAGATTGTTTTAATTTTTAGCTATGTTCAGTGTCTCACCTTTGTCCCTGGAGATAAACATGTTCTGGTGGGTTTGAAAGATGGTCTTCTTTTAATAATAGATGTGGTAGTTGGTGACATACTAGAAGAAATCCCAGCACACACAAAAGAACTGAGAACAATAGTTATTTCGCCAAATATGGTAAGTTTCTACTTTGCAATAAATTTGATATTCTTATAATAGTGTATCTTATATTATGAATGTCAAATTTTAGAATATCTGAAAATGTATGTATGTACATTTGTACACAGTGTACATTCTATGTACATACTGACATTTTATCGTTTCACAAAATTCTGTGTAAGAGTTTTATTTTTCATATTTAATTATATGAATAGTTCTACACTTGATAGTGCATATCTAATGCCTTAAGATGGCCACAGGATAAAAGCTTGATGCTTAACTTAAAAATTAGATAAGTATTAGATAGATTAGACTGTGGCTTTCCACACATTTCAGTAACAAGCTTATTGTTTAGTTTAATCACAATAAACAATTTTCATTGTCTATAATAGGTTATGACAAATTATGAAGACATGTGGTCACAAGATGAAAGAATATCGTTTGTAGCAAGTAGGGGTTGGTTGCATTCAAAACATCATGTAACCTAAAAAAATATTTAAACTGCGTGGGCTGCGTCGTTTTCCGGAGAATTATTCTTGCAGAAAAAGATAATCATACTAAAAAAAAGTGGATGTTATTTGGAAAAAAATGATCATAACGAACTTACAATCTTAAAATTGCAAAATAAGCACCAGGTTTTAAAACATTTAAGGACAAATCGACGTTGGTACTTTGTGCAAATGCAGCGGGTTGATTAATCAAACCTGAACTTGTTTACTTCGCACAAAATTCAAATCCCATTAAAATTGTGTGTCTGTTTTTTGGCAATCAAACTGGAACGCCAGGGTCACTTTCTTTCCATTTACGAAATGTTTTCAGCGATGTTTTATTTCAAAAGTGAAAAGATATATGGGAAAGGAATGATTACCATTCAAAGTGTTATTGATGATAGACAATGCTCCTGGACACCTTGCGTCACTACTTACGGAAGACGAAAATGTTCAAGTGGTTTTCTTACCACCTAATATGACCTCATTCACTTGTTCAAGGTATCATTAGATGCTTTAAACTAAAGAAACATATGCTCGGCGGAATCTCGAAATGATTCGCACAATGGTTGACAATTACTCAGATGATCACGGAATGCTGGAAGTCATCGACAATTACTAATACAGTTGTATGTTTGTTCATTACATTATTGTTTATGTTGATATTAACAGCCAGCATGAACGTTTTGAGCACTGAAAGCAATCACAATTTTTCTATGATATTTCAAACAGTCCAAACTGAAAAACGGAACTGTTAGTGGATTTTAGTCGAATAATCGAACACAGTATAATGGAAACCTTTGAAGTTAAAAAATAAAAATGGCAACTTTAAATAACAATTTTTTAAAAAGTCTACAAATCCAAGGATAATTAACTGGCAAACACTCGGAAGCGAATTAACATCTAGCTCAAGATGACGTGGTATTTTTTCTCAGTTGATCTCGCCTAATAATTTAAATGTTAAAACTTTATTAATGATTCTATTTTCATTAGCATATTTTCTGGTTTTGTACTACATATTTATTTGTACCTACATAAAAAAAATTGTTTACCGATTGAATGAAATTTGAAATAAATAATATATAGCACATTTTTCTTTGATTTTCGTTTTAATTTCACCTCATAAACCCGAAAATATGGCGCTACAAGTGGTTTGCTATCAAAAAGTGGTTCGAATCGCAAATAAGCATGTCGTATTGAATTATGTGTGATCGATCTTTATATTGAATCTTTCATCTTTTGTAGAAGACAATTCCAGTTGGTCGAGGAATATTAAGGACTAATTATGTTTTGCGTATTTATCATATCTACTCTTTAATTACAGAACGGCTGTGTAACTGGAGGAAGTGATCAAACGGTGAAATTTTGGCAATTTGACTTAATAGTTGACGAGAAAAGCGAATCCAAGGTTAGGATATTATCATTGATACATAAGCAAACGCTTAAATTAGAGGATAGCGTTTTATGTGTGAAGTTATCTCCAAATGGAAAATTTATTGCGGTAGCTTTATTGGATTCCACAATCAAAATTTTCTTTGTAGATACCCTGAAAGTAAGTGCACACATTAACACATTAACAATATTGTTTTTAGTAACTACTTTGTTTTCATTTTTATTAATTCGAATTAAACATGTTAATGGTAATCTGTGATTTTTTTGCAGTTTTATTTATCTCTATATGGCCACAAGTTGCCCGTCCAATGTATGGATATATCAAGCGATTCTACATTATTAGTAACTGGTTCTGGAGATCGTAATATAAAAATATGGGGCATGGATTTTGGAGATTGTCATAAAAGCATTTTTGCTCATGATGACACCATTACAGGACTACAGTTTGTTAAAAACACTCATTACTTTTTTACATGTAGTAAAGATGGCAAAGTGAAGCAGTGGGATGCCGATTCTTATAATAAAATTATAACGTTGCAAGTGAGTAATTTCATTTGTGTAGACAATTCATTAAAAATGCTTACCTTACAAGCTATCATCTTTTCTATATAATTAGACCTCAATTAGCGAATTATTGCAGGGTCACACAGGCGAAGCATTTAGTTTGTCGGTGAGCCCTAACGGAAAATATGTAATATCTTGTGGTTCTGATAATGTCTTACGACTTTATGAAAAATCAGACCAGATTGTAGTTCTGCAAGATGAGGAAGAAGAAGAAAGAGAACTTCAAGAAGAATTAGCTACTGGGGAGCAAACTGTAATACCTGGACAACCGGGATTAAATCTTCCAAGTAAAAAGACAATTGGAAGTGAGAAAGCTGTATGTACTATTGTTAATGATATATCTAAAGAACTTTTTGATAATTATTTTTATAATTTAGACTGAAAGTATACTTGAATGTTTAGAAGTTAGCGAAAAGTATAGAGAGCAATTAGCAGAACATGAGGCATTACAAGCTGCGTCAACACAAATTCTTGCACCTCCTGTTCCACCTCTGTTGATGCAAGCATTTAACGTTTCCACACCTGGAGATTTCCTTTTAGAAACAGTTAAGAAAATAAGAGCAAGGTAAATTTATAATAAACAGTCATTGTACAAATATACTTTATTGTATTTCTAGTGATTTGGAAGAGGCCTTGTTAATTCTTCCTTTTAATTCAGTTTGTGAAATTTTGACTATGCTTCCAACTTTGATAGCGACATGTGACTACACTGAGCTAGGATGCAAAATCGCTATGTTTTTGTTAAGGTTGCACCATGCACCGATTATAGCTAACAAATTATTAATTCCAACGTTGAAGAAGCTTGAAAAAGTCATGCAAGAGGAAGTTAACGAATTGAGGGTTAGTTTGTAACATTTCATGTTGTTTTTCAAGTAACTTTGATTTGAATGAATACTTTTTATTATATTATTATATTTAATGAAGCCATAGTTTTTCTTATATATTTGTATTCTTTATGCAGGACCTTATTGGTTATAATTATTATGGGCTGCAATTCCTCCAAAATGAAATAGAATCTAAAGAAGGAATCCAACTTTTTAGAGATGCAACAATAGAAAAGAAAAAGGGTGATAAGAAGAGAAGGAAGAGAGAAAAATTAAAAAGATCTTTAGTAGTTATGAATAGTTAACTGGCAATTATAATATACATTGTGTTATGAATAAACTTGTTTTAATATTTGATCTCAATATTCTGTAAGTTGAAAAAGAATGGCAAATATTTACCTAAAAATTGTAAGAATCAGATTTATCAAGCGATAAAATTAGTCTTGGATCTGCCGGTAAGAACAGATTAACATTAATCTCCTCTCGACAGAGATCATGATCTAAAAGAAGTATGAAAAGATTAACAAGAATAGCAGAATATAATGATTATTAATTTTTTTCTAGACAATAACTTTGGTCATTTTCTCCTGATATTACACATCAGCAACACTATGTTGCTATATTCCTACATTAGATGCTACCAAATCTTTGTCGCTTAAGTGAGAAGGAACTTGTGTAATCGCGTCATTATATCAAAACTATTGTATTGCAATTCAGTTTATTTACCTTGTCTGGATGTAAACACAATGCATCGCTTACAAAAAACAAAAATAAGTTCTGTACATTGAAGTACAAACGTACTTCAATCATATTTCATCGAGACATTTGGATGACTGAATTAGTTAAAAATGTCAGATCTATTTAAATATGTCTTATTATATATGAAATGTACAATATATATATATATATATATATATATATATATATATATATATATATATATATATATATATATATATATATATATATATATATATATATATATATATATATATATATATATATATATATATATATATATATATATATATATATATATATATATATATATATATATATATATATATATATATATATATATATATATATATATATATATATATATATATATATATATATATGGTGCCACCGATCGCCTTTGCCGAACTGTCAACCATGCGACGTCACGTGTCTCTCGGGACCGGTTTCTAGCCTTTCACAGTTCGGCGAAGGCGATCGGTGGCACCACGTGGAGAAAGGGTGAAAGATTTCTGTAATATTTTCCCTCCACGGTTCTGTTAGGCTACCTTGTGGGCATACCGGGTACTATACCCGAGGTTCCAGGCAGAATGTTACGAGCGGTCCTGACTGCTACGAGCATTCGCCGTATGATGGCGTGAGTTGTGTGCGATCACGATCCGTCATTAAAATGGCCAGTTGATCTGGTCTGGCCCCGATTGCCTCTCCGAACTGCTTTCCTTGCGTTCGTCTAGAGCTCGGCTGATGACGGCTGAAAGGCCGGTCCCGAGAGACACGTGACGTCGCATGGTTGACAGTTCGGCGAAGGCGATCGGTGGATTTCGAAATTTTCGGTTTCGATTCGAAACGTATTAGCTGCAACACTGATTAAAATGTATATGTCACTCACATTGTGTCAATTCAGCATGGAAAAATACAAAGCAAAAAAAATACAAAATATATACGTATTGGGCTCTAGAGCAGTTGAAAAGATATATATATATATATATATATATATATATATATATATATATATATATATATATATATATATATATATATATATATATATATATATATATATATATATATATGGAACGGGATGTGGAACGGCGTGTTAAATGTGGCTGGCAGGCTCAACATACTGTTTAAGAGCAGACTCCCACTTTGCCTGAAAAGAAGTCTTTGATCAGTGCGTTCTACCCGTTATGACATACGGAAGTGAAACCTGGACACTCACATCGCAATCAATTCAAAAACTTCGGGTAGCACAGAATGGAATGGAAAGATGTATGCTTGGCATTACAAGACGAGACAGAAAGCCCTGCGCATGGATCAGGGAGCAAACGAAAGTGTGTGACATTATTGAAAGAGTGAAGTAATTGAAATGGAGATGGGCAGACCATATAGCGAGGCGATGGCACGACAGATGGACCAAGGCAATTCTGGAGTGAATACCGCTTGATCGCAAACGTCCGCGAAGTAGACCGAAAGCACCATGAACTTTTTTTTATATCAGCCTGTGTCGAAAAAATCCCGTTTTTTAACTATAAGTCCTACAGACTTGAAACTTGGCAGGTATGTTCCTCATAATACATAAAGAGCTACTAAAAATGTAATTTTTGAAAATCTGTTTACAAAGATGTGAATTGGGGGGAGATATAGAGGTGTAATGGATTAAAACACTCTAATTTTTTGACTATATGTCCTATAGGCTTGAAACTTGGCAAAACTATTCCTTATACTTACCAGACCTTCACTAATCGGTTATACGAAAATTCGCTCCAAAGAGGGGTTGCGGGGGCGTAAAATGTACAAATAAGCCCGTTTTTTAATTGTCAGCCCTACATACTTGAAAATTGGCAGAAATATTCCTTATACTCTACAGACATTCAATAAACACGGGTTATATGAAAATCTGCTCCCAAGAGGGGTGGCGGGGCGTAAAATGTACAGATAAACCCGCTTTGTAACTGTAAGTTCTACAGACTTGAAACTTGACAGGAACGCTCCTTATATTTAATGAAATTTGATCAAGAACTGTTAATGCAAAAATAAATTTCTAAATGGGATAGAAAGAGAGATAAAATAATTAATTCACGTATGATAATTTATATTAGTATTAAGAAAATGAAGATAACTCTTGACAGCCACGTCTAATTTTTAAATGTATTAGCCGTTTAATTTTTAATCATCCCTTTGGTTTATAATGAAATTATTTTTGCAGATAATTATGAGAAAAATAAAAATTTAATAAAAACTGGATACTCGAACTGTGTGACAATTATTTTAAATTCAGCTGTCAAAATAATGTTTTCATGTCAATAATTATTATGAGCATAATGAAAATGTAATAAAATTTGTATGCTGGACATATTTGATAATTAGTTTAAATTCAGCCATCAAAATAATTTTTCAACGTCGTACTATCTTTAATAATACGGCTATAAAATTATATTTGTCGGTTATCTCTATATTCAATTAAAGCATTATTTATTGATATATTTAGTTAAATTATTGTTTCCAATTAATTTTTTTCATATTTCAAGTTTTCATTTGATTTTTGTTAATACATAATACGCAAACTTTTTATTCTGAATAATTTTGACTGATTACAGTAAATTCTTATCCGAGAACATCGTTTGTGTCTCCTAGACAGAAAATAGTCTCTGCCGTTGACTGTATTTCCATCAAAAACCACACTGCACCCGAGGGGAGAGCGAGCACGCTGCAAGTCCTTCGTTTTGAGCTGCAAACTCAGCTTCTCCGATGAGGCTCATTTCTGGCTAAATGGCTTCGTCAATAAACAAAATTGTCTGTATTGGTGCGAATCTAATCCACAAGTGATACATGAGAATCCTTTGCATCCGCAAAAGATCACAGTTTGGCATGGATCGGTCTTTATTTCTTTAAAAATGAGGAAGGAGCCACCGTTACCATCAATATCGTGCACTACAAAGTAATGCTGGAAGATTTTTTGTAGCTGAATTTGATGGAATCTATGTTTATGTCCTTTATTTTAAACAGGGTAGCGCACCATCGCATATTTCTGGAGTAAATATGGGCTTATTGCGAGCAAGTTCGGCAACTCGTTAATTTTTTTTTTTTTTTTTTTGGGATTTCCGGTCAATTATTAAATTATTATTTTTTTATTGTTTTGTTTACGTTTCAGTTTAATAACAAACCATCTTCAGAACAACTGTACAATATACATTATTTTTATAAAAAATACAAATTTATATCTAAAAACCTACCACTATATCTAATTGAACAATTAATTTCCCAAACTTTTTTAAATGAAATTATTTCTTTTAAATATACGTATAAACATAAATAATATAAATAAAAAATATACTTTTTAATAAATGAAAATATATATTTCCAATTTTCAATTGACACATTTTTGACTTTAATATATTTAAATTTTTTTTATCTTTATATTTTTTATTATAACCTAACAATTTTGGATTTTTCACATGTAATGGTTTTAGATATTCAGAAGATATTCAAAAGATATTCAGAATACTAGAGCAATCACTCCCATCGACGCTTCACATAATGTAATCAATAATATTACGTCAGAACAAACATTTCAAATGATGCTCAATCCAATAGAAAACTAGTTCGCTTGATCCGCGAAACGTTCACTACAGTACGAACGGAACACCTAGGAACTGAACCAACAACAAGGCCTTATATATCAAAACAAAGTTCCTCCATTAGACAGACAAAGATCGTTAATATTCTAAATAAAGAAATTCTTGCTGAAACGGGCAACATGCTCAACTCATTGAAGACCTGCACGCAGTTGTAAATGGAACTAAAATAATCAAACAACCGTGGAATGGAAAAATACAATCACAGCAGAACGCTAAAAAGGGATTTCAAAAAAGATTAGAAACCAAGATTGAAAGTATAAGGGCAGATATAGGCAAACTTCTGGAATTCAGTTGAGACAATCCCAGCAAAAAATTGACGATAAAAGCAACCAGAATATTAGAAAGATTTAGAATTTATGCTAAATATGACAAAACGAATCAGCAGGTCAAAAAGGTCATCGATACCCTAAAAAAAACTTAAAGTATATAGTTCTCGCCTAGATCGATATAAAAAAGCGACGAGGCGTAAGCAACAAAACTGTGTTTTTAGAAAAGACGAGCGGAAATTTTATAGAAACCTAATAGATAACAAAAATCTTGTGGGGAGTTCTAGTACACCATCCAGCCAAGATATACAGACATTTTGGTCTTCGATTTGGTCAAATAACGGCCAATATAACAATCATGCCAGCTGGCTGCGTGAGGAAGAAGCAAATACAAACGCAATTGAACAAATACCCTATCCTGAAATTACTATAACTCTACTACAGAATATAACAAGCAACCTGCATAATTGGAAGGGCGCTGGAACGGATAACATTCATAATTATTGGTATAAAAAGCTCACATATCTTCACCGTTTCATAGTAAGATATTTCAATGAGTTTATAAGAGAACGAAAAGAAATTCCTCGATTTCTTACTCAAGGCAAAACATATTTACTCCCTAAAGGAACCGTCTCTAATAACCCAGCGAAATACCGGCCAATTACCTGCCTTCAAACGACATATAAACTATTAACATCATGTTTCACAGTACTACTCACAGGACATATAGACAAACATGATATACTAAATGAAGAGCAAAAGGGTCGTCGAAGGGGAATGCAGGGATGTAAAGAACAACTTATTATGGATTCAGTTATATTGAAACACGCTCGGAAGAAGAATAGAAATTAATATGCTGTTATATTGATTATCAGAAGACTTCGATTCGACTCGATTCCGCACTCTTGACTAATTAAGATACTAACACTATACAGGGTTCATCCAACTTTGATAAACACACTTCAGGAACTGATAAAAGAGTGGCGCACCACAATTCATTTATCGCAAAATGGAGGTACGACCAAGACTGAGGAAATCAGATATCGAAAGGCTACATACGAAAGGAAACATCACCCGCACAGTAGTAAAAAACGACTTACTTTACCAAGAATTGAAGGAGGGAGAGGAATTATAAATATATGTAACCTACATGAAAAACAAATATCCAGTTTAAGAACATATTTCCATCAAAGAATGATCGAATGCCCGCTATATGCCAACATGTGTTTAGCTGATGATAAATATACGCCTCTGAATGTTAAACAAATGGAACGACAAAATGAGAGCATTCAGACAACTGGAACAATTATGCAAGAGTGGAAAAATATGTCTCTACATGGTAGACACCCCCATAATCTTGATCGTCATGAAGTCGACAAGAGTGCGTCGAACGTCTGATTGATATGGGGAGGTCTTTTTCCGGAAACTGAAGGCTTTATGGGTGCAATTCAAGATCACATCGTGCATACTAAGAACTACCAAAAATATATCATTAAGGATGCACGTGCATCAAATGACACGTGTAGGAAATGCCACGAAAAGCCTAAGACTATCTAACATATTGTAGGAGCATATGGTAGACTCTCCCAGGCGGACTATCTTCACCGTCATAATTAGGTGGCCAGTATAGTCCACCAGGAGCTTGCAAGTCGTAATAACCTTATAACAGAGCGAGTTCCTTATTATAAATACAGAGGCGGTACTAGATTCAGCAGATTTCAGGTTATATTACGACCGCACCATAATAAGCGACAAAACCGTTCAGTGTAATAGGCCAGATATTATATTGCTTGACAAAAAGAAGAAAACCACATTCCTAATCGACATAGCTGTTCACAACACACACAACATTCAACAGGCGGCTGAATAAAAAATACAAAAATATACAGACCTCTAGTTAGAAATAAAACGGATATGGCAGTTGAACCAGGTCGATAGTGGACCATTGATAATTTCAACAACTGGCATTATACCAAAGAATCTGAAAAATAACATCAAATTTCTGAGACTAGAAGAAAATCTGTTTAAAATAATACAGAGGGCGATAATTCTTAATACCACTCGCATCGCCCGAAAATGATTGGAAGAATGAGGTTATTTTGTCTACAGCCCGCACTTTATTTAAAATCCAGCTTAGCTGGGAAGAAAAGATATAAAGGAACATAATATTAATAAACGGTCACGAATATATATATATATATATATATATATATATATATATATATATATATATATATATATATACGAACGATAAAACAATATTTTGCAATTGTACTGTCCTTATCAATTTTAATGTTGGAAGTGACCACCGAATGGTACGAGCAAAAGTTAGGATGAACTGTCGAAGAGAGCGCGAAAGAATGGTAAGGTCAAAGAAGGGCAAAGTGGATTTTGGGAAATTGCTGGAGAGAGGTAGTGATTTTGAGATTACATTGTCGAACCGCTTTGCTGTGGAGCACAGGAAGATTCAAAGAACTACCGTCCAATAAGCCTTCTATCAGTAATGTACAAAGTTTTCACTAAGATAATGTCGAAAAGAATATTAAGAAAACTGATTGACGCACAACCAAGAGAACAAGCAGGATTCAGAAGTGGATTCAGCACAATTCGTTGTGTCTTTCTATGATCTGTTGTAAAACCAGGATGTGATCCATTGTACTGAATCCACTTCTGAATCCTGCTTACTTTCTTGGTGGTGCATCATTATGTTTTCTTAATAATCTTTTAGATATTATCTTGGTGAAAACTTGGTACACCACTGATAGAAGGATTATTGGACGGTAGTTCTTTAAATCATCCTATACTCTTTTTTTGAAGTGAAATTTCTTAGGCAACGATCGATAATCGATAATTGGACGAGAATTGAGAGTGAAATTTCAAGGACGCGTCACGTTTAGGCACATGTCATTACATGAGAGAGAAGAAAGATGTAACGTAGAAAGAAGGAGAAACATAGCTATACATTCCGACGCCACGGGAGTGGAGCAAAGGAGAGCGACGTATACACAACGATACAAAGCGATAGAATAAGATAGTATTGCACATGCGCGCGTTGTACATGTACGCGTTAGACGTTATATTATCTATGAACAGCTGAGGTATCATGCGTTGTGTAATTAATCTTTATCATTGTGTTTTGTGATTATGCAAATTTTATATTGTTGTATTTCTTTTGAGATTCTCTCTCTCTCTCTGCCTCTCACACTAAATCTAAACTTTAAGATAAATAGATAAATCTATTCTTTATTTTTAGAGAAGTTTCACTTCTATCACGTGTACGGTGCTGCACGCGCGAAGTTTTTTTTACCAGCTTTCAACATTTCAACAATTATATTATCTTTTCCTGGAGCCTTGCTATTTTTCATTGAGTCTATAGCCATTGTCACTTCCTCCACCAGGATATCTTGCATTTGTTCTTCAGTAGGCATTGCTGTTCTTGACAAGCAATACCCACCGAAGTTCCGACTGTTGCGAATCAATATGGACAGTTGACTTGGTCTTGCTCTGCTGATTTGAAATAAACCGCTCCGCCTAAGGCGACTTAAGTACAAATTTTTTTAACGTCTTTTTTAAGAATTCAAAAAAAAGGATTCCTTAAGGAGTCTTTCTTATGAATTAGAAAAGGGAGCTCTTAAAGAAGTCTTACTTGTGATGTTAGAAAGAAGAGCTCTTAAAGCAGTCTTATTTGCGAAGTAAAAAAAGTGTCCTTTAAGAGTGCTTTTTTAAGAAGTCTTTATCAGTTCGATAAGTAACTTAAAGCCTTCTTTTCGATGTTGAAGCTGACGTCCAAATCATAAATTATTCAGAACTTATTCAGAATTAATATACTTCATATTGCTATCTGGGACGGGGAGGCTTTCCATGCTTTTTTCAAAAAATATCGAAAGGAGGAAGAAAAAGAAACATTACGGTCGAAGATACAGAAGACGACGATTCTATGGTGAAGACTTTCGACGGAGGCTGCTCTTCAGCCTCCGAGTCCGAAAGGTCTTTAAGATCAAGATTCTTTACAAAGCTACATAGCTCCATACACTGGAATTTTTGTCAGACAGACCTCGTGGTTTGAGATGCCACATGCAGATCACTCGGAGCTTGCAAACCAGGAGAATTAATATGAGCTTTATTTATTTTATAAAACAAAAACAAATGAATAGATACTCCAGTATCTCCTCCAGATTGACAAATGAAGTAACAAAGTTCAATTTGTTGTCTAGAAAAAGGTTCTGCTCAATACCTCGAGGTGAAAATGTTCCAACTAAATTTAAATGCAAATTTTTTTAAAATGTTCACTATATGCTCCCAAATTGAATGGATCCCAAATACGTATTGATCATAATTTTCCGCATGATTGCTTCATATGTCAACCTGTAATCTAATAAAGATTGCAGTATAATGAACAATACATATCAAGAAATCAATGATGTTTTTAGAGTTCCGACCCTACAATTAAAAAACCTAATAATTAAATTTTGAGTGAATAGATTAGTGACTCTACTAATGGGATAATTTATGATAGTTAAAATTAGGTGTAAAGTGCTTATAAAATGAATATACATTAAAATAATATGTATAGATTAAATATTATAAGTATATATAAAATTCTGATTTTGACAGGATGAGACAGGCCAAGAACAGGGTTATTTATTGTTGGGGAGGAGGAGTCTCCGATCTGAAAAAAAGAAATGAGGAACCCAGGCGGTGTATGAGCGTGGACCTAAAATAGGGTTTGGAGATTTAAACGGCCAGTAAAAGGATTCTTAGCGGTGTGGTACCAAATCATTTGGCATATTTTATTATGGTGCCAAATCAACTTCGGCTAAAAGGAAGAGACGGACCTAAATGGTTGATAAAACTTACTTACCAGAACAAAGGAAAAACTAAAAAATACATTTTTGTTGAAATTCTTTTGAAACATTTATTTATGGAACAAATGAAGAGATCTCTAGACAATTGAGGAACTATAGCGAAACCTCAACGACTATTTCACATTTCTTGCAATTTTAAATGGAAATAATGTTTGACACTACAATTTTCAGCAAATTTCTCAGAACGTGCCAGCGTTTTTTGTTTCTAATTAATTGTCTAGGATTTGAAGACAAGCAAAGGGAATAAGAAAGATCACAGAATAATTAATTATCCTCTGTACATAAAGTATTGGATATTTTTGCCAAAATATGCAGAATTTAGAATATTCATATGAAATAAACTGGACTAGGTAGGTAATTGGTGCTCTTCCTTAGTTGGGAAAAAATATCCAAACAATGTGTCTACCCCTAGCAAATTTTGGGGTGTTTACAGCTGCACTCCATCGCCGTGGTATATGACCGATTCTATAAACAGCCAGCAATTGTCTTCAATACCATTATCGGAAACAAAACAGCTGCCATATAATCAGCAGGATATGAACTACTCCCAACAGTAAAATGAGCAAGAGCAAGATGAATCATTAAATTCAGTGGCGGTTGGTCCATAAGAGCACGTGGGCACGCGCTCTACCTAAAAAATGAAGTGGAAAAAAATAATTTCTTCTTCTTCTTCTTTTTCTTCTATTTTATGGCCTCCACCTTGGCAGTATTTGGCCATCGCAGGTATTACTCCATTTGTATTGGTACGAACAGAGTTAGCTGAGGTCAACACTATTTTTTTTTCATTTGTATTCATCTGATTCATAACTGTATTTTACTCCCTTCTTCAGTGGGCTAGACAGGTTAGTAAACAAAACAACAAAGGCTAGGAGCTATTCTGGCTCGGGGGCAACAGCTGAGCTACACACATCCTAAATGTTTCATCGGATTGTTAGAAAAGCCATCAAACCGCGTTTGAGGGAAAAATGTTGCTGTATATTAAGTTTGATAATATATTCAAAACTAGATTCTGATTTCAAAAATATTTAAGAATTTCAGAAGTTAATGATTTATGATTTAATGATTTTTTTTTTATTTTTTAATGATTTTATGATTTATTATGATGGTTATTTTCTTCAGTATGACAGGCAATTAAATGGGGGTAGGTATACCTAATTCCACCAACTTGAGATATAAATCAAAGTTCAGTATACGGGTTCATTGGGCAGCCAAAGAAGATGTGGTGTAAATCACCCATCTGACCTTAATCTAATCTTATCTTAATTTGATCTTAATCTAATAATTGTTGTTAAATGCCTTCTTCCTATAAATGCCATCAAAAAGTGGCTTACGAGGAAATTTCCCTTGAACTGATTGCTATCATTTCCCTTTAGTTTGAAAAAGGTTCCTCCAGTACAAATCATGATGATGAAGTATTACTTGTTGGAAATGAGGGTATATGTCCATTTTATCCACTTTAAAATTGGCTGGAGTGTTTAAATTCCTCCCTACTTCCGCTAACTTATCAGCATGTTCATTTCCTGTTATGCCCGAATGACCGGGGATCCAGGCTAGAATTATATCAAAATTCTGTTTTGTAGCATCTAAAATGAGCTGTTTGGTCATCATTGCTATATTGTTACATATCTCATATTTTTGCCTAAGTTTTTTAATAGCACTTTGGGAATCGGTAAAAATGATACATTTCTGATATTTTTCCCCCATACCGATTTCAACCGCCTTATACACTGCGATAATTTTCGCTGTACATATTTGGGTGTGATCAAATAGTCTCATGGCATAGCTATATTTTATCTTTGGGATGTATATTCCACATCCAACTTGGTTATTCGTTGGGTTTAAGGATCCATCAGTATATACCCATGTATAGTCATTATATTTCGGGGAGAATTCATTAATCATATTGCAGATATTATATGGGTCACCTTTTTTAACTTTGGCAAATACTGTTTTAATAGGGTTTACTTGAACCTCAATACTAAATTTAAAACATGGGTTAGTCTGATAGTAATTTAAATTTTGTAGTTCACCATCTATATTATTTCTTTGATTTTATTAAATACGGGAACTCCTTTTTTGCCCAATAACCGCGTTGTTCCCTGCAAAAGTTCCAAAGTTTACTGACAATATTTTTTAGCGGACTCATCTGTTCTACCTGAATTTTTAGATAAAATTTCATGGACAGTGTTTTCCTCCTGTGTCCAAGATCTATTTCCCCACATTCACCTAGTAAACAATTGGTTAGTGTAGATTGCATTGCACCCGTGATAATTCTTAAGCATTTATATTGTGCTTTATCCAATATTAATAATAGATTTTTAGAGCATGGCTTAAGGATAAATGATGCGTAATCAAAATTTGGTCTTATTATTCCTTTGTACATGTTGAGGAGGGTAATTGGATAGCTGCAGATTTATTATTTGAAATTTGCAAATTGTGTTCGCTTACCCAACTTGCTATTTTTTCGAGGTTCCTATTAATTTCAACAATCGCTGCACTTGGGTTCTCACTCTTAATCATCAACACGAGGTCATCAGCATACTGGATAATTTTGGTCTTACTAGTCACGTATTCAAGTATAGAAATAGTATATATATTAAACAGTAAAGGACTCAAGGGAGATCCTTGGTCTAATCCCTGAGTATTAATTTTGGGGCCAATTAGTTCGCCTTTGTTATTTTTGACATACATTTCTTTAGATGTCAAAATATTGAAGATTAGGTTCACATAGCAGATTGGAATTTACGTTACCATAGGCCGCTTTAAGATCCAAATTGAAGTTTCGGGAATAGTACCTTATTCTCTAAAAGCCATTCTATTCTATTTTTTAAAATACTCTCCATTATTTTACAAATACAAGAAGTCAAGGCAATACGCTGGTAGTTACAAGGATTGTTGGCATTTTTTCCTGGTTTTAAAAAGGGCAAAATAATAGATTCTGACCATTCTCTAGGGATTTTACTAGATTTTAATATGGAATTGAATATATCAACTAGTTTTTTTTTTTGCAATAAAATGAAGGTTTTTAATCATAGAGTATGAGACGCTGTCTTTCTCCATTGCTTTGTCCTTTTTGTTAGAAAGAACACTATGAAATTCATTGAACGTTGCCGATGAAACATCTACATTACATGGGATCAAGTTAAAGTCTGAATCAGCCTTACCAGTAGTTAACATATTTAATATTTCTTTCGCAGTTTCTTTGTTAGGAAGTTGGTTATTGTAATTATTGAAATGATTTTTAAAACTTTTCACCGTCTTCCATACCTTTTTTATGGGGGTATCCCGATTTAAGGTGGAGCAGAAGTTTCGAAAAGAGTTTTTTTTCTTAGTTTTTAGTTTTAAGTTTAGGTTTGACGAATGCTTTGATTCTTTTGTATTCACTATAATTGGCTAAATTAGGTGATTTTATGAAATTATTTATACTTGTTCTACGTTTTTTTATTAGTTCAGAGCATTCCTTATCCCACCAAGCCGCAAACTTTGGACCCACCCTGAATGTATGCACCGGTATACATTCCTCAGCTGCCTCGTTAATAATATCACAAAACTCATTATAATCAGAATTCACCTCTTGTCTTTTAAATTTTTCTTCAATTTTATCTCCAAATAAATTCCAATCAGCCTTTTTAAAGTTCCTTTTTGTTGTATTTGTCCCCATTAAATTCAACTCAATATTTAGATCACAAATAGTTGGAAAATGATCACTATTTCCAGAATCATCAAATACTTGCCATTGGCAATTACAAGCAAGATTATCCGACACTAGGGTTAAGTCTAAAGCAGATGAGTTATGGTTGAATTCGCCTAACCTCGTAGCAGTTCCATCATTTAATATAATAAAATTTTCACGCTGTAAAGATTTTTTAATTGTTCCCATAATTATGTGAGGCTTTGGTGTATTGGAGAGGAAGTAGTTCCATTCATCAATATTTATGATTTGTCCGGGGATTGTAAATGTTAGATATATATATATATATATATATATATATATATATATATATATATATATATATATATATATATATATATTTAAGGATTATATGAATAGTTAAAATTTGCATAATTTCTGATACATCGCTATTTTCGGGGATTAATCGATGATCCAAACCCTTTCTGATAAGGATACAAATACCGCCATATCCATCTATCCTGTCTATAAGTGTTATAATTATTTATTTTGAAATAAAAGTTATCATTCATCCATGTTTCGTTCATAAGTAGAATTACATGTGGTTTTAATTCAAAAATTAGGATTTTTAACTGGTCATAATTTGCTCTAATACTACGAATATTCCATTGCACTATTCTTAAGTTGTTATTGTTTTCCTCAACAAAGGATTTTATAACCATTTTTTTATGTATATTTTCTGTTATGGTGTAAGGAATCATCACTAAAGTTTTTATTACCCGGTTTATTGATGAGCCTCGCCATAAACTGGAGAACATACTCCATATCATTCTTATTTAATTTATTAGCCGTATTCATAATTTTATGTAAGGTATGAGGATTTTCTCTAGATATCCTCCATAAGGGTTCCGGAGATGATTCATTTTCACTATGTGAGATCGAAGGGGGAAAATAGTAGGGTGAAGTAGAAGCAGGTGACTTCAATGAATATGTAGGTGATCTTGATGAAGTCACAGTTTGTCCATTCGGGCTAATTAACGCTTTTAGATGACTTTCTTTATCATAACCCACGGGGGAATTAGGTTTTCGTCTTTTTGCTTTCAAGGCTTGAGCAAAAGAAGTTTTAGGGGGAGTACTTTGTGTGTGAACAGTACGTCTAACATTTATTGGAATTACATCATCATCACTTAAGCGATGAAGTAAGGGGGGAAATTCTTGTGACCTTCTGATGAATGAGTCTTGCTGTACAGTGTTTCTCTTTGACAATCTTGGAAATTTTTCACTTGCTTCAAAAAAGGAAATATTGTCTAACGACATTGATTCCTTAATCAAATGTTGTCTTTCCCTTTCCGGGCATAATTTGCTTGTACTTGTATGTTCTATACTTTCACAGTGTATGCATTTGGTTGTAAAAGAAGGATTTTCTTCCAAATGAATTTCCCCACATTATAAACATTTTGATTTTTTGGATTTACATAATTTTTTAATATGTCCATAATTCAAACAATTAAAACATCGAAAGACCGGTATAATATACGGGAAAACCCTATGTTCAATACCACATATCATGACACTTCGAGGTAAGGTGGTTCCCGAGAACGTGTATCGTAACGATACTGTCGGAATTACTTCTACATTTTTATTATGATCCGCATTACTCTCGGAAATATTTGTGCTAATACTAGCAAACTGTGAGTCTGTATTATTAATAATTTTTTTCCTCATAAACCGCTTTGTTTCGATTAGATTTATCTGTTTGCTAACAACTTGCGAATAGTTTTTTAACATTTCATCTGAAAAGGAAGTATTAATAAATTTAACAATACCTTTGCAAGAAATATTCTTGATAGGAATAAAGATATCATGTCCTTTTTTTAAATGTCATCATTAGATAGAAATTCATTGGCGTCCATATATGTAGCAAATTCAACACTAATGCGATTTTTCCCTTTTTTACTGACTTTTTTGATATTATTTAGTTTTGGGTCAAATATCCCTCTAGCAATGGCTAAATAATTATAGTTACCAACATTTCTATTTTCAAAGGACGCTTCTATGTAGATTTCAAAAGGTCCCTTATATAAGTACGTGTATTTGTCAGCATTTCCTACTGCTTTTTTTAACTGACTAGCAATTTCTTTCGATGGCTCTCCATTTAGATCGTTACTAACTTCTTGCAAAATTTTATGTGAATTATTTTCTGATTTACTCCTGAATTTCCCACATTTCACCCCTTAACTACTACTCTATGTTTTTTGAAATGTGATGTAGGATGGAGAAGAAGAAAGAAAAAAAATAGAAAAAAAATTAGATAAATTGTCTACTACATTCAAAACGTGTTTATATACAAAGGAGTGTTAGTAAGCCCACTTACCAATTCCCTATTCGAAACTTATAACACTAATACTAGATTTTAAGAGTTTATTTAGCACACGTGTTGAACTCTCGCAAGCCCAAACTCGAATCCAAAACTAATTTGAGATTTTATATTAATTTATTCTCTGTTCTGTCTACAATCACGCTTGTTGCGACTTCTATAGTCTAACATCCATGTCATTCGCGGTAACGAAATAGCGCGTGGGTGCCGAAGCGCACGGATTAAAGTATACGTGCTTTGGGCACAGACAAGTTTGTGCCGCTACTGTTTTCTTTACTATCGCGTGCAAAAAACAAAGTCTGCAATGCACCCCTTCCCTAGTAACCCAGAGATTAAACACATTTATAACGTCATATCTTGGGCGCTATCCTATTCTCAATAGTCAGGTGTTTTTCGCCATCGCGCCTTTCAACTTTTCGAGTGGTTGTAAAGCGCTTTGAACGATTACAATAGTGAATATTAATTCAGTGCAATATATAAATAGAAATAATGTCACATTAATATTTGAAGACCGAATAGTACCTTTCCAAACAAAGAAAATGTTCATTGAAATTCTCATAAGAGAATTTTTGTTAGTCATTTTGTTCCTTTTTACAAGTTTAATAAGCAATTTCTCTCACAGTTCCGTAATCCCCAAAGTACATTTTACATTTAACATATTTGAATTGCTTATAAAACGTTTTTATTCGGACTTTTTCTTGTGTGGAAGTAAATTTAAGGTTATGTTTCTTTGCCCTTTATGAGTGTCAATTATGGCTTTTTGGGAGGATTTTCTAGTATATTTTGTTGAATTTATTATTGGTAAGTTGGTTTTTTACAAAATCTGTTATATAAATTATATTGACAATATTGGTGTTTCTGTTTTAGTTGATAATGGCGATGTGTTTTGTGCTAGACTGTAAATATTACAGTGTACAAAAAAATTTGTAGTTTTTTTTCATTTCCTTCGATTCAACTGAGCGAAAAAAAGGGTTAAATCTTATGAGGTAATATTAAATATTTATAAGATGGCATGGACGTATAAAAATGATTGCGTAATTTCTAGGCGACAAGATAGGGAACAATCCAAACATTCACCATCCAAACATTGCCATTTTGTCAACAATGTTAGAAAAAATGACCCCAAGATATTTGATTAATTGTATTGATATTAGTATTAAAAGGAAATTTGCGTATAAATATCCAGGGAAATTGTATGATATTTATATATATATATATATATATATATATATATATATATATATATATATATATATATATATATATATATATATATATATATATATATATATATATATATATATATATATATGGTATAATATGTCCATATATTTGTGGAATTGCTGACTGTTTTGTGTACCTTCTCTATGACGACTGTGGAAAGCGAAAGATGATTTTCTACCCTCAAACGAATCAAAACATTTCTAAGAAACACTATGGGCCAGGAACGGCCATGCGCGTTAGCAATGCTATCTATTGAAAAAAAACTTGTGAAGTCAATTTCAAATTTTAATGATCAAATCATAGACCATTTGCTGCTCAGAAATTTAGGAGGATGGACTTCAACTACAAACAGATTTAATGGTCATGGTCCTGTGGTGAGTTTAGCAAAATTTTGTTATCTAGGAACCTATTTGAAAATTTGATGTCTGACAGTTACACTCGTATTTCTACACAGCAAAGTGTGTGATGATCCTATCTAGTAGTACTAGTGTATGATGATACTAACATTTCCCTATCGCCATTCCAAAATTTGGTTATAAATGCCCCACTTGTTTTTTCACCCACGAACCGCCGCTGATTAAATCACTATTTAACCTTCAATTAATAAGTCAGTATTTCCTTAAGTTTAATAATTAAATAAATCACCTTAATGTAATAGTTTAGTATTTGACTTGATTAAATGCTTCAAACCTTGTATTATCGCATCGCAGGTTTCCATAATTAATAAGGAAATAGCACTGTGAAATTTTAAATCTTCGAGAGTATTTCCAGTCGCTAGCTACCGTAATGTTATTGATAGCCGTTGAAAAGTTGGTAATGCTTCCCTCAAGTTCGTATTTTTTTCTCAATCAATAGTGTTATCAACTCTAATAACTCTTGAAACTTTGGCAAATCCAATCTTAAAATTTTTTTAAGTCCTTTTCTTCACTTAACGCCAAGTATTTTAAAAGATGTTCATGAGTATATTTCTGCCTTGTCTTGTACCACTCTTTCGATCAGCGACGATTTCTTTTTTAGTCTCAAGTAGCAACACGATAGCTGCAGGCAAATCTTGGTCTGATATATTGCTCACGGAACATTACTCGCCTAGAGGAGTGTGCTCATGTGAAAACATTGACGCTTATGATCCGTCAGTATAATTAATCGTTTAGAGTGTAAGAGGTGATTTAATCATATTGCACCATAAAAATATTGGGCAAACGTATTGTAGGTCTAGGGCCCGCCTTAAACGCTATGCTGACAATATTACTGGGAATTATCGGTGTGATTTTAGTTGCGGAAAATCAACAACCGACCGAATATTTTGACTATGTTGAATATCAATATATTTTTTTTGTTTTAAATGCGCAGATGGCCCAATCATCAGGAACGCTTTATGCCAGCCGATACAAGAGTTTGATATTCCATTCCACATGATAGCCCTTGTGAAGCTAACCTTATCTCAAATAGTAAACCAAGTCCAAATTTAAAATGAAATATCAGGTCCGTTCCTTGCCCACTGTACTGAACTCCGACAAGATGACCCTTTGTCGACTACACTTTTCAGTCTAGCACTGGAGAAGGCGATCAGACAAGCAGACATTTATAGAAAAGGTGCAATATTAAACAAAATCATAAACTATTAACCTTCGCAGATGACGTAAATATTATTATTAGAACTAAAAGAGACATGATATAGGCATTCCATGCACTTGAGACGACTGCAGTACTTAGCAAACAAGACTTATTTCTTACTATTCAAGCATTTAAAATCGGTTAACATTGTGACAAAAACAACATTTGTAAAATATCTAAGACATTGATTAGACCTGTACTAACTTATGTAAGAAAAGACACATTCGACAGAAACGCGCTCAAACATATTTACGGAGTAATTCAGGAGAACGGGAAGTAGCGTAGATGAGTAGCGAAACTATGAGCTATACAGAGTATAATCAGGGCACCTATATAGTTACCTTTATCAAAGTGGGAAAACTGAGATGAATACGCCATGTTGAAACATCGAGTGACAGTAACCCCACTAAGCAAATAAATTGTCAAGTCTTAAAAGGCCAAAGACCCAAAAGAAGACCTAAAACACGCATTATGGACCAAATATTAAGCGACAGAAAGACACTTAAAATAGAACATTGGAAGCCAAAAGCCAGGAACAGGAAACAATGGTGCAACATTCTACGGCAGGTCATGATCCTTTAAGGGTTGTAGAACCATAAATGATGGTGATGATGATCGTGGTAGGAATGGAACTGAATGTGCGTTGGAACAGAAAAATATAGGGTTGTTTCTTCAATAACATATGTATGAATATGTAGTGGAAATTTTGTTCAAGTAAAGCTTTGTTAATTTGTTTTTTTGAAAATTCGTAAAATGTATTTCATATTTGCATGCATGTGTAACAAAATTATCTTGGTATTCCGGGGTAAAATTTGTCTGATTTTCGCGTTTCGTGCCCTCCATCCACATGAGATTATTTTCTAAAATAATCCCGAAATTTCATTGCTGGTTAGATGGGATAAGGTTTCGTAGCCGTAACGCTACTCACAAAACCATTATCTTCTCTTCCATTGGTGTTTCCGCTGCTTGGCCGCCGGACGGGGTGGGCCAAGCGCTTCGCACCACTCCCCTCTGGGGGACAAGTACCAGAGGGGGGTGTAGTCTTAAGATATTATTTTATTTGCCGATGACACTGAAGGTGTTTCGGCATAAATTATCTTTCTTACCTTTGTACCTGTAAGAGAAAACTTTCACTTCACATTTTACTAATTTCCTTTTTTCCAAACCGGGGCGTGGCGTCCCTTTCCCCCGATGTTGATCCCTCGATGGGCAGCAGTCCACCTAGTCCTCCAAAAGTTGGAGTTTCGGTCTTCTGTGCCGTCTGCCATCCAAAGCTGCGAAGTCTTCCGGACGATAGTCCGTTAGCCTTCGCAGTTCTTGATTTGGGTGGTCGCGTATCTTCAGGAAGGCTTTCTCTGCCTTTTCTTGCATGCACTGCCTAAAGGGAGTCCACTTCATCTCTCTGTGTATCTGCACATTGGAGATATACCGGGGGCATCGAGAGTTAGTCTCACTAGCTTGTTCTCGTAGCTTTCCAGTTTCTTGATGTAGGATTTTGCCGCGTAGCCCCACGCGATCGATCCGTACATCATGACGCTTCTCACTAATGATCTAATCATTAGGATCTTCAGCTTCACATCTAATTTGCTGGTCCTGCAAATTAGCGGGTAAGCTATCTTCGCAACTGCCACGGCTTTACACCGTGCGTTCTTTGCATGTAGTCTCCATGACATCCTCTTTACAGTATCTTTCCATGTCACTCTTTCATCTTCTATTTCCAGTTGATGACCGGGTCTGCACATTCTCTGCGTGACGTTGATAGCCTGTGTCTTGGCGATGTTCACCTTGATCTTCCAGGCTATCAACCATTCCGTCAGATCGTTCAGGTGCTCATAGGCCTATCTGACGGCCTGGTCCGGTCTCTTGTGCCTGGCCATGATGGCCGTGTCGTCTGCATACAGTACTACCCTAGTGCTATTCCTCTTCGGAATATCACTAGTGTATATGCTGTAGAGGTGGGGCGCTAGCACCGCTCCCTGCAGCATTCCAGCCTCCACCCATCTTCTGGCCGATTTGACTTCACCCATTTTCACAGAGAAACTTCGTTCTCTTAGGTATGAGTCAATCAGCTCGACGATCCACTCCGGGAATCCCATCTCGATCATCTTGTGGATCAGGCCACCGTGCCATACCCTGTCGAAAGCCCTTTCGACATCGAGTAGGACGATAGCCGCGCCGTGTCTCCTGTCCAACGTCTCTGTTATGTATTCGGTGACACATAACAGTTGATCTTCGGCCGAGTGGTTTTTTCTAAACCAGAACTGTTCGGGTGGAAGGAAGCTATTATCTTCGAGCACCTTCTCTAATCTCTTTAAAACCACTCTTTCTACGACCTTGCTTATTGATGGCAATAAGCTTATCGGTCTGTAGTTTTGGGGAAATTTTTTTATCTTTCCCTGGCTTCGATATCATTCTCACCATTGCGTATTTCCATCTATCCGGGAAATACCGCAGTCTGATGACTGCGTTTGCAATGGCGGTGATGGCAGCAATTCCTTTTCTCGGCAGCTTTTTCAGCATGCGATTGGTAACACCATCGCACCCTGGAGCTTTCTTGAGCCGAATCTTCTGGATTATATCGTTGACCTCCTTCGGAGTTGCAAACTCCGGAGGCGGCCTGGGCCCAATCCTCTCGCGGAAGTTCCTCACCGGCCTTTTGACTAACCTCTCGAGGTTTTCGTCATCTTCGTCGTGTGTGTTGATGACGCACTCTCTTTTTTCCGCGAGGTTCTTCAGTGCCTGTCTCAGGACATTTGTAGATCTGGTCAACTCCCTGGCCAGATCTGCTGTCCTATAGGCACGATATCCTCTCTTCAGCACCCTACGTATTCTAATCATCCTCCGAATGTACTGAGGAACAGGTCCTTAGGGGTGCTGCGTTTGCCTTTCTGTCGTCCTCGACGTGCATTCATCCACTGCATCGACGATAGCCTTTTCCAGTATCTCCACTTCGTTTTCCAACTCTTCAGTCGTATTAATCTTCGGGATTTGGATTTTGGAGTGGAGTTTCTCCGGGAACAAGTCCCAGTTCACCCAACTCCTCACCTTTACATCCCTTTGTCCGTCACCAGAACCCAGTTTTAGAAAAATTGGGTTGTGGTCGGATGTCCCGTCGTATACGGTCTCAATGTCAATATCCATCGGGATATCCTTGATGACCGCGATGTCCAGTACATCTGGTAGTCCTTCCATTGGCTGGTACGTGGGCTCTTCAGGAGCTATCACAATTGCTCCCATAGCCTCCACGTACCTTTCAAGTCTTCTTCCATTGGGGTTATACAATCTGCTATGCCACCCGGGTGACTTGCAGTTGTAATCCCCGATCAGAACTTTACCTACATTTCCCTGCAGGAGTTCTTCGATGTCTTCTCTCAAAAGCACTTCAGGCCTTCGTGGATGGTAGACGGACTGCACCTCGATGGGTGCATGTGCCATCTCTACCCTTACTCCAATTGCCTCGATTTCGCCATCGTTGTCTCTCAATGGCTCAGATTCCAGACTTCGTTTAACCAGGATGGCAACGCCACCACCTACTGGATTCGGTCTGTCGAATCTGAATGTCCGGTAATTCAGGAAATTCATCCTGAGTCCCGGCGGACATTTTGTTTCTTGCAGGGCAAGAATATCCGGCTCATAGTCAGCCAGTAGCTGCTCGACTTCTATTTTCTTACTACGGATCCCGTTTATGTTCCAGGATTCGATCTTCAGGGTAGCTGGTCTTTTACTTCTTCCTGGCATTTTGGGCGTCAAGAATGGCACGGACAGACGTCTCTACCGCGAGTTTTATAGTTTCTTCAATGTCTTTTCTAGACATTGTGTCATTTCTTTGCGACGTTGTTAGCTTTTGCCTTTTTGGCTCACGCCTCATATTCTTCGAGCCCTTTTTTGTGGGTGCAAATTTGCATCCCATAAAGGATGCAGGATGGGCACCTCCACAATGGATGCATGTTGCATCCTCTTCCTTGGGCCGAGTACATTCGGAGCTGCTGTGCTCCTGTCCGCAGCAGACGCACCGAGCGCTGACGTCGGTAATACTGTACCGGTCTATCAGGCTTGGTCTTCCTTTCAACTTTCACCGCTAACCTGTCTAGGTATTTCAGCGTGAAAATATCATCATTTTCAATTTTTCTGATTGTGACGTGCTTATACATATACTAATGTATATACCGCAAATAATGATTTTTATTTATTCATGTTCTATTACATCAATGGCAACGTTTTAATAACATTTATAGCTTACGGTGTAAGGATTGGTCTTCTCGGCTAGTTCGATTTAACCCCAAAGTCATATGTTAGGAAATGAGCAATGGTGGAAACAAATTAGACAGTATTAACCTATTGAAAACAAATGTTTACCATCCAAATATATGCTACTGCTATTAAATATATTTCACTGATAAAAATTATATTTAATCTTAATTATTATGTGATAGAGTAGTAATATTAAAATGGGATAAAGGTAATTTGAAAATAAACAAAGTACTTCTATTTGTATTACCTTTTTAATTTAAATATTACAAATTACTGTGAAAATAATAAACAAGTATTCTAACATTTTAGGGAAATAATATTTACAAAAAAATCATGTTTAGGGGGAACGTAATAAAAACAGCTGCTTTGTTCAAGTTAAAAACTACATCCGAGATGTAAAATAACTTAGATATAAAAATAACAGTGTAATTGAATATATTAATATTATTATTAATACTTGAAAATAATTTGTATTAAAGTGGTACGCAGCGTGACTTTATTTTTTTTTAAATAGTTTTA
This sequence comes from Cosmopolites sordidus, assembly GCA_031761425.1. Lineage (NCBI taxonomy): Eukaryota > Metazoa > Arthropoda > Insecta > Coleoptera > Curculionidae > Cosmopolites > Cosmopolites sordidus. The sequence continues at coordinate 33,109 of JARFXV010000969.1, forward strand.
TAGGGGATAAATTTGCACTTGGAGCCTTTGGTTTTATTGCTCATTAATATTTTTTGTCTTTAATTTCTATGAATCCCATTATAAAACTAGATATTTTGCTTTAAAATACTTACGGGCTTTGGTTTAGGCAGATAATTTATACATAAAAATAATACGAGACGAAATACCAAAAGTACAAATATTTCTACAAAGAAAAAATAAGAACAGCAGAAAATAAATAAGTGAACACGTGTAAGAATACTGACAAAATTACACATTAAGAACCCAAATATCTATTCTCTAGTTAGCTAATTATATTTTAGCTAAAAGTTAGATATACAGGGTTAAATATTTGCAGTTTTGGTATAATTGTTTTTATCAAGTGTATGTAGAAAATGGAGCCATACTTTTCTAAAAATATTTGTTTTTTAATTAGGAACCTGGTGCTTAAATTATTATATATTATTTAAATAACTATTTTAAATTACATGAATGTTATTGCCAATATTGTAAAATGCTCATAGGCATCTACCATTGGAAGTGTTCTATAAAATTACTGTATATCTACATTTTTACAACAAAAAAATATTTTCTTTCATTGCCAAGTTTTTAGATTTCTTATCAACGCACTATGCCAATCAGATAAATACTTGTATGACATTATTTTATCATTTTTAAAATTCTAAAAAAATGGCTAGGGTTTCATAATGCAAAAATAGTTAAATATAACAAGTTAACAATCAACAAAGTAATAGCGAGGCCTCATTCTTCCATTCATAACTGCATCCGGGAATGTAACAAAAGATTTTTACACCAAGAATGAACGACTATACCAATATTCGACAAATTTTGAAATTAAACTAGTCGATCATGTTATATTTAAAAAGCAACTTCACGCAAGCTATTTATAATAAATTAGTATACAAACTGGAGAAATATACACATGTTTGGATTGTATGTAGTTTTATGTAAAGTTACTTTTACTGAGTTCAATTGAAATTTGTCTTCTCAAATTTTGTTGAATATGGGTATGTAAGATTGAATAAAAAAATACCTTCACGAAATGTTTACGTACACCACCTCATTGAGTTCATTTAAAAATACCTTGAAATTTGGTACATATTTACACGTTTCAATAACTTATTATTATTATTATTATTTCAGCCTTACATTAATCAGACTTGCTATACATTTTCCGCTACACAAAAACCCAGTTCTAATAAAAATTCAAGGTTTTTGTCAAGCATAAGAACCATAACATGCATTTATTTTACTCTGACAGTTCCTTTTTATTATTTTAGTAGCTTGCATTACTAAGCCTAAGTGAGTTTTTCTTTTTGTATTTTTTCCAGATTATAATAATTGCATGTTAGTTTTCTTGCACATTACTTGCTTTCAAAAGGTAGTTTAAAATCAAGAGGGAGGGCATTTATAAAAGGACAAAGAATTATATAAATAAATTAAATAATAAAACTTACAAATGTTATCTAACATTTTTTTGTAATATTTTCTCTTACATTATAGTAATGGGAAAGTGGAAAGTTGCCAACAATATTGACAAAAATGTATTTGCTAAGGGGTAAAATAATTATAGCAAAGCTGCATATAACAAAGTGCTTGTATATTTTTCTAATAATACATTTTTTTTTATAATATCACTAAGAAAAGTTGTTCCTTTATTATTTCTATTTTCATTTCGAGGTCGACTATTCTTTGAAGGCATAAAAAGAGCATATTTTTGACAATATATCTAATATGGATTTATTAACGCTATAGAATTAGTTTCGAAACACACCTAGGTTAATTTGTTATTAACAAAAAATGTTTCTCTAAAAAAGAAGCATTATAATTTTTATAGCTTCAAAATGCATTCGAAGAATAATCTGGCTATAGCCTTTTCGGTATTATTTTAAGCCACTCCAAGGGGGAGCCCCTCTGGGTAATGCCGTAGGGTGATCCCCCCGGTCTTGAGGTAGTGAAGTACCATCTTGAGCGCAATTATCCTCGTTAGTACTTTGAACATGTGTTCTTACAAATGATGTTAAATTGGGCTCGTGAGGTGGGATATTATTAGTGCCTAGTGAATCCAAATTGGACGTTCCGTGATTGGTTATTGGAGCGGCCCTAAGGGGGCTTAAATTATCCCCTCTTATGGGCACTAAATTGTGACCTTGAGCATGTCGCACACCGAATACAGGTTGAGGACGAAGATGAGGCATGCCGTCGACTTGATCAGTAGAGGTACTCTTCTTACTCCGACGCCATCTTAAATAAGCGGCAAGACAAAGAATGACGGCTGAAAACACGGCGATCGTCGCGCCCCCTGCTATCGAGGCCGTTTCGAGCATAAAACGGCGTTGGGATGCTAAAACAAAATAAAAATCTAAATTAAACATTACAAGTATAATCCCATATAACAAGAATTAACATAGATTAATTAAGAATTGTATCATTGAAGCATATATACAAGACAAAGATATAAGATCCGTTTTGGATAAGTAATTATTTATATAGTTGCTGTTATTAGTAAATTGCTGAGGACAAAAGAAGTTTAATAATCAAGTAAATTATAAAGCTAATATGGATACAAGCATTCATTAACTTGGTAATAAATATTCTTTTTATTGAAAAATATATGACTTAAATGTCCAGAATTGTAATATTACTGTCTTGAACAGACATTCATACTTACGCATGTATGACCCGTCAAGGTCCTTATATTCACAACGGGATCCCTGGTAACCCTCTGCACACCTGAAATAACAAACGCGTAAATTTTTTATGTCGTTTTCATCAATGATTGAATTCATTTTATGACATAAGAACAGACAAAGTTATAGAAATAAGTGTAAATAATATACGTACATGCAATTATAAAGCAGACTGTCTCCAATTTTGACCGTGAAGCAGGTAGCTCCGTTGAGACAGAACCAGGCGGCATAAGCAGGGGGACACTCGTAGGTTAGGAATGTTATATTGGGGCGTGGCGTGGGCGCGGGGGGGCGGGGCTTGGGAGTGCTACGCGACGAACACGCCTCTGAAAGAAATAAATTACATTATATTAAAAAAATATATGAAACTAGTTTAATACACTAAATATATTTATTATTCTAAAGAACCTGGTTAATTCTATGTAACATGATGACAAACATTTTATATAAAAATCATGGGATACACTGCTATATAGATAGTGATAAAACATTACTATATAAATCATGAATTACTACAAAATAATTCAAAAAGCTACCCCAATCAAATGGCCTCCCTGAAATAGTCATTATTTCAGGAGAAAGTATGAAAAAAACCATATGGTGTCTGGTATTGTAAGTGAATATGGGGCTGAACGTAATAGCATTTAATAAACAAGAAATGGTGATTAGTACTATTGTGGCTAATATCTTTAGCTATGTATATGTATATGTACTATTGTGGCTAATATCTTTAGCTATGTTATTTATTGCCGTCGAATGTTTTTGATAATACAGTCAATACATTATTTGTCTTCTGTGAGCAATTAGCATGATTTTTGTCATTGTGCTAATAAAAAGAATTTAAATGAAGTAGTTCTTCCAAATATAGTTGATGGTATTACGAAATTTCAATATTCTATATCTTCTTATAATAATAAGGTTTATTGTCTAACAGAACCGACATCCACTTATAAGACAATCTGATATAAAAAGAAAAAAAGCTACACAATAACACTGTTATAGTTATAAGATAATAGAATACGATATGAATTGCTTATTAATTCTATAAGCAATATAGAATTATGAAACAATAATAAACTAATCACACAAACACTACTAATGACCTATTACCAACAGAGTATTTAACTTATAAGAATTCAATAAAAGTTTTTAAGACCAAGGTCTATAGCATCTATCTACAGCATCACATAATCTATAGTATCATCGAGTCTGTTATTGTCAAGGTGTTGCATAGGCAATAATGAAATATGAATTATATAAAATGAATGGTCAGATAAACTAACATTTTATTATTATAACACAAATTTGAGAAAAGATGTTCATCCCTTTATATATACTAAAAATTAGGCTTTCCAAGGCGTCATCCAGTTCATTAATGTATGTTTAATGGAAATATTTAGCGAAAAGCCAATATTTAATAAATTTTCAAGCCTTACTTCGTTTAATTTTGTTAATTTCTCATTTCAATATGTAAATATACGTGAAATTTCTATTAAGAAAAAACACTTTTAAAATATTTTTCCCAAATATTCTAAAAATATTTCATATTTCTTTATATGTATATACGCCTTCTAAATTCTTTTATGGTTAGGTTGGTCTCATTGCTATTTAACTAGCGTGTCATAATAATATTTTGGGTTTTTTATAGGCTGTTATATGTATTACGTTTATTGTATGCGGATCATGACAATAAAATGACTTCATTATAACAGTTCTAGATATCTAACAGAAAAAAAATAACATGGTTAAATAGCAAATGAAAATTAAAACTTTATATACGGTGACTTTATTCTTCAATAAAGAGCGAATTATATTAGAAAAAATAGCCTCGTTCTTAACTATTGATAAAAATAAAAATGAAATCGTGACTTGATGCTATTCTTGGATATTCATTTTCTTAATATTTCAATTTTCCAAATTTAAACATGGGAGGAGCACGGGATAAGAACGAAATGGGATGATTGAACCAGTTGTTTAAAATTCAATACATTGATCATTTGGCTCTATTGTATAAATCCACATATTTCAGGAAATAATTGGTGACGATAAATGAAAGATGTTTTCTTAATTGAGCACCAGAAATAAAACAATACACAATTTGATCTATATACGAGGCGTGTAAATAAAGTAATGATGAGATAGATGGTGGTGGCGTAGCGTTTGATCTGGCAAAACTGTCGGCTCCTTCCTGGAGGGAGGGGGGAAGCAACATTTGAGGCGGCTTTCGGACGAGTTTGAACCCTTTAGACTGACTTGGTAGTCCGTAACAATAATATTCACGAACCTAATATGTCAATAAAAAAATATTTATAATAAAATGATAAACTATAAACTTATTTCATTAGAAAATAATTTGATAATGGTCATTTTCTCAAATAAAACATTACTGAAAACTTGAACATTTCTTTTGCTTTTAATATTAAGAACAGTTCACATTTAATGTTATCTGACTATTCCAATAATTATTTGGGTGGGTTTACTACGTTTGTTTATGAAATCACTCAATCAATAATTAATAACTTACCCGAAGATATAACTTAACTTGCACCTTATGCATCGATTTATTCTTTACATAATTAAATTGATTTCTATTTATGGCTGTTAATTTTCTTTATTTCATATTTACTCCTCTATATGTAAGTAAGTTTAAGTTATTTTCATTTCATGTCTTGGCCAGTTGTCTCTTCATTTTTCATTGGATTCTCGTATCTCACGTTTTTTGACTGGTATCTCTTTGTTCATCCTCGCAAACAATATCCATACAATTTCAGCTGTTTTTTGCTCTGTTTTTTCTAATGCAACATTTCAAGGGCCTGTATTTTGTTTTTTAATTTTTTTGGTAGGCCCCGAATTTTGAAGCCAAAGGTTAGTACTGGTAGACATACTATTTAAACACATTAATTCTTGTTTTATTAATAAAATAATATCTAAATGAGTGGTGTAATCGAGAAACGGTCTCGGGTTTTCCTACCTACAGTCAAAATTTTTGTTTTCATTTTATTTATTTTTTCTTTTTTCAAGTTTCTTCTAAGTTTGTAAGTTCCTTTTACTGCTAAACACCAAATCACTTTTTTAAACTTCTTAACGCGTCTTTAACCATGAACAAGAAATGATTAAATCTGAGTCATTCTTGGTTTGTTAGTTTATATGTTATACTGATAAAACGATTTTGTTAGAAAATATTTGTTATCGATTAAAGTTTCATAATGAGCCATCAAAAATAGAAAATGTCTACAAAAAGAAAACATTTTAAATTTTTTCCGCTACCGTGTATCTCGAATTAAATAAGCGTAGGTGAAGGTCAAAAAACTTTTACATATTTTCAGTAGCAAAAAAAGGTTTTTGACACAATTTCGTTGCGATATGTGTAAAATTAAATTAGTTTTTTTTTTCAGTTACCACTACTACGTCTAACGTTACGAATAAGTTAAAGTTTGAACAAACAGGAGGTGTAACATTAAAAGTCATTTTTTATTTAATTTCACGGATTTTCGAATTGCGTACCATACCAAATTGCCGTAAATAAAACGTCTGTCTGCCTGGCATGTTTATGTTCAGACTTTGTGTGATTCCTTTGCACACAGACGGTATTTAGAAGAATAGAGGACAATTTCTATCTCTAATTGTGCTACGCTCCATAGAAAACAATAACATCTATTAATTGTTTTTTTTTAATGATGTCCTGTTCGATGTCATTGAAAACAATTTTACAATGCACAATAACACTTTATTATGGGAAAATATATGCTTAATTCGTAAAAATACAAAAACACAGTAATATCCTAGATACTTTGCTTAACCCACAAAGATTTATTACTTTAATAAACCTCGAAGGATAATAATTATTGAGTAGCTCAACGGCTTATCTTCGCCGTCGTTAAATAAAGATATTATCATTAATATTATTAATTACATAATCACGGTTTTTACCAATTCAAATTAAACTTCCGTCAGTCAGCTCTGCAACTCAATCTGGGAGTAGTTTCAAGTTGTCAGTGCATCTATGACAATTGGCACTGTTTTGCCTCTAGGCTACACATTTTGCTGATGTTTATTTGTAGATCTTTGTATTTACAATTTTTTTCTGCTTACTTTAGCATTTTATTTTCATCGCCTGCAGACAACTAAAGTAGTAAAGAGTATTAGAAGTTTGAAACGTAATAGCGTCACTGTTTAAAATATAAATGTTACTCATACACTGTTGTGTTCAGTACACTGTGTTAACTCATTATGGAAAGTTACACGATTCAACATCGCGTAGAAATTGGAAGTTGGAAGCGCACTTCTGGCTTAATGGGTTTGTGAACAAAATAACTGCAGGATTTGGACCGATGAAAATCCTCAAGTGATTCAGTTCTTCATCCTCTTCAATCTCCGAAAGTTACTGTTGGGTCCAGTTTATGGGCTGAAGAAGTCATAAGACCTAATTTTTTGAAGACGATGATGGAGATGGGGTTATTGTTAATGAAGAACACTATAGAGCTAAGTTAACAAAATATATTTGGCTTGAACTGATAAATGTTGATATAAACAAAGTCTTCTTTCAATAAAACTGTTCGATTTGTCACACATTTCGGCAGACAATCGATTTTTTGCAAGAAATGTTTCCTGGGCGTGTTATTTCACGAAATAAACCCCGAACAATTATTGGCCTTAAACGAAACACTCAGGCCACCATTGCAAATTTACCAGGCCATATATGTGAAAGGGTAATCGAAAATGTAGTATCCAGAATGCAATCCATCAGATGAAGAATTGAAGAGTTGAAAATGTTTGGCTTATTAGGCCTTGGGCGGATATAACGAAAGGCACTTACTTTTTGTAAGTTCTATTGACTTTTTATGAAAATGAAAATCTGACATACGACCTGTCAAATTTTCAAGCTTTGTGGCTTTTTCTATCGAGGTTTTTCGGATGTTGCAAGAGTACTACGATGTCAATTATAAAAAGGTCTTTTCTCCTGAATAGAACATATCTGGACCCTTATAATTAACTATTTAATCTGTTGTCATTGGTCATATTTCACTAAAGAAAGGTATTGAATGATTAAGGAACGGGAGAAGGCGAGTACTGATAATAACGTACAGGTGCCTTATCTAATACCGACAGTTTATGATATCCTATAGGCAATGTTGGTTAATGCTGTCGTTTTCATGTGCATATTGACTTACTTGTCTTTGTTCTTTGCTAAAAAAATCGACAAGCTTTGCATTTACCTGATATATCATCATATGGCCTGTTCCATATTTTTAGCTAAAATTACCGTAATGTCCACGTTAATAAGATCACTCACGAGTTTATAAACTATAACAGCATGACTGTTAGAAAATAAATAAAAAAGATCGAAAGTTGTAGCTAATAAGTATTTGACTTAAACAAAGACGAAATTACATTTTAAATGAAAAATATTGGAAAATTTAGTTTTAAAATTTTCCCACAATAGTAAACTTTGAAATTTGAAACTGATATATATATATATATATATATATATATATATATATATATATATATATATATATATATATATATATATATATATATATATATATATATATATATATATATATATATATATATATATATATATATATATATATATATATATATATATATATATTAATACCCAAGAAAAGTAAGAAAGCGAAAAATGAACAAAATAAAATTGCTTCTAATATACGTTTGGCCTAGTGATCTATTTTAAGTATCTTAAACTGTAACGGATCTAAATAAAAATTTGAAAAAAGATCTGATTATTACCGATAATATTCGGCTATTGATTTATGAATTCAATTGTTACGAATATTAAGCATTCTTGGGAATATACAAACTTTACAAAAAACCGTAAATTGCACAAAAGATCCAAATTCTATTATTGGGTGCTTTACAGTGGGAAAATTATCGACCGCAACACTTTAACATTTTCGACAAAATGCCATTTACAAATGTTATATCTAAAAAATATTGTTTAAATAACGAAAATTATCATTATTGTTATTACGTTCAATAATTCTACGTATTTCTTTTTTATTATTCTTCAATACTTAATCGATTTTATTCCAAATAAGGTACTTTTTGTCCAGTTCCTCGAAAAATCAATAAATACCAAAATTAAATTAATAATCCCCCAAACTAAGAGTTGACTGTTAAAAAATAAGTTTTTTTTTTCCATACTATTTCAGAATTTTATATTATTTCAGTGTATGTATGTAATGTGTTAACACATATTATTTGTTAACATACAACACAAACACGACCCAAAATCAAGTAAAATCTTTCATATCTAATGCGAAACATAACTAACAATGAATAAACTATACAACGAGTACTTTTAAATTCCTTTTCGTAAAGTTTTTTAAATAATCAAAGGCGGTATTCGGTCTACGGTATCAAGATATTCTTTTTAAACTCACTTAATTTTGAATTTTTTTTTTAATAAAACTTACACATGCTGCATAATAGGGGTAATTTATTTTGCACTAACCCTGACAAAGGTAAGGTAACATAGATGAAGAATCTTATCTGAATATGCAATTTCCATTGATACAAGATAATAAATTATTTCAATAATAATACATACGATAGACCGACTTCAGTAATAATATTCTTCTCTACACTTTCTAAACTTTCTGCCATTCAATCATACTATTTATTTTGAAAACATGGAATTTTCCTTAATATACAGAATATCTTGAAGATATATCAATGCGGGTTCGGATTAACGCGAAATAACATCTAAATTTTGCCGATTTGGAAGCTCTTTTTTAATATAGCTTTTCTTTCTTTTGCATCTCGATAATATTATGATTTTTTTTTGTGAGAATACAATTTATGGCATTTTCATTTTTTTTAAATACCCGACCAAGATGCTATTTTACAAATTTATTTCAGATAGTTTACTAACTTATTGCAGACCCAGACTAAAATTTTCGAAGATAGTTGGCAACTTTTTATAAAGGGTTGTCCAATAAGGGTGTCTTTAAAGAACTTTAAAACGAGGGAAATTTATATTTTATCTTGAAGAAAAAATAATGGTGTTAAGTTCTGAAAATATTGTAGTGCAAATGTTACCGTCGGCTTTGTCTGGTGGAATGTATTCTGGAGATTAAATTTTCGAATACTAATTCTGACATATCACGTGGTGTATTTTCAATACATGCGTAGCCTGAATGTTTCGTTTAAGATTAAAAATTGTTCAGGGTTTATTTCTGTAAACCAGATATTTAACATAACCCAACAAAAAAATCATCCAAGGGCGTGAGGTTGCATGATTTTGGTGGCCAATTGACAGTACCATATCGTAAAATAACGTGCCCAGGAAAATTTTCTTACAATAAATTGATTGTCTAGCAAGATATGTGAAGTCTTGTTGAAAGGAAACATTGTTTATATTCAGATTTATCAGTTCAGATCAAAGATATTCTGTTAGTATATTCAAATAGTGTTCACCATTAAGAGTAACATGATTTCCATTTCCATTATCATCTCTCTTTAAGCCAGAAGTGCTCTTCGTCGGAAAATACTATATCACTCTATGAGAGACATTTATATTTCAAACAGCGTTGCCGTTATTATATTTGAAAGTTCTGACACTCTTATTGGAAACTCTTTATTTTTAGTTACTCTAATCCCATGTAAATTAATATTTATTTTCATTGAAATTCAGAAACTAATGAATGTTATTAATAATATTATTAAATAAAAATAACACCATTTATTTTGAGAGGAAAAAAACCAAGTATTAATCTATCGCATTGAATCCGTGGCGGCTTTTTATTAACACTTATTCAGCGCTACAGTGTTAATTTTAAATTTCAAAACAAAATTTCCCAAAACGTCACCTAAATAGTTGGAACCATTCGCCCATATTCGACCCATTATTTCAGAATTTTATACAGAAAGCAATATTCTGGACTTCTCGCCCTAAAATAGTGTGCCATGTGGTATATAGAACATATGTTTTCCAAACGATATAAATTGACTGTTCTAATAAGCCAGAAACTTAATTTTGTTGTGCCGTTTTTTTTCTTCTCGGGTTTTTTTTAATGCGAGACGACCGGGTTCTTTTATTTTTGAAGAAATGGAAGAGCGACAGATGGGCCATCATCTTCGAATAACGGAAGGTGGTAGGTACCAATTTTATTAGATTCTTTGAAAAGTTAAAATGTAAATGCGACATACGAGGGTCGATTTTTAAACTTTAAGATCCCGTATTTTATGGCGTACCAACAAGCTATTAAATAAAATTCAGCATAACTGTTGAATAAAAAATTAGTTTTAAGGCTCCCTTGTCCACTTGTGTTTTATAATTTACAAACGATTTGGAATTGAGAGAAGACGTTAGAAAATAAAATTTGGAATACTGAAAACGTTAATATATTTTTCGAAATTAGACATTATTACTGTTTACTTCAATTACTTTAATATTTCAACTTCTCATAACTTTATAATTGGGTACATGGAACACTTTTAGTCCACGGATGCTATTATGTCTAGACCAGGGGTCTCCAAACTTTCCAGCCTTAGGGCGATGCTGATTACTCCAGTAAGTTCCAAGTGCCAAAACCGTTTTAATTTTCCTGACATTATTTATAATTTTTAAACTAGTCAACGAGTACGTCCCTAAAAGAGCATACGCTTGCTAAATTCGCTAGTCGCGGCCCATATTGATGACACTGGAGGGCCGGATTTGGCCCGCGGGCTGTTTGGAGACCTTTAGTTATTGTATCCGAATGGAAAATTAAATATTCCAGTTGTACTTTGTCCCTGCATATTCACAGAAACTTGCTCAGAATGATGTAACATGAATTGTCTTAGTTTGATACCGTGTATGTTATAGCCGTATGTTTCTCGGCACTTATATTACTTATATACTTATATACTCCATATTACTTTGGGTGGAATTAATAATGTGTAATGGGTGGTTTAATAGTCCTATCCAGTTATGTTTTAAATATTAATTGATTAAACTATAAATAAAAGTCCATGTATTATATCTTATTCGATGTTATCTAATAGTTAGCAATAGTCAGTTAATTAAGTATTTAATTAACTAAGTATTATTTCTTAATTAATTATTTACGTTATATTGTATATAAACTCATAATTATCTTCGGAAATATATTTGCAGTAGTTCTAGCAGTAGGAATAGTTAGCTTGTTAGTATTTTCATACTCTCCATATATCGTTTATTATAAGGTGATCCAAACTTATGTTTGATTTTTATAAAAATATACTAAACCCTAAAATGTTATGTTATCACCATAATAAATAAAGAAGTATTTGGATGTATAGTTGCTGATCTATTAGCTTTTAGGAATTATTATCCGGAGGAGAAATCCCGAAAGTGAAGAAGAAAAGGGACTGATCATGCAAAAAAAGAACACTTAAGATGAGCAGCCCAAATGAATGCAGGATAATCAACAAGTAAATTAGAAGAAACATTGTCGAAGTAAAAGAAAAGTGGATTAATTAGAAATGTGCAGAAATTGAAAAGTTGGAGGAAAAATACGACGGCACTAATAGTAATAATAACACACACACATAGAAGTTTGGAATATTTAAACATTTAACATTTTTATTGATATTAAGTTTTTCTTTTACTCGTTTACTAATCATCATTTTATTACCACTCTTAATGGGAATAAATATTATAACTGGACACCAAATGACGAATGTGTGTAAAATGTACCAATTGCCTTCAAAAGTAATTAAAAAAAAACAACTTTCAATAAAACTAATAAACAGTAGTTCCTCCATGGGTCTGTATGCTGCATGCCTGTAGGCGATTTGGCATGATGTCGATTAAATGACCAATTTGGGCTTGTGGAATTCTCTTCCATTCTTCACGAGCAGAATCTTTTAGTTCTCGCAGAGTAAGAGGAGGATTATTGCGTTTCTTGATGCGTGTTTCAGAACACGCACTAACTTGGTTATTCCCTCCTCTTCAAGAAAATTTTGTACTGCTTCTGTTCGATGAGAAGGTGCGTTGTCATCTATGAAGACAAACCCATTGTCCATTGCGCCTGGGAACAGACGTACTACAGGATTTAAAACTTCCTCGATGTACACAGCATCAGTGACTATTCTCTTCAGGACCAGTAGTGGTCAGTCCCCTCATAATACCGCCCCAAAACATCATGCTCCCACCTTGAGATCTCCAAATTAATGTTCTTCGTGAATCAGAAACCAAGCCAATTTTCGTCTCATCGGAGAACATCATATTATTCCAGTTAAGACTATGATCCACCATTTATCGAGCCCATTGCAATTTTACATTTTTTTGTTGAAGGGTTAAAGGTCTTTTGCGATTCAAATTTACCACTTTCAGTCTGTGTGTTATCGTTTGTCGTGAAACATTTACCCCTTCAAGCCCAACAAGCTCCCTTGATATACCACTTGTAGATTCCCGACGATTTCTTCGAGCTCATTGATATCTGCCGGTCTTGTGCAGCTGTTGTACATCGTTTTCTAACACTTCTGGAGCGATCCTTTACGTCATTTGTCTGTTGTTATTTTTTATGAATTTTCGATATAGCACATTGGGAAATACCTACAATTTCCACGATATCACTTTGATTAAAGCCCTGTTGTAACAAAGCATTTCCTCTTGATCTGTTAAAATGATATATTATGTTTCTAGGCATTTTTAAATGAATTGATTGAAAATTGAAAAAGAACTGAAATAATGTGCAAATACAAGTATCAACAAAATGAGCAAAAATCGGAAAACCTATGTTATCAGCAAGACAATGCTTTTGTTATTTTCATTTAAAAACGGTCTAAAATAAATATCCATCATAATTTTTAGAGTATCATATGCGTATATATTCTATGTGTAAATATTCCAAACTTTTGGATTTAATGTAGTGGTTCAGCGGTGCCTTGATGTCAATAATGAAATTCATGCCTGCTTTATAGATTATGCTGCTTATACAATTCTTAAAGCAAGTGCGTTATTGAATGAGTGGATAGATTCAACTATTTAAGAACTTGGCTTAATTCAAAGAATGATAACATCGAATACATTAAAACAAGGAAATAAAAAGCTCACAACATATTCTAAAAGATTAAATTTTTTTTTCTGCTGTAGAAAAATTAAAAATTAATTGATAGTCTGATTGATTCGCTGCTACATATCCTCGATTCTCCTTTACGGCATAGAAACTTCCACTTTTAATAAATGCATGATCAAGAGTCTCGAAGTTTTTGAAATGTGGCTATTCAGAAGAATACTACAAATATCTTGGGTAGAGAAAGTCACAAATGATGAAGTCCTATGCAGAATATTCAAAGAATACTAAACAAGACATGCAAATTGGAAAACTTCGGTCACGTAATGAGAGGACAGTGTTACGAACTGTTCAAAGTGATTGTGCAGGGAAAATAGAGGGGAGAAGAACTGAGGGAATATGAAGAATGAAAATAGCCAGAGTGAAAATAGTCATCATGGACGCTAACCTTCGTCTGAAGATAGCATGATAAAAAGAGGATGAGAAGATCCATTAGCTTTTATCTTACGGAATATTTTCTAAATATTTCTCCCTTTATCAGGCGGCCAAATTCAACAGGCCTTTCAGAGCAAAGCAAATAGCATCTCAGTGCTGTTTTTCTCAATGTTACAAAAGCTTCTGATGAACTATGACAAGACCATAGAGTAAAGTTGGGCACCACTAAGTAAACTTGGTATGGGTTAAAATACTCATAACTTGGTTCGGGGTTCGAATCATTTAAAAAATTATAGACTAGGGCTGACTTCAAATAATGGAATTCTTTAATAATGTGTGTGCCTTAAAAGTACATAACCTAATATTAATATAGATTGAAGGATAATTAAAAAATGTATCTTTATCTAAAAACATTTTTATCATCTTTATCTAAAACTATCTACTTAAAATTAGATATACAAAATATATTTGCTTACCTCCAATAGATAATTTCATATTTGGAATAAAAATATCAAAATACTTGTACCAAAAAAAAATGCTAGTTTCTTAAGGTTAAGACATTTATGACCTGATATATGTCAATCATTTGACAGTTTGTCTGTAGTGTCGATGTAATTGAATGACATATGTGAATTTGATTTAAAAATAAATAAAAAATAATAAATAATAATAATAAAACAACTAAACATAAATCGATAAAAAATTAAGAGACGAATCCGGCTTTGGGAAAAATTTGAGCCTCGTCAATTCTTTAAAGGCAAGAAATGCCGTTACACAAGTTAAAGTTATTTATAAGTTTATAATTAAATTTTGATGCGCTTTTAATAAAAATAATTTCAGCATCGGCGAGTACGCTGCGTTAAATACTAATAAAGAGCTAAATCTAGTATAACGATTTTGCGTTATTGCCAAATTGCCTGTTTTTTCCCACGGGGAACCTTTTATTTTGCGGTTCTATTTTTGATTTGAAAAATTTGAGTGGATATTATAGTCTTGTTTATATGTATGTGCATTGTTTTTCTTAGGCAAGAGGGTAAAATCTGGCAAGCAATTGGCCCTCAGTCAGGTTGGTCCAGGTTGGGCAGCCTTTCAAAAGGCCGAACGCTTTCTGAGAAATATTTTATGTAGGTTAGTTGACAGTAGATAGGTTTTTCGAGATGTTGAAGGTTAAGCATAAAGCAAGGGTTCATTGTCGGAGGACTGCTGACGATGACCTTTATATGAAGACCGCGTTAAGCTGTAGGACCGGTTACTAAATAATTTTAGTGGTTGACGCATCTGCAACTTAAAATAAGGCCAACTAAATTTAACAGTGTTTGGTGTGACAAAAAATGTAACAGTGACTTCAAAATATCGAAACTTTTAAGTTACTAATATACTGCTATATGACAAAGCCTTATACAAATGCATCGCCATTCGTCAATTTTTAGCTCGAAAAGGTATTGTGTACATCCCTATTCACCAGACTTGGCTTCCTGTCACTGCTTTCTGTTCTCAGTTTGCAATTTGGATTTAATATTGATTTTAATTTAACATTCTAGTATACTGTGACTATAAAATATTTTTGTGTATAATCTGGATTACAATTCAACTACAATAAAGCTATATCAACTGATATTTATGTTATGGTCATTTTTTACATTTATCACTCTAATGATAACAGATATAGACATTCTTAACTATACATTCTAAAAATTTTACAAATTTTATATAAACTCTTAATTAAGAGGGTTAAATTAACACCACTTTTTTCTGTTATTTTAGGTTTGTGATTTTTCAATTCATGAAGCAAAAATTAATCGAAGTTAGTTGAGAGTTGTAGATTTATTTTCTTGTTCATGACTGATACCTGAATTTTTTACTATATATCAGATCAATTCTTCTATTGGAACCTTGGAATTCTTCTATTAGATTTGGTGTTTAGTAGTAAATCTCTTCGAGTTTAAAATTTATATATTAGATACCACAATGTAATAAAAATATTGAATTGCATGCTTTGAATCAACTTCTAAAAAAAAAAAATACAACATATCAACTGAAGATATGATGTTATCGGTTTTTTGATATGCAAAAGAAAGATTGTTAATTGATCGTGTTGAAAAATGAACTATATCCTAATCGTAATACTACAACATAACTTTCGATAAACTGAAATAGCAATTTATTTGGGAAGAGATTTCGATTGAATAATCAATTGGTTGAAATTGCAAATGGTTATTTTGAGGACTTCTAGAGAGAAAAGTTGTGAACTACTACTTCTATAAGCAAAAAACTTTTGAGTTATAAATTTCATACAACTCATGCAACAATTTCATACTTTTAAACTACAGATTACATTTTACTTATTTTCCGCCTTTTGCAGTTTTAAAGCGCTGATATTTGGGTTTGTATACATACATACATACATATATTTTATTTTTTGTATATATACATACATATTAAATATATAATCTTAAAAAAAGAGTGTTTACAATAACAATAACAAAAGAGCCTGTTCAAGTTTGGTTTGGTTTCACCTGATGAATAATGCCGTGTATCAAAAATTTCGCGTATTTTTTTATTCCTGAATAAAAACTTTGTGTAAACTTTCGAAAAGATCTTTCCAAGTAGCTTAGCGTTAGAGGGCCTGCCACTTCTGAACATTACATGCAATAGGCAATGTCCAAAAGGAAAGCAGATGAGTTTCTTCATCTTTGAAGGCAACACATATCGACGACGTTTGTTTCGTAAATAAAAAATTCTGTATAAAATCATTACATGTAAAGAAACGTGGATTCTTCCCCCTTTTTTGTAATTTAGTAGTCAACAAGATTTTGTTCTTCATTTTGTTGGATTGAGAAATTGTGCTATTTTAAGAGGTGTTAAAGCTGGAAGAAAGAAATATGGTAAACCGCCACACAATATACTAATCACTTTTGAATATGAACTTTTACCATTAGAGAATTCTCCGAAACTGTCAGAAAAATGACAAAAGGATATCGATATAAACGGGGAACATTCAGCACAAATATTTTTTTTTGCTCACCTAATATAGTAATTAATTTTTTACTGATATAAATGCATTATTCAAATAGGAAAAAAAACGACGGATTAAGTTTAGCGCCTAATAAAGCCAAGCTTCCTTGGAGTTAAAAATACATTTATACATATCAGACATTACAATTAAACGTAGTTAAAATATTCTGTTGTCGTAGAAGTAGAAATAGTGAAAATATATAAAAAAGATCACTGATCAAAGAACATTAATGCAAAGTACAAAGTCTCACTTACGCATACAAAGCCCCGTTTCTCATTGATGGGAGGAGTTGGCAACTGCGGCGGCTGGTCAATACCTACATGCACTTGTTCATAAACACCGTCGGTACGATTATTGCAACTACCGAACACAATGAAAGAAAACCAACCAGCACCTGTGTAGCTATAAGAAATTCTCAGTCACGTACTCATCCATTGAAGGCAAAACTGATTACGTGTCGAAATTCTCTTGGTATTGTCGACGGCAACGTTCGAAGCTCAATCCTATTTGATTGATAAAGATACGACAGAGTTTGAAAGCGAGCCCCCTGAAGAAGGGCGTTCAAGTTTTAGTTTCGAGGAAATATATTGACAATAAAATATTCATATTCCGAAGTTCGGTATACCTGTAAGAGAGTAAATCTTCTTAAATGATTTACAGTATTCTTTGGTAAATGTTTTTAGCAGCAACGGAGGGGCTTTATTACTATAATATGATTTAATGTTATTGCAAGTTTGAGGTTTGGCCGTATAACATTATGTTAAATACAGTTTATTTTGATATTTCATTTTAAATTAATTCCTGAATCTTTATCTAACGGGTGGGAATGTTACGTTACTATTTTGTTTTGAAGTTTTTATGATATTTGTACAGTTTGGCTTTAGTTTCATTAAGGATAGAATATATGCTAAAAGAACGCAGTTAAATTGTTGTAATTTATATTTTAAAAAATTTTCAAGTATCGAAACTCAAATTGAATTTAGGAGAAAATATCCTTATCGTCCAGCGCTTCATACAACGACAATTAATCGTTTATATGAACAATTCCAAGAATTCGAAACAGTTGAGGATAAGGGCCCCGCATTAGAAGTACAAGAACAGTGCGAAGTGCTGAAAATATCGCATGTGTGGAGGAGTCTCCACGATTCATCGATTCGATAACGTGGTGTCCAATTGCGAATTTCTCCACACGAATTTTGAGAAGCGAATTTTGACTTGCATGTGTTTCTCTATAAGATTCAAATTGTTCAAAATCTGTTGCGTACAGAATACTGTAATGTCATCATAAACAACTTCCATCAAATTGACAATTTTAACTTGACGGCTGTGAATTATTTTTTTATTGAGATTTTTGTAGGAAAATATATACACAAATAAGGCCGAAACCATACGGTAATGCATGAGTAACATCCGTGCTGAAATCGTTGCATTAATATCAGATATGTTAACAAAAGTTATGGAAAATGTGTTAAAAACGATAAAAAGTTACATTGCTAATAATGGCATCACATTTGATTGACATAATTTTCAAAAATTAACTAACACAAAATTTAAAGGACAAATAAACATATTATAGCAAAAATCTGTCTTGGTTGTAATAAGTGAGGTTCTAAGTAGGGTTAATATTGATTGCGGTGAAGTTCACTAAAGTAAATAGATTATTACAATAATACTGTTATCTTTTTTCTTCACTAGATATATACCATCTATTTTGTAATATCATTAATTTTGGAAGTGTTCAAGTTTAAATTAAAGGCGAACAAATATTGAATTGCAAGCATTATTGAATACAAAATTAAACTGAATTAAAGAACAAGACTAAAAACTTTAGATATTAAACAACAAATTATCAGTTTTGTTTGAAGAATTGCTTTTTTGAAATATAAGCGTCAATGCATTGTTTGTATCTGTAATCGTTAATAAGACGAAGATAATGATACAAATCTTTTAAGACGCTTAATAAATATTAAAATTCTGGAATAATCCCTGGTCAATAATACCACGAGAGTGATTCATGTGACTGTGGATGTTATAACAAATTTTATACAAGTTCTAACATGTATTGTTATTTTCGATTCTAACTCCAACTAATCTAATATTGCTCTTCCTGTATAATATCAAAAATATGTTTTCTTTTCATTGTTCATTTTGAAATCAACGTAATAAATTTTAAAAAAGTATCAAATAAATGTGAGCAATTCGCATCAATGTAACTTTGTGTCCGTTTTAACACATTTTCCTTCAACAATCCAGTCAAAAAATAATGTGGCATTACAGTATTATAATCGCATATTAGTCTGTAGGTGACAGGTCTTGAACAATTTGCATCTTATAGGGAAATGTGTGTAAGTCAGCTTTCAAAATTCGGTGTTAACTCCGTGGAAAAATTACAACATATACAACACGTAGTCGAATCGACGTTTCTGAAAAATCTTCCACAAGTGCAATATATTCAGTGTTTTGCACTGTTCTTGGAAATAAAGGATAAATTGTTGTTTTATGAGGCGCCGGATGATTAGGATATCTTTGAATAAATTCGCGTAAGTTTTAATATAATTAATAATTTATTACAACAATTTCGCTGCGTTTTTTAGCATGTATTTATCCTTAATAAAACTTGCACGTTTACACTATACAACAGCCAAATTCAAACCCACAACCAAAAAAATTATAATACTAAAATAAAATGGTAGCGTGATACTTGCTCCATCCTTTATATTTAAAGAATACTCTCCTTTTGTGATAGTAAGTCTAAAGTAAGTCTAAACTGCTAACTATAACGTAATAAAATAAATGCCGGAGCTGAAGAGTAAACTTGTATGATAACACAATAATGTCAATTATTGTGACGTAAATTTATTTTTGCAACCAGTATTTTAAGAACGCTAAATATACATTCAAGATAAAAAGCGAGGCAAATATAAAAAACACACACATCGACCACCCTGAAAAAATACAAGCACCAAATTGCAAATTGTCTAACGCCCCCTGTGTGGTGATAATTCTGACAAATATTTACTTTGAGGCAAATGACAGGCCTTTGAGGCGCCGACCTGTCATTATTTCGGCCGATGACAGCCTAATTGGGGCCATTGGAAGTCTCCGGTCCAGGTCAGAGAATGTATGGCCGACCAGAACCGTCGACGATTGTGCCTGTAGGAGTGACGCATCTTTGATTTTGCGATACTACTATTTTAGCCTAACATCGGATGTGTTTTCTTGTACCAATAGCGGTTGAATCAGAATTTCAGCTATTATGTACTATATATTTGATAATCGTAAAATTATATATATAATATAAAAAAATTATATATATATATATATATATATATATATATATATATATATATATATATATATATATATATATATATATATCTTTTCAACTGCTCTAGAGCCCAATACGTATATATTTTGTATTTTTTTCTTGCTGTATTTTTTTTGCTTTGTATTTTTCCATGCTGAATTGACACAATGTGAGTGACATATACATTTTAATCAGTGTTGCAGCTAATACGTTTCGAATTTCTGATACTTTATTGAAAAACTTTTTATATAAGGCGAAACGCATCATTTAGAGTAGACTAGATTTGATAAATTAGCTTCTTTAAAAAGTGGTAAATATTGGTTTGAATTTTACTAAAACGGTTTTGAAAAATTTTGCAAAGGCAGTATTTTCTATTATTCCTGATCATGCACAATAATAGTAGACCGCAATTTACGGTAATATTCTAATTAGTTATTTTTGAATTTGAAATAGCCCTTTTAGTTGTTATTAATCTCAAAAATATTCTCAGTAAATATTAGAACATTTTTTGCTATTTTGTCAATAATCTTACTGAACCAAGCCAAAGAATCGTCAAATATCCCGAAAAACTCTAAAAATAACAGTCATCCTCCTTCTGATTCTTCGTCATTCTAAATTTAACTCCATTTGAATGTTTCGAAATACAAAGTTTACTATAGAACAAGAAAAAAAAATCTAAAACGATACCATTCGGCTGGAAGAATGATGTTTCTGTGTGACAAAAAATCTTTTAGGTAAGTGACCGATAGCGGAAGTGACGTTAATTTAGCGCCGCCAAAGCACCGTAGAGTAGAGGAAACACCTCAATTTGGTATTCGTCGCTCGTATGTCACTTCATCGATACTGACCTTCCGAATGCAACGTCGACTGCAGTTAGAACGGAAACAATGCCATCGACGTTAGACGGCGAGTATAAAATTGATAAACATTCATTTTTTAAATTTGTATCAGGTATATCAATTTAGTTTAAATTAAGATAAAGCGGAATCTATGAAAAAATTACCAATTCCTTTAATTACATCATACAATCGTTCTAGATGTTGCTGAAATAAAATGGCTTTTGTTCCAAACGGTTTGTTACACTTTTGTAGGAATATCATCTTTGAATCTCGTGAAATATTTGAAAAAAAGTGTTGACCGAAACGAAAGAGATGTGATGGGATTATGTCAGATTATGGTGATGGTGGTGAAAAACGCCCTTTGGATTCTAGCCTGTTCAGTTTTTTGGTGACTCCTAACATAATAGACGTCCAACGTTATCGATTTGAAATATTTTCCTTAATGGCAGTTGGCTTGTTCTGCCGTAAAGCTTGCGGTATTTATTTTAGTTGCTAAGTATAGATCGATTCGTCGATCTGCATCAGATCTAATAAAGAATAGCGTGTCGTTTTTAATAAACAAATTTAATATAATTGTTATGATTATAATTCAATTCATATTTGCTCATTGATTTGGAAGTTCAAAAAGAAAGATTGTGTGGAAGGATGTATGAAATGAAAATATTTTAGGTAAGATAGAAAAAAGTGATAGTATATCCCAGAGAGAGGTTCTTCATTATGTAATGCTCTTCTACGTCAAATATTTCCTATGGAAAAAGCTAGTATTTGAATAAGTGATGTCAATGGAATAAGCCGGACGAAAGAGAAGATTCTATCTTATTAGTTAGTAGTTAATCTATAGGCATATCGAACATGTTGATTGCAATTTGAAAAATATAATTGAATATTAAATGTTTCATAATGTTTATATTAATAAACAAATACTTTTTTGTTTTGCATTTTTGTTTATATAATTTTGTTGAATAAATTCTAACCTGATACAATTATTTTTTGTATTCAAACATTTAATGTAATAACTTTGGTTACTAAGAATATTAAATTAGCTTTACGTTAAAATGTGTAATGATATGATCAGAAGTGATAAATTACAACGAGAAGATTTCAGTCAGTTAAAGAGTACAATCGCAACTGATTCACCTAAAAACCCTTTTTAAATTATATCGTTAGATATTTCACATTACTCCTGTTTGTTGCCAAATGAGCGCTTGGTTTGTTATTGAAAGCAAGTTCTTTAGATGGAATGAATAGAATAGAAGAAGAATAGAAATAGAATTTCCTTAAACAATACAATTGTATAAGATTTCTACAGAAACAGTACAAATAACGTTTAAGTATTTCAGTCATGACTAACTACCAAGAATACTAATTTGCCAATAGTATCGATACGATTAAAGGGTCAAGCGGGTGATACTGGAAGAAGTGAGGTAACATATCACATCAAACAAGTATCCAATACGCATTCAAGCATCGGTGACTGACAATTGCCAATATCATTTGATCAAATACGTATAAAGAACATAATTTGCCTTTTATTTTGCCTTTTTAATTTGAACAGTATCGTGAAATGAACGCAAAGATATTAACCAAAAACTAAAAGAAGAAAATACATTATTAAACGAAATATTAAATTGGAAGTTTGATTTGATAATGAAGAGTAAGTAAGAAAATATCTGAGAGCGCCAACATATAAGGAAACACCAGACAATTACCAAACAAGCCATTGTTGAGTAATGAACCAACAAATGGATTTCGTACCTGACTCATTAGTAAGCCCAATTGATAGTTATTTTTTTCTCACTGTTGGCATCTAACCCAATTAGAAGTAGGACCAGACGACGGTCTGTGATTTACGGTCAGATGTCGGCGGTTTCAAAGTGGAGCCCAGAGCCCCAAGTGTCGGTTAGGTAATAATACCTAAGGCGCTACATCGAAAAATCCCCATCCGTTAAATTAATCCTTCTCGCGCAGGGTGATATAATTAACGTTGCCATCCGCGTGACATATCTATTTGGGTCGAAACAAGGCGGAATATATTCAACTAATAAGCAAATAGAACTGTTTAGGAATGAATCTTAATGAGGAAGCATTTTTCTCATTCTTGATATATTAGGAAAATTGTTTCGCACTGTGGCTGACTTAATAATCTCTGTTTTCGGTTAGTTCGTCATCATAGTTATCAACCTGCCAATTGCCTTAGATTCTGATGCGGTTAAATACTAAATTACGTCCCCCCTTTTCTCTTTTAGTCTACCTTAGATAAAAGAGTATGCTCTACTGAAAAGTTTTAAATTTTTAAACGAGTGAGGCAAGTGTCACGCTGTTATTTTAGTTATTTATAACTTTTCAATGTTTCTAAAGATGGAGGAACTACAAAAAATAGAAATTCAAGATATATGAAACAGAAATAGTGCAATGTTTTAGAGAAAGTGAACAGGAAGAAGTACAAAGTCGATGGGGATTGGAGAAGGATGGAAACAGTTATTCAAAAAGCAATAGAAATAGTCATACCCGTAAAAGAACAACAGATAGATAATTGGTACTATAAAAGAATATTTTGAGGAAATGCTAAATGGAGATGTTGATGAGGAAATCAAGAACTGGTAAAAGATACATAAGAAAACGCCCAAATAGCAGAAACTACAAAATAAGAAGTAGAAGATATTATAACGTAACTTAAAAATGGTAAGAGTTCAGGGAGGAATTGAATAGCGGTAGAAAACAAAATTTGCAGATGATGAGCTAAAACAAAAACTGTTCGAACTGATTCTTACAATATGGAGAGAAAAAAGAATGTCAGCAAGTTGGGAAAACGCCATCAACTATTATATCTGTTATAAAGAAACGGAGATCAAATAGATTGTAATAATTATAGAGGGATTTTTTGTTGGATATTAATCAAAAAGAGGTTAGAAGGAATAATTGATCTACAGTTCCCTAGACCACAACCATGCAGGTTTTTGGAAGGGCAAAGGAACAACCGACCAGATTTTTGTCATGAAAGAAGTACTAATAACTTGTTACGAATATAAAGTTCCAGCAATGGTAGTGTTTATAGATTTTAGTAACGCCTCTGATTCAGTAAAGAGATCCAAAATGATGCAAGAATTTAAAGTACTCTCTAAAATAGTGAGATTAGTGAGCATGACAGTGGAGATAACAACAGCCAATGTAGGTGTAAAAGGAGGAACGACAGAAGACTTTCTGATCAAGACAGGCCGAAGGTAAGGAGATCTACTATCGACTCTATTATTCAACATGGTTTTGGAAATCATTATTAGGAAGGGTCAGTTGATTTAAGTTATAATAATTTTATTGTAACATTTTAGTACAGTGTTTGGAAATTTATTTAGCAAAAATAAATTGCCGTACTTCGCTTCCGTACGGATTGGGAAGGATTTTCTGTAACCGACTCACGCACACGTTCAATATTGTTTGCACCTCTGCTTCACCTTGGACGACGTAGACGGTAAATTTAGAGTTGATCCTGTAGTTTCGGACTGTTTATCCATTTCTTTATTTAATTAACACTTGGTGCCTCGTTTATGTCGTGTAAATTATACTCGGCCCTATAAAGACGACGAGCCGTAATAAGCTAACTGTTTATTTTGATAATACGCGCAAACACAGGAAGCACGTTGTTGTCGTACAATACGACCAGCGCGTTCTACACCACCTAGGAGCAAATAAGTAATTAAATACGAACGACATTTCGGGACACCTGGTATGAATATATATATATATATATATAAACTCTAACTTTTCAAAGAAACAAGACAGATTTTTTTCTATAATGTGTTTATGTCGTCATTAAATTTTATGTTAATTAATTTTAAAAAAATGTGCTACAATCAACTGTGAACCATTAGCAGCAATGCAACATTTTTATTTAATTTTATCAAAATATTTTGTGTTAATGCAGTGATTTCAGCACGGGTGTATGGTTTGTGCTTATTTAAGTAAAGGTTTTCCTTCAGAAATCCCCATTAAAAATTATCCGAGGCCGTCAAATCAGGAGATATATAATGGTGATAAAAGTGCAAATTTAAGCGACAAAAAGTCTTGAACAATTTGAATCGACATACACAGTATGTAGGAAAAATAGCGGAATTTTTTAAGTAAAAAAGAAACAATTAATTATTTTGCCAAAATTATTTCTTTTGATTCAAAATACATCCTTTCCGCATCAATACAACGGTGGGCACTTTCAACCAATGCTAGCATAGATTTTTTTCGGAATCGCCTCAATGACGCTCGTCATGACTTCTTGGACTATCGTAAAACTGTTGTTCTTGTTCTTTTCATAGCCAGTTTGAGTTTCGAGAACAGGAAATAGTCACACGGAGATAAATCAGGTGAATACGGAGGATGTGAAAGCACACACACTTATTTTTTTCGCCTAACATTCACGAAGAGTCACGGTCCTGTGAGATGGGGCATTATCGCGCAACAAAAACTAACTTCCCGGCGCTCGTTATTCGGTCCTCACTCGAACGATTTTCTTTCACAAACGCTCCATAAAAACCAGATAATATTCACCAGTAACATTTTGATCCTGTGGAACGAATTCCCGAAGTACGTTTAGAGTCGTAAAACAAATAAATATTGTCTTCTCTTGTGACTTCTGCAAATGCAATTTTTCGAATTCGGAGAGCCTGAGGACTTCTATGTAGCACTTTGGTCATTTGTTTGAGAATTGTACTTGAAGCACAAGTCTCATCACCAGCTACAATCGATTTCAGAAATACGCAGTTCCGTCTGGCTGTTTTAATAAAGTCCTTGTTGCAATGTTCAACGTGAGCAATTTCTTGGTCCTCATTTAAGGCGTGAGGAAGAAATCGAGCATGAACCTTCCATTTGATTAAACCATTTGTCAAAATTTCATGGATCATCTCTTTGGTCGTATTTACTTCCTCCGTTATTCATCTCACAGTCGAATTCGCATAATAGGCGATCATTTTACGCACTTTTTCCACCATCTCCTAGCGATTCTTGTTCTTTTGGCTGGTCTGGCTTTGGGTTGTCTTCCAAAGTATCACGACCGCCTTGGAATCGAATATACCACGAACACACGTGTACGGGATAGGCAATCATCACCATAAAATTTATCATCAATTCAAATGTTTGTGTAAAAGTTTTACTGAGCTTGAAACAAAATTTTTTATATATATATATATATATATATATATATATATATATATATATATATATATATATATATATTTTATATCGCGCAATGTTCGTAATGCGCAACATTACAAACTTGACAATCCGTTAATCTATTCTAATAATGGAGATCTCGTTTTATAGAGGAGATATACAGCTTTTATATTATATATTGCTTCAATAAATGGCGCGAGTAAGTTTTTCTAAATTCATAGAGTTTCATTTGGAAGTCATTTCTAAAAGTTCGGCGTAAACTACGTGGGGATATTCCCACTAGTGCTTCTCGTTTTCGAATTGACGTTTCTGGAGACTCCTTCACACGTACAATATTTTCAGCGGTTTGCACTGTTCTTAGACGTTTGATGCGGGGCATATTCCCAACTGTTTCGAATCTTTGAAATTATTTGAGTAAACGATAAACTGTCGTTTTCTAAGGTGCCGAACGATTAGGATATTTTCGCCTAAATTCACTGTTGAGTTGTAATAATTGAATTAATTTCTTTAATGTAAATTACAACAACTTCACTGCGTCCTTTTAATGCATATTTATCCATAATACAATTTGTTCGCCAGCAATACACAACATCCAAATCCAAATTGGCACGACACAAAAATGGCGCTAAAATAAAATGGGAGTGTGTATAATGTAGTCACCAACCGATCATTAGGTTTTAAACTTCAATAACAGTTTCCGTATAACCCTGTCACTGCGTTAGCAGCCCAGTTCGGCCGGTCAGGGTGGAGTATGTTTATATTAATATATCATAAAATAATAAAGACGAAATAACGTGACTCAAAACCATGATAACGCACTATTTCACAGGATTACTGCTTTCCGCAACGCTCGTGTCGGAATGTCTTGAAGGTCCTCCCTATTTTCCAGATATGAGAACTAGCAATAAAAAAGCGTCAGGAGAATATTTTTTAAGTTGACTTTTTTGTTGTATTTTCAAAAATCACTTAAGATTGGCCCCTCTGATAATGACTTAAGACTTCAGGAGACACTTGCTGACGTTTTGGTGGCGGCTGAAGGAATGGGTAATTTTTGCGTGGAACGCGGATGAATTTTCCTGGTTTTAAATTTTTTTTAATATTCTTCAGGGGTTCACTAAATAACTTTTCAGTACTAATATCGTTGACTAAAAAAACGCTGAGAACTGTTGATAGATTTAAGATTTCGAAAAAATAAATTTCCACATTAAATACTGAACGTTACACTAAACGATAGCATGTTACGAAACACTAAACATAATAATTGTTTCGTTTGTTCAAATTCAGAAATTTCAGACGAATTGTGTTCAAAGGTCGAAATTCGCCGAATTCAATAAGTCAATGTTCAATTACATATAGAAAGCAAATGAGTAATAAACATTTAATAATTTAAATGTATTGACAAAAGGGGATTTTATTCATTGACCGTATCGCTTCGATGAAAAATCAAAGGTGTGCGACGAATTACTTTTTAGAAAAGTGACCTGCATCAGTCGTTTCCGTCGACCGTTCATTCTAAATTACTGGGTTCCTGTTTTGTAATTTTCATATTGCAGTAAATAATAAACGTTCATATATATATATATATATATATATATATATATATATATATATATATATATATATATATATATGTATATATAGATAGTGATAGCGATTTACGGATGGTGGTGTGGTATGCTGAAGAGTTGTTCCGAGTGTAAATCAATCAATCCCTCCCCTTTCTTATTTATTTCTTTAGGAGTAAACATTTAGAAAGTACTGCAAATAAGAGAAAATGCAACATTAACAACATGCTGCAAGTATATACTATAAATAATAAATGTCGTAATTCTCATACGTTTGAATTTTATTGCTTGGAGTGATCAACACAAAATATCCGTTGGAAGCACTATACATTCTGGAAAACTAAAAAAATACAACTGTCAGTATATTATTTCAAATTGTAGTAACTATATCAAATATGATAGTAATTTTATCAAATTGGAAATATACGCACTATATAATATGCCCTGGACAAAACATGTTTTATCATGTTGTGTAGTATTCTTCAAGCTAAGCAGTTAAAAGCCTCGTAATGTCTTGGATTTGTGCACCACGTCGTTTCAAGTTGCTACACGAATTAAAAAGGGACATACTATTTCTATAAATGATAAAGGTTTAGGTTTTTATAAAATAGTGAGACGATTAAATATTGCTACTTCTGCCGGTATGACAAAATGAATAAGATTAAGGGTCAGAGTTATGTACGAGTATTGGTCATTATTATCTGGTCATTCTAGTCAACTTTTAGGAAACAAAACGCAGGTGTTTCTGCTTCACTTTGCAATGCCAAGTATATACCTTTCCATTTCCTCTGTGCTATATGACGTTTTCGAACTGATTGTGATATGATAGTTTGATATTTCCGTAACTTATAATTGCGAAATGAGAACGATCATCAATGTGAACTGTCGTTGTAGTTTTATCATACATGGAGCCCAGGGTCACATTGGTTAAGCAATATATCCATTATGACTTATTTTAAGATTGATTAAAATGCCTTTCATAGTCAATAAAAACCAAGCCCGTGGCAAGAAGTATCGTTGTGCCTTTCTACAGCCTGTCTGATAACCTGGATGTGATCCATTGTACTGAATCCACCTGTGAACCCTGCTTGCTCTCTTGGTTGTGCGTCATACAGTGTTCTTAATATTCTTTTTGTAATTATCTTAGTAAAAACTTTCTACTTTACTGATAGGAGGCTTATTGGGTGGTAGTTTTTTAAATTTTCCTGTGCTCCTTTCTTATGAAGAAGAATCACTTCAGCATTTGTTCATAAGTTGTAAGGGTATTTTTTTGAGGCTTTTTGAGTACAATTTTGCCAGTATTTTATGTAAAGTTTGACCATCAGCTTTTAGCATTTCAAATGTGTGTCAAATGCATGTATGTGTATGTATAAAATACCTGTTCATGGGTAAACACAGCGTTTTCACGTATAGCGTTTTCATGTATAGCGATTTCATTTGAAATGAAAAGAAAAACACAAATATCTCAATAATAGAAACGAACACCTCACACACAAATACTAGCTCTCTAGTTTATGAGAAATTAACAGATGTACGTGTGGTATCCTTAAAACCTTAAAAATACGCAACAATGAGTTGGAATGAAAGAGGTCTTATAGTGGCGGAAGAATTATCTACTCGGACTCATTATCTAGCTAATGAGTACTTTAAAACAGTAGACGAGATCTGAAAAAGCATCGATGAAATTAACCAGTACCCAAGTAAAGTTATTTTAAATCAATTATGAGTTTTATTAAAAATTTTAATTTGTACACCTTCTAGATTAGCAACTGTAGATGAAAACTAACTTTTTAATTAAAAGGCTACAATTGGTGCTATTTTATTTCTATAATAAAATTATTACATAGCACTTAATGATAATGCTAGTTTCAATATATTTATGAAGTAGTTAGAAGGCTTGTATTACAGAAAATTAATGACGGTATGACAGTCGTTACGGCTTACAGTCTTTGATTATGTTCAATCTGCTATGACGAATTGTTAATTGAAAGAAGGAAAATCTCCACTTGGTTAATATAACAACCACAGGAATATATATATGAATAATAGTTTTAAAAATGCCATAAAATTACAATGTTTGTTAATTTCCGCGTTTCGTGTTTATTATTTTTAATTATACATTTCAATTTCATGAATTTAAAACGAAAATATTATAGTATATACGCATTTTAATATCATAAATCGGTTATAATTGATGTATAAATCATCGCATTACATTTTTAATATACAAATAAAAATAATTGTATAAATACA
Organism: Cosmopolites sordidus; assembly: GCA_031761425.1. Classification (NCBI taxonomy): domain Eukaryota; kingdom Metazoa; phylum Arthropoda; class Insecta; order Coleoptera; family Curculionidae; genus Cosmopolites; species Cosmopolites sordidus. The sequence continues at coordinate 63,380 of JARFXV010000969.1, forward strand.
TAATAATTTGATTGAAAATTTTCCTTGAATATCATGGTAATGATATCATAAAATCAAATTTGTAAGAAATAATTCAAAGCAACATTTCTAGTATATTAATTAGTTTAAATGAAACAGTACTTGTTAAAAACTAATTACAAGAGTACCATCGATGGTTTCTAAATTGATGTTGATTTATATATATATTCAATATTTCAGATAAATATAAATATATATATATATATATATATATATATATATATATATATATATATATATATATATATATATATATACATATATATATATATATATATATATATACATATATATATATATATATATATATATATATATATATATATATATATATATATATATATATATATATATATATATATATATATATATATATATATATATATATTCCATATAAATCATGATTGCACAAAAATAAATTACAGTGATTATCAAATCAAGTGTGGTTTTATAGGATTTGTATTTGCAATCAACAACTGTAGATTTTATATATTTCGTTGTACTGCATTAGAATCCTTAAGGTAAAATATAACTAAGGAACATTTGTTGAGAAGTAGTTAAACAATTATTTGTGGAAGTTCGACGCCTAATTCTTCAGATGTAAAACAAATAGAGTATCTTTAAAATATTGCGAATAAATAAAGCTTTTTTGAACAGTGAATACCTATTTATTCTTTATTAATGAAGTTAGTTCAAAGTAGAGTGTAAGTAAGGGGGTAGGGTGAAAAGTCAGATACTTTTCAAATGACATATTGTTCTTTTGATCGACAATCGATTTATTTGTCAACTCTTAGTCTCTTTTAGTAAATTAGTACCCTCCTTTTAGCTCGATACTTCCGCCCAATGATTTTCCAACTTGTCTGTTTCGGAAGAAAAATAAACCGGAGGAGGCTAAGTTTGAGGCATCCGTTCGTGCGGATATTGACTAATTTTACTGCTCCAACGCCGGAAGAACCTAGCGGGTGCATTGTCAGTGGTGAACCGGCATTATTTTAAACTGTCGATAGTTACTCGATTCTGCTTTTGGTTTGCAAATGGTACCCATCACGCTGCTGATAGCTTTCTCATGCACAAATGTTCTTGCAGGATGTTCCGAACTTTTTTGTTTGAGATGTTTATCATTTCATCTCTAACCTTTACTCTACGGTCGTACAACAACATATCATGGATTTTGTTGACCATTTCCACAGCAATGACTTGAACGGGGCATCGTGAATGGGGAGCGTCACTAGTGTTAGTTTGACCACATTGACATTTAGTAAACCATTTATGTACTATGAAATGTGGAGAGAGTTCTTGTAATGCGTTTTCAATATTATTCGTTGAAAGAGAATTAAAACAGTTCCTCAGTAATGCATAAGCATCAATAGTAGATGATAATTTAATAAAAAAAAACATTCAAAAAGGTTTGATAGATTTTAAAAGCTATATTTTTGACGCCTTAAACGAGGTTGCAGAAGAACCTGGAAACGACGAAATTAATGTCAAATGTTAAGAGATACTTCTAAATCAAACATATTAAAATTGATAACGTGGAGAATGAAAACATGATACGTAGGCATGAAATCCAGAGAAAAGTTGCCAAATCTTATACTCCATTGGCACCCAAAAACAATAAAAAGTGTCGGAGGGGTACAGAAAAGATGTGGGAGAAAGGGCAATTTTGATGAACGCTTATAAATTGCTAACATAATTGAGTTGGTTGATATGCGGAATAATATACCATATGATATACCATACGAATTGGTTGATTCTTTCGGGACATCAAATACAGGGTATTATATTTAGAGAATATTATATTATATATAGAGTTTTAAAGTAGTATTTGAGAATGTAAAATTAAACTTTTATAAATTTAAGCAACTATTCTTCACATCATTTAAAAGAAAAAGTGCCTGTAAACCTGTAAAGGGTTTCCGCGAAAAAAAAAGTAAAGTTATTCAATCTCCAATCGAAAATCTATGATAAGAATTATCATTTATATGTGTAAACGCATATTTGGCAATTAAGAAATGGTTACTCTTTAACGAATAAACGACAAACAAACTAATGAACATTGTTAAAATAATTTTCCGAAAATTAAGAATCAGCAATACATTTGCCAAAAAATTATAGTGGCAACGTAATATTGACTAATTGAGATGATCCTTGCGCGTAACTGACAAAAATTATTTTAGTGTGTGTAATTAAATTTAATCTAAGACCAAAATTGTATTCTGTATACTTCTTATTTAAGAAGAAGCATCAACCAGATTAGAAATGTACCACGACTTTTCTAACGTGTTAGGGAAATATGTTAGGCTTGTATAGACTCAAATGATGGCCACTTTGAACATTTAATTTAATAAAACAATTAATCATGTGTTTCTTAACATGACGTGAATCTTTAAAACGTTATGTGTTATGGTGTTAAAAATTAGCGACAGTAATTTTAACTTTGACATCAAACGCCATTAATGTGTAAGTTTTCATTTTTGTGTAAAATAAATCAAATTTATGCCGAAAAGTGTGGAATAAATGGCTATAAAAATATTGCACTTTATTTTCAAATAATACCTTAAGAATTAGCGATGTTGCCAATTCTAAGGAAAATAAAATAGTGTTTTAGGAAAAAGGAAGCTTTTTCAAAATAATGTAAATAATCGTTGGTTACATTTATGAAAATTATTTCCCTTACACCCTGTATTGGCTCAATCTTAGTAGTATTGTTCATGGAATAATCAAAGTCGTATAGATAGTTATATACGATAACAACATATAACTCATTGCATTGTCAGATTTAATAAACTGAGGAAATATTGTAGAGCGTCTTCAAAAAACAGGAAGTTAAAAACATCACCCTAGTTGACCAAAAAATAGATTGTTTCTTAATCAATATGTCAGCTTAAAATCGTTGGAGAGAAAAAATAGATCGCCTTTCAGTAAGTGTGTTTCACTAACGCAGGTGACTTTCGTGGTCACTATCGACCAAACGACTCAAGTTTTCCATGATAAAGCTTTCACCATCGGCGTAGTAGAGTCGCAAGTTCTTCGGGAAAAAAGAGTTCGCGCGTGGCTAAAAATCCGAATCGTGTCAGGCGGTGCACGCAAGTTGAAAGGTTCAACGGCACGGCTGCGTGCCGCCAGGCTATCGCGATTGTAGAAGCCGTCGGAAAAACAAAAGGGCGGGGGGAAATAGGGGATGGAAGGGGGATCCCGGTCGCCCGACAACAACCCCAAAAATTTGCGAATATAGAGATAGGAGATAGTGGAAATGGGGTGGCGTTTTGCCAGTAGTTGCGTGTTATGAGCAATAATTTTTTATGGAGGACTGCTATTTATCGAGCTAATTATACTAATATATCCTAAATAAGTTTTTTGGCACTAAGTAAAATAGTTTTTATATTTTTTATTCGATTAAATTGGCTATTAAGAAATATTTATCACGATGACAACTATAATAATAATTACTTAAAAATTACATAATAGTATGTAATTATACTCATAATTACATACTCACTTCAAAATCGGCCAGGGGAGGTTGGTCGATTCCTCCGTTTTATGGCATTATTCACGTAAATTTGAGGATATATAATATGTATACCAATATTGTTAAATTCTGACAGAATCAACTATACTACAATCAGCAACTATCGACCATCAAACAGAACTCGATGAAACTCGACATACATGCTGCAAGCCATCTTTGGATTACCTTAGTGTAGCTTTACAATTTACATCTCATTTTTCGATTTTGTATCATCCACTTCTTCATTCTCCAACGCAATTTCTGCTGATTAATTTACCATCTTAACAATTTTCTCGTCAATTTTCATATCATCCTTTCTTATTTTTATTGCGTTTTCAACCTATCTTTTTGCATATACATCCCTAACTGATTTTCAATGTTGGAAGGCCAACTTGCGCTGTATCCCGTAATATTGCCATGTTTTGTTGTCACTTGCACCGTTTTCCACGATAAATCCATATTTTTGGTACCCTATCGTACAACACCATGGGTAAGCACATTTTTCCGCTTTTTGCCCTACTGCTCTACTCGTTTTGAAAGGCAATTGCTCTGCCCATTTTTACTCTCACCTCCTTGAAGTGTTTCAGATACTGGAATCCCAGGTCGAGAATTATATGCAAATTGTTTATTTCGTATCTCGCTTTTACTTCATTGTCGCTGGTCACTGGTATTTTAATATTCTTCTTGTTTCAGATGAACAAGCCTTTCTCTTTCGGCCTATTGCTGCATTCGTTCTAGTATACATTCAACGTTTTCTTTATTTATCCGCCCAGGATAATTATCTGGTCATCCGCAAAGGTTTGCGCCCCATGGATCTCAAAAACAAGTGGATCTGCGTAAAATTGATGATCGCGATGCGCTACTGGGTAAAAAACCAGTAGCGCATCCATCTTTTTGAACCATCCTTTCTTCTTTATGGTTATCTTCAATAACCATAATATAGGCCCAAGATGCTCTGTAGGTAACATTACTCACATACTATTCATATTACTCTAATCTTACTCATGATACTTCTTTTACCATTTTTACCATTTTTACCATGTGTTTATTAATGTTTTCCGTCATCATTTCTCTTAGCACTCCCAGCAACTGGCAGCGTCGAAAGTCTTTTTCAGTTTAACGCCACCACGAGATTTTTTTTTGTATTCTTTAATCTTTTCCTCTACTATTTTAACTGCGACTAGTGTTCTTTTTCCTTTAATAAAGCTTTGTTTATCATCGTAGATTCCATTATTTATATCACATATCCCTTTTAGCCTTCTGTTTTACTGTTTTAGCTTATAAAAAGGCACATTTTTCGAATGGCACAAAATGTAAAAAAATATATAAAATATATAAAGATATGTTACGAAAATATCCTACACATCTTTAATTTTTAACGCATATATAATATTTTCCAAATATATTTCGATTCAAGTTAATCATTTTATCATATAAATCCCCAAGTTATCAATGTTTAATTAGTCATGTGCCATTATCATCTCTATTTCATATTTATTTTCTACATATTATGTCTGGATCGTCTGGATACTTGCCAGGAAATGGCAACGTCGCGGTATGCAGAATGTCAAAAGTTCTGTTGTTAAGCGCTTATTAAGATGCATCAATCTGGTTATTTCGCAACTGCCGCTAGTTAAAAATAGGCTCCCGGCTATTCATTGAAGGAGTTGTCGTGAATTGACTCAAAAATACAAACAAATGGGCCGATAGAAGGACAAAACAAAAAAGAAAGAAAACGAACAATAAGTTAAATGAGAAAGTTCCCCCTTTTTTCTTTGTGTCGGTCAGCCGCAACTTACCGAATAAAAAAATGGGGATAGGGATATGCCAATAAGTAATATGACGATATTGTGAGTTGTTTTCTTTTCAAATTTATAGTTTACGAAATATAAAATTGAAATCTCTTTCGCTGAATTTACAGTATTAATAATATCTTAATTACTTATTTTAGAATTTTTATAATTTTTCTCTAAAATCCTGCCGCCAACTGTGTTGAATTTACCGGAACAATTTGTTTGAATTATCTGGTTGACAACAGATGATTCGTGTGCGTGCTGTGAGGCGACAATATTTGTAAGTGACTTTGTGTGTCAAAGCGCCTACATTGCCGCGCAGGCACACCACATGCAACACATACAGCCCGCACAACACACATTTTTATTGATGTGGACCTAGCTTTAGGTTGCAACTGGCTAAATGATTTTCGAGAAATGCAATGTAATACAAAATAAAATGGTATAATAAATTCTTTAATTTATTGGGTTGATGTAAAAGTTCGTTTCATTTTCATTTTTCGAGAAAAATTTCATTTAATTAATATAGTATGTGCCGTTTTATTCGATGACCTTTCTTCATCTCTCCGGTAGATGCATTATTCCGTGCTCACAGAAGTACTGAGGTTTCTGGCTAAACAACTGACCCAGGTGATTTTTGTCTTTCAAGGAAGTCACATTTTTATCTAAATAAATTGTTTTGAAGCGATCTAAATAAAGGGTAGTCATAGGGCGTAAGATAAGTACGGGTGTCGGACAAGTACGGTGGATAGACCAAAACATCCCAATTAAAAAGTTTGTCTCAAGTAGCCGCATGCACGAGCGGTTTATTGTTGCCTTGATTGAACGCAATATCCTTTCCGTTGGCTAACCCAGGCAGCTTCTGGTCAATTGCTCATTTTAATCGATCTAGTGTTTCCTGGTCTTCAGGCAACAGCTCATAAATGATTATTTTCCTATCTTACCAAATGTACGTATCATTACCTTCTTCGGATGCAAATTGGCTTTTGCACTCCTCGGGGGGCATCTTTGCGCTTACATCACGATCTCTCACGCTTAACATTATTATACATAATTGATTTTTTACCATATGTAACCATTCACTTTAAAAATGGATCGGTTTCGTTGCTTCAATACAAGCAGAATGTCGGTCTATCAATTTTTTCTCCGTTAATCATGCGGCACCCATATATCAATTCCAAGTTGATGTAATCGTACTTGACACTGTTGACTGGTTGACTATATTCCGTTGCCATCAGTCTCGGTCGGTCGTCCAGTATGTGCTACATCGCTGATATTATAATTGTTCCACATGCCTCACTTAGGGCATGTGGAATCCTCAATGGTACTTAAATGTTACTGTCTTCGTTCTACACATTCAAGATTGAAAAAGTACGCATTAGATAGCAAACGCAACATAACAATATTATATATCAATTTACGAATACAATCACTTTCCAATATACCTAATGTTATCAATTTGATGTCTCGTACTTTGAGTTAACTTTTGGTGAGATTGGGTAGATTTTGTTAATATTTGTAATTTTTTATAATTAGTTCTTATATTCAACCATATGTGGACGTTCAGCTATAGAGCATATACTAAGATGCTATATATAGCATATGCTGATAGAAACATTAAAAGCAACGTTAGAGGAATCACAGCATGGTTTTAGAAAGGGTAGAAGTACATAAGATCTGATATTTATAACTAGAAAATTAGAAGAAAAAAGAAACCGAAATCCATATTTGTTTCATTGACCTGAAAAAAGCATTTGAGAGAGTAAAAAGAAGGGGTGTCTGGAAAAGTCTAAAGATAAGAGGAGTAGAAGAGGGAATGATAGAAATTATCAAGATCTTATATTACAACAACAAGAATAAAGTAAGAACGCATAACGATGATTCCACAGAATTTGAGACTGGAATAGGCCTAAGGCAGGACCGAGTATTGAGCCTGCTGTTGTTTTCAATAGTTATTGACAATGTTGTAAAAAATGGACATGAACTGATGGAGGGTAAAAATTCATGAAATACCATCATGCTGAAACGTAAACTGTCAGTCTTACACCTAACGGTACAACGGCCTTTTAGATTAAATATAATAAAAAGTAATACAATTGTAAATTGAGTGTGTAAGGAATATATTTTTAATATATATATATATATATATATATATATATATATATATATATATATATATATATATATATATATATATATATATATATATATATATATATATGTATATATGTATAAATTTTTAATAACCGTCTTTACTGAATTCGCCAGAAATGTTGAATGAAACTGACTCAAAATGTGGATAGGAACGAGGCATGCGTCTTACCCTGCACTAGGATGCACGCGCTAACGCATAAAATATCGCAAGTTATGTTGAACGGAAAAGTTTGACAGGTATGGACTATTGGTACAGACTACTGTGTTCAGTACATTGTGTTAATTCACCATGGAAATATATACGATTCAACATCGAGTAGAAGTTGGAAGGATTTTGGGGAAAAATAATATTTTCCGATGAAGCCCATTTCTGGCTTAATGGATCTGTGTACAAACATAACTGTCATCAAGTGATTCAGTAATCACCTTACTCATAGAAAGTTACTCTTTGGTGCGGTTTCATGGACGCTTTTTAATTTTGCGAAATTACATACAATTATTTTATTACATCAGCGCCATCTTGTATATTTATAAACATTTAGTTCGCACCTCATAACAACTTAAAATAAATGGGTCTTTTGATACGACAGTTAAAAAAAAAGTTATTGATAGTTGGCAATATAAAAATGAATATTTTAGAGCTTTTAAAAATCCTATTCAATGTCATTTACCTTAATTTCTATTCAGCCATATTTGAAGTCATGACTGGATAACTAGTTACTTTAATTAATTCAATCTACAAATATTTTCTTTATATTCATCTCGTATCCAGAGTTTTTTTTGCGTTGATGAAGATGAAACAGCAATAAATTAATAATTCGAAAGGGTAACGGTAAATCGGCTTTCCGATTGAAAAATTTGCCAAAATTATTATATCAGATGCATTATTCCCGCAATTATGCAATTACAAATCTTCGTAACAATGGAACTTTTTTTTTGCACGGTCCAACTAGACGGAACGGATCCATTGTTAGATACTGTTTCACTAATTGTAAGTCTGTCGTAAGTATCTGATATTATAACTGATCAGATAAGCAGGATTCAAAGAACGGTTATTCAAATTATAGAATCACGAACAAGGATTAGAAATCGATATGAAACGTTTACGTATCATAGCGAGAAAAAACTTTCATTAAAAGTGTCATCATATACTGATACGGTCAAAAAGTAAGGTAACTTTATAAATAAAACACAAAGTATTTATTGATTTTCCCAAATTTATTTTGTGTTCTTCAAATTAATTCGTTTTTACTACAATACACTTATTTCAACGTTTTTTCCAGTTTTAGAAACAGTTTTTATATTACACTTCTGGCATTTCCTTCAAAGAGGTCAGTGAACTCTCTTGAATGACTTTTATGGACTCAAAACGGCATCCACAACGTGGTTTCTTTAACCGAGGGCCCCGGAAAAAATCCCAAGATGCCTATTTGGTAAATACGGTGTTTGATATTTCGGAAGTAATTGAGAAATAATTATTGCGGTGTGAGATGATGCATTATCGTGATGCAAAATCCATCAATTGGCTGGTCTCAAATCTCGATGTTTTGCCTCTAATACTTAATCGGCAATTACTCAGTACTAGTTTCTTGTTTTTAATAATGTTTTCATCATTGGCTGACGTGAATATCTTCCTGAGCTCCATCTTCAACTGCTTCTCCACTATCTTAGTTTGATTGCCGTAATAGTTTCTTAACATTTGTAATGCATCAATACAAGAAATTTTGTTTTTTAAACAAAATATATTGTAAATTCTTTACTTCAGAAATTTAGCCATTTTTGGAAAATAATCAATAATTTTTTTTAAACATTTATAACAGATATTATTATATAATTTCTATTTAATAAACGAAATGATATAAAACGTCTGTCAGATGTCAAGGATAGTCATACCAACTTAAAAAAAAACAAATGGTATCGATACGTAAAGTGCGCGAATTTTGAAAACAAAAGTTATTTTAAAAGCATTTTTTGACCAGAATAGTATATAGTATAAATAGTAAATCATGAAATTCTCCGTTTGCGGCCATACTTTTCCGATGTTACGCCATCGGATTACAATTTATTTTTTTCATGCGAAAGAATTTGAAAACCAAGGTAATGTAAATAGTGCAGTGTCCGATTTTTTGTTTAAGGAAAATGGTAGGTTTTTTGCATCGGGGCTCGATTGGAAGGAAACATTTGCCAACAATAATGGACGACATAACATGTAAATGAATACAATAAATGTATTTCTACATAAGTTCTAGCAGTGCAACCTACTATTTAGAAAAAATCTCATGATAATGGATAGAACATATTTTGATTACTTGTTAGTCGAATCTGTTTAGATCGGTTCTTCCAAATATGTAGTTTTGTTCATCTCAAAAAGCTTTTTACTACATTAGATTCAAAAAACTGTCGTTGGTATTAGTTATAAATTGTTAGCTATTTCTGACCGAATGTTGCTGGAAGAACAGAGCGACAGAGATAACTTGACTTAATTATACTCTTCTTTCTATACTTGCTAGGTCTGGTGAACTGATGCTGTATTAGATAAATGTAGTTACATTCCTTACCTCTATGACCTATTAAATAACACATCGGTCAATAAAGTCCCCGGTCTGGCAAATATAACGCAATTTTTTTGCAAATTTCCACTTTATTCATCAATATATTGTCCTTGAAGAGCAATAAAATCATACCAACGCTTTCTCTTTTTCTTCAAAATATCCTTTAGTTTTGGCAATTATCTCTTCATTGGAGTGATATTTTCTTGGCTGTCCACTCAGCTGGCTGCCAATTTCAACCCGGGGTGTAGTGATGAATCCATGTTTCATTTAATGTCACAGACCGTATGAAAAATCAATTTTATTTCGCTTAAACAGCCCCAAACATTGCTCAGAATCATCACTACGTTGTTGTTTTTGGTCCGCTGTGAGCAAACGCCATACCCATTTCGATAGCAATTAACGCATTTCTAAATGTCCATACAAAATGGTGTAAACACTTCCTTTTGATATTTTCATGATATCAGCTATCTCCTGCAGCTTTACTTTACGGTTTTGCGAAATAATTTTGGGAGTTTTCCTGGTATTGTCTAGCTGGTAACCACCTCATTTGGACGCTCAGAACATTCAGCATCATCGGTGCTTGTACGGCTGCGTTTGAATCCAGTATAACAATCAATTATGGTTTGTTTGTCCTAGGGCAGAGTCTGGGTTTAATGTTTATCAAGCCACTGTTTTGCTTCAACGGTATTTTTCTTCATCAAGAAGCAATGTTTAATCAACACATGAAATTATTTTTCTCCATTGTTTTGAAAATAACAATAGTAAATCACTTAAAGCACAACAACTTGATTGACATGAAATTTTGACAAATGACTTTTGAAGGTTGGTACAATCGACCACTGGTAAGGATATTTCGTAAGTGGCGCCATCTATATGTCAGAACGGGGAACTTATTGACCGATGTGTTAGTTGAAGATAATGTTCCCTAGATAGTATTCTCTACATATGACACCGTGTGAATTTTGATTTTAATCCGTTCAAATTAGGGCGAAATATATAAGCGCCTTGATGATTGGTAATAACGTGACTAGATGTAATGCAGTTGAATGGAATTAATAATGGGGAGATATACATTTAACTAATTGGGCAATCTTAATGATTCATGGTAATCAAAATTGAATTTAGTAATATTTAAGTACCGCTTCGTAGAAGTATATTTTTTCTGTTTAACAATCTTCTGCAAAAATAAAGGGATATATTATCGAATGAAACTAAGCTTTTCAAGTAAAAATCGTTTAAACATAATATGTAGGTGAAGTGTAGACCCGACCTAAAATGAAAAAGAAAATGCAAATAACCTATGCAGTAATCGGAAAGGAGACCGCGACAATCGACAAGAATTAATAATGAAAGAATGCCCGCACGCAACACAACGAATATGCAAGAAATTCAGCTTCATCTGTTGAATAACTCCTGACGGTGTTGTTTGAAACAGGTACATTTTTGTACTTGATGTAAATAAATAGTTCATACGAATGGTAATAAAGTAAATGCAATAAAAATACGTCAAGAATTTTGTATCTATTGAATCTCATTAAAAATATGACTAATGCTGTTTGAATTAAAAGAAATCAACAATAATATAATAAATAAATAAGCAAAGACTAATATTTAAAAATTTCCACTATATTTGAAATTGTACGTATAACAATTGTTTCGACACACAGTGCCTTTTTCAAATACAAACTATGTTAAACTAACAGTAAGAAAAGTTTTTACTTTTTTTACTTACTTTACTTACTTTTCTAACTGTTAGTTTAGTATAGTTTGTATTTGAAAAAGGCACTGTGTATAGAAAAAATTGTTATACACACAATTTTAAAAATAGTGGAAATGTAGATATTAATCTTTCCTTATTTATTTAAAATGAATTTCCATCAGTTAGCCTAGTAAGCAGTAATTTTAGTATTTCATATATGTCACTTAGTAAATGAAGAGTGATGAATCATTTTTCCATTAAGCAATCAAACCAAAACAAATTATGTACGTACGAGAATCAGATACGCCTATAAATTTAAGTGTATTTTGTTCGTTCAAGTTTGAGCAAGTTTCTTTCATAAATTATAACACATATTATAGCTGGATAGTAATGGATTATATGTAGTTGCTGAGTTTAGCAGTGTATTTCTATACTGCAGTAGTAAAGAACTTTTACTAAATAAACATTCAGTAAATTAGAAACTAATAGATTTAATAATAAAAAAAGTATCAATACATATATACGTCCTTAACACTATATATCAAAATTGAATAAAACAAAGAAAACAAAGTATCAAGACCTCTCACACAACTTAATCTTTCTGCAAGGCCATTATCGAAATTTAATTTTCTAAGAATACCTTTCAATTTAACATATTCTGTCTTAATACCGAATTAATTCTGAAATCCTTGATACCTTGCAGTGTACAGTTGCACGAGTTGAGGTTTTTGGTATCAGTTTCCATTGGATTCTATCAATAGCTAGTCTCCTTCTATTCACCATTTCCTCAATTGTAGACCTGACGCCATATTCTCAAATTCTTCATGGTCTAGCTCTTTCCTTTCTACGTAGATTACTATTTATGTATCCGGAATTGGAAACAATGGTGGTGCTAGGCACCATGTGACATATACATCGTAAAGTTTGACATTATTGACTGTATATGTATTCAGAACGTTTTGTCATACGGACGCTATATGTGTTGTTTACTGATTGGGAAAATTCATCTCTAAAAATGGAATTAACTCGTGAGAATTTTTGTGCGATGATTTACTACGACTTTTGACGTCAATAATCAACTCATTTTGATGGCGATGAAGCACCATCTAAAACTACTGTATATCACTGGTTTAATGAATTCAGTCGCGGTCGTCGTTCACTCACGGACAAATTTAAAAAAGATCGTCCAAAATCCGTTGTTGTGCCAGGAAAAATCGACGCAGTGCGCGAACTGATAAAGCAAGATCCTCATGTGACATACCGTCAGACTGCGGCATCCCTGGGCATTAGTATGATATGCATACACAAGATTTTATATGAACATTTTGCTGTGAAAAATATTTGTGCGCATTGGATTCCGCATAATTTGACAATCGCTCAAAAAAAGGCTGGTGTCAATTTGTGTAAAGCAATGCTCAAAAAATACAATCGTAGTGCATCAAAAGCCGTGTATAATATCTACACATGTGACGAATCTTGGATCTATTGATATGCCCGAAAGTAAACAGCAGTTTACTATATATGGGTCTTTCAAAATGAGTCAAATCCAATAAAAGTTGTTCGCGCAAGAAACACTTCAAAGCAAATGGTCGCCTGTTTTTTTTTGGGAGGATAAATGGGCATGTGGCTACAGTGCCACTAGATAATTGTAGAACGGTCAATTCTGAATGGTCCTTGTCAGACGTTTTGGAGGAAATAACAAGAAACAACCAGTGACGTAGGATCATTCTTCACCATGACAATGCCAGCTCTCACACATCGGACTGAACAACTTAATATTTGACCTTTCAAAATATCGAATTGATGGGTCATCCGCCGTAAGTCCTGAATTGAGCACCCATTGTTTTGTTCCCGTTCGTCAAGAATAAACTACGTGGTCAACGATTTTTGACGCTAGAAGATGCGGTTTATAGGTTCAAAATGTATGTTTTGAAGATACCTCAATCGAAATGGAAAAGGTGCTACAAAAATTGGTTCAAACATATGCAAAAGTGTATCGATCATCGCGGAGAATATTTTGAAAATCAATAAAACCATTTTCAATGATAAATATTTGTTTTCATTGATTATTGCGGATACATAAATAGCAACCCTCGTATTGATGGTCAATTGAACTTTAGGTTACCTGATTAAAATTAATTTAGAAGAAAACACACGACCATAATGTCTGTTATTATTGACATTTATTATTATTAATTAAATGCATAATACCACACAACTGTGCTTGACGAGGAAACAAAGCGGCAAGTACTTGACAAGTATATAAAATTATGCATTTTAGATGTGGAAGATTACAAACTGAAATGTTTAAATTGAGTACATAGGCAGATTATTTTTCAATATTACTTATTTGTGGTGTAAGTAGTATAATGAAAGTCTAGCAGAAACTTATTAAAGAAACTCCATATTATTAATTAATTATTTTCACTATATTAAACCGTTTAAATATTGGGTGGATAATATTTTAATATAATTTGAATGAAGGTAATTTGTGATTTACATTTATGGAGGTCTCCCCCGCAATTATGAAATCATACTTTATTCCGTTATTTAACAAACTAACTTATATAACGCATTTAAAGCTCTTCAAAAAGATTACTTTATGTTTCATATATATCCAGATACCTTTAATAGTTGAAGTATTCGGTTTGCAAATTCAATCGGTTTTTTGGAGTGTAATGAAATATATTTTTTTTACAATACAAAACAAATTCAAATCTATTCTATAATAATTTTAATTATCCCACATTTGTAAAACGTGGGACATGACTTATCGATGAAAAACTGATCCAACTTTCCCTACCAGCGAAGGTTTTTCATCAGGAATTCTGTAATGACCAAAATAAGTGATTTTATGAGTGACTTGGATGTTTTGTACGATTGTTCACACAACCTGTTTCTTAGTGTCCATTTAAGTTTGGCGAAAGCTGCCTAAGTCAGTGGGGGGGTTGCCAATACAGCTGGTTCAGATGTGCATACATTGGTATATTTATTGAAAATGAACCACTTATATCAAATACACTTTACTGCATGCTTATGTTGTATAAAAGAAAACCGAAGTTTTGCTATAATAATAATACTAGACTATCGTCTCACTTTAATTCATAACCTTCAAAATAGTTAAGGTTATATTACCGATCGCACACATAGCGTATGAATAGACTTATAACAATTTTTTCTATAACGGTTGTTGCGTGACATTGCTAACAGTAATTCCTATATAAAACTGAAGAATACTTATAAATTATACGTATAAATTACATGTCAATCATTATTAGAACGGTTTTATCAAAATCGTAACCAAACAACCAGATTTATTAAAATGACATTGCAGATTTTACTTCTGCAAATAATCTGATAAATAAATTCAATCGATTTACGGTCATCAACATATCTCACAGTTTGATCTTCTTCAATTGGAATTTCATCGTGGCGCTTGATACCACAAATTCTCGGGGCCAGTTCTTAATTATATCGAGCCGAAAATGCATCAGCATTATGCGAAATTTAAATTCCACTAAACAGTTTAACACCGCTTTAATTTTACTCGGTGAGATCGGACCGTTGGATAACCCCACACTGGGACCTGGTTATTTGTTTTTATTTTGAATTCCTTTTAGTGTCGCTTCGCTTATTAAATAATTAACGTTTAACGAGGCATTTATGGTGTCCGTCACCGAAAATAACTCTTTTTCCGTCTGGTTGATGATTGCGAGCGGTGGTAATTCTCTTGCAACAAAGGGCACCGCAAAAATGATTAAAAAACACTGATCTATACAGTTCTGGATCATTTTTAAATATGTATCAAGTATACAACAATACATTCATTTCCAATTTCTAGCATTTGGAAGTTCCTTGGAATCCATGTCAAATGCACCTTCCCAATTTTTTCTTGGTTTTCCCCTTCTTGCTCCCTGCATCCTAATATAACTTAATCCGAATAATTCTTATAACTTATTTTACTGAACTGATGCTAGTCACTACCTAGTTACTACCTAGGATTAATTCACTACCTTATAAGGAAATAACCTTACTGTATACGCGGCTTTAAGTGGAATTGTAAATATAAATATTTTTATAAAAGATCTCTATTTATTTCAAACTCTGTAAACAAGCCATAGCGAAGCGTGGTCAACAAATTATAAATATTTCTCTGTTTGGATCACTTTATAATTATAAGTAATATATTAAAAAGTGCATGCATATTTGTTGAATTAATTGTAACACAAGTAATATTTTATTCAATTGAGGTATAAATGCTTCAAGGATATACCATCCCATATGGAAGCTTGCCACTGAAAATATATCTGTCTAGACTTTTCTCTTTCATGTGACATGGTTCTGTCAAGCCGAACCATAAACATCATTAAATTTATAAAGCAATGCAATTCGGCGCGTCATCCCGATTAAGAAAATAACTCCCACAAAAGCAGAGCACTTCATTACTTCATTCGTTCATTACTTTTATTTTTAATAACATGTTCGGAAAACAAACCTTCAAACGCTATTTGCTCTATAAACTATAAATTTACTGAGTGATTTTTTACAGATATTGCAGAAGTTTTGTTTTTGCAAAGATAATGCCATACAGAATTGAATATGTAGGGATGCTTTATGGAAAGTACTAGGGTGTAACAAAAGTAATTTCGGCTCGCCTTTGTTTATAAATAAATTATTATACTTCACTCCACAAAGATTTAATTCGATTTTAACAAATAAACATTCCTTCTTCAGTACTAAAGTGTCTTTACTGCGACATATTCAGTGGACGGTTTTTTTACATTAATGTTAAAACGAGTGAAATAAGTCGTGAAATTATGGCAACTTTAAGATAATATTTTAAAAAGGACTTCAAAGCGACTGACGCCGTTTGTGAGATTTTGATGAGGAGATGCCGAATTGCAAGCATTGTTGGAAGAAGACGATATGGAAACTCAATAGCAAATGGCAGGGAGGTTAAACGTTGGTCGCCGAACCATTTGTGATCATCTGCATGACATGAAAAAGATCCAGAAGGCAGGAAAACTAAAGACGAAAAATGGATATATTTCAAGAATCATGGGTTGACCTAGGACAACCATCAACATCGACCTCAAGACCGAATCGCTTTGGAAAGAAGATAATACAATGCATTTGGTGGGATCAGAAGGGTGCAGTTAATACGGTTCGCTACCATCAACAAATGATTAATTTGAACCACGCATTGATCCGGCCAGAATGGGCTACAAGACGCGGAAAAGTGATTTTGCAGCACGACAACGCCCTTTCACATACAACGAAAGAGATCAGAGACACAATTTCTGCACTTGCCTCACCCGCCTTCCTCGCCAGAGTTGGTCCCTTCCGACTATCACTTGTTTTCATTGATATCTCATGTACTTTCCATGAAACATTTCAACAATCACAGAGATATCGAATAATGGCTTGATGACTGGATTACCTCAAAAGATGTACGATTTTTCTGTGAGTGCATCCACAAATTGCCAGAGAGATGGGAAAAATGTGCAGCTAGAGATAGTACATACTTTGAATCAACCATTTTTTATTTTTCTCTCAAATTAAACGTGTTTTTTTAAGAAAAAATTCAGAATTATTAACCGCCACACATCTGATGATCTAAAAAGTTGGTTACATTAAAAAAGGATTACTGTGGAATTTTGTTCCGCAAAGTGGGCTTTATAAAATATCTACATCTACATTGTTATTCACTTAAAGGCTTATAAATGAGAAAAACCAATATATTTAACATTTCCACAAAACACCAAATCAGTATAACGTGGCTAACGAGTATTCCGTTAGCCACGTTAGCATCATCAGAATATGATTAAATTTCTGTGAAAAATCTTGAGTTAAGAATACACGACTAAGGTTCCAGTGCACGAATTGAAACCACTATATGAAAAATTCTACAAATTCTACACGCTACATTCAACAACCATCGAAGTTTCCAGATTTGCCTACCTCCGTCTTCCATTTTTTCAAAAATTAAAAATTGGCACGATGATACTGAAATATGAGTAGAAACTGTAATAATAGTAATTACACAGGTCGATATGCTTTTTATAACATTGATGAGAATGCTCTTTTTGGGTTTCATTTCGATTAAAACACCTTTTCACCGAAATGACCTAGTACGTACTATTTTCAAGTACCTGCTTCTCCTTTATATCATGGTCTCATTGAAATTATTTGTACATGACTTGGGACTGGGCAATGTAGGAATTACCATAAGACCGTAGCGGGGGTATTTCCACAGTATTCTACCAACCTTTAAGGGCAGTTTTATTGTTTTCTATAGTTTAGTTTGTTTCTGCCTCGTTCACAGCACAGTCAAGTGTTTAAGTTGATTTTATATATAATAGCAAGTTCTAGTCGTCGATTTTGCAAAAATCCAGCGAATAAGTTTTGTTACATATGGTGTCTATGGGGCAGTAAGGTAACATTACAGTAAGAAAGATTGACATCATAGAACTTCTTTTGGTACCTGGTACTTCAAACATAAAATTTGCCCCCCTTGTTAACCCAAAAAAGGTTCTTCTTCCGCCTCTCCATATTAAGTTTAAACTAATGAAAAACTTTGTAGCCTGTACAAAGAAGATAATGGTTTCAAGTACCTAAAAGAAATATTTCCTCAATTCAGTGATGCAAAACTAAAATAATTCATATTTATGGACCTCAAATAAAGAAGCTTCTAGGTGACTTTCGTTTTCAAGAAAAAATAAATGAAAAACAATTGGCAGCTTGGAAGTGTTTTGTAAGTGTAGTAAAAAGATTTCTGGGCAACAAGAAAGATGAAAACTATAAAAAAATATCATAGATGAACTCTTCAAAGCCTATGAAATATTAGACTGTCGCATGCCCTTCAAAATGCATTTTTTACACTCCCATTTGGATTCTTTCAGGAAAATTTGGGTGCAGTAAGCGATGAACAAGGAAAGATGTTTCACCAGAACAGACCAGGACGATGGACTCATGTAATATATTTTTAATGTGATTTATAAAACACATAATTTAATGTAATTTATTTAACATGGTTTGCATGTTTATATTAAACAAATATTAGATTGTAAAAATATGTCGTGTCCTGTTTTTTCGCACCACCGACCCCCTGAAACAAAAAAAACTGTACGTGTTACAGTAATTAACTTATTATTTTCGGATTTAGGACTACAAAATACTTCATATACACCTAATTTCATCAATGTCCTCAAAAAAGTTAAAAATGGTTGACCTGTGTAATCAGAAATTTGTTTAACTTTTTTTTATACGACATAATAATGATTAAGTTATATTGATACAAAAATAATTTATTTATTATAATTTAAAGTAAAGATGTCAGAGTAGTGACATATCCCAGAGTATTCTTGTTTGGAGCAATCTGCACCCTATAAACAAACCCTTCACATTTACGAAAGCTCTCTGGCTGTCGCCCCTTGTTGCCACGTGATGCTGGTTCGGCTTTCTTCGTTTTCTTCTTTCACCAGGTGCGACGTTGCCGCTTGTGCCGTTACGGTACGGGACGCTGCTAATTAATTAGCTTGATGCGGTCAGCGCTCGCAGACACCGAAGCGTCGGCTGTGTGTAGTGCGTGTGTGAATTAACATTATGATAGTTTGTTAAATGCTGGTTAGTTCACGGCCAACGTCCAAGCGAAAAAAGGTTAGGCTCGCCATTTGTTCACACTCGTATACACTTATTGGGTGGGTTATAAAGTAACTACCATTGTTTTTTAGTGCAATACGTTCCCTTTCCTTTATTACCTTTTGCTATATTTCTTGTTAGTGGAAAATCATCTATAAGACGTTTATTACTTCTTATTTGCGCTTAATAGAAACATCCACTCTTAGTTTATTAAATCTAAACACCCTTACCCCTGAACTTAATTACCCCTCTGACCATCTATAATGAACCGCGTGTTGAAATGACTGAAGACAAGTCAATTGGTATTATGTTTAAAAATCTTTGTTAAATTAAATTAAAATTCAGGTGCAAAATTACCCCTTTATTTTTAATAAAACAAATGTTGGTGACAATATATCATTTATAGTTATTATGAATTATTATATAGTTTCAAAGCTTTGAGCGCAAATACAGTATGGACAAAAGTATATAGACAAAGTGAACTTTTATAATTTCTAAGTTATTTTTATTTTAAAAACAAATATATGATCTTATTTCTAACTATAAACGTTGTATAAATATAAAATAATAATCTAAATATCCAAATAATATCGTGAAGAGAAATGAAAAAGTTGAATTCTTACAGGGCAAAAATATATAGACAAAACTAATATTACCAAGACCTATATGAAACAAAATTAAATACACTTCAAATAAGCCAAAATAGTAAATAATTTGCTTAATACTTTGTGGCATAACCGTTGTTACTAATAACTACTTGGCATCTTTTAGGCATTGACTCAATAAGTTTATTAATGTAGACATGATCAATACTTTTCCATTTTTCTTCCATTGCCGTATATAGATTTTCTTTGGTGGAGTAATTATTATCTTTAATCTGTCGATTCAAGTGATCCCACATGTTTTCTATAGGGTTCAAATCCGGCGATTGTGATGGCCACTTTAAGATAGCAATGTTTTCACCTATAAAGAATTACTTGACTAGCTTTGAACAATACTTGGGGTCATTATCTTGTTGCAAAGATCTTAAAGACATGTTATCTTCCATATAAGACAGCATTTTGTTCAATAATATATCGCGATGCATAAATCTATCCATAATCTATTCTAGCGGTGTAATGGACTTACTCGTAACCTCGAGAAGCAACCCCAGACCATAACAGTTACACCTCCAGGTTTAACAGTAGGAACTCTGCATTTATGATGCATTGTTTTTCCAACAGGGCGTCGAACATACCGAATTCCTTCAGATCCAAACATATAGAATTTTCATTCGTCGCTCCAACATACCCGTTTCCAATCATGTAAAGTTCAATGATGTCAACTAGCAAACTTCACTTCTGTTCTTATGTTCTTCTTTGAAAGAAGACTTTCTTTTGAAAGACTTCTTTTGAAAGACTTTTTTTTGAAAGACTTCTTGATAGGTCGACGTGCAAATAACTCTTGTTCATTAAGCCTTCTTTTAATGGTCTTTGTGGACACGTCTGCTAGTCCTTGGTTTATTAAATCAGCTATTATTTCGGTCGGAGTCTTGAATGGAGCCTTGGATGAAATGTATTGAATTAACTTTAATGCAGCCAATGCAAAAACAAAAACCTAAACAAAAGAGGCTAATAAGCCCAAACAGAACGAAAATGTTCTATCACTCAGTTTTTTGGGACGACCAGATCTTGACGATACTTCTATTGTTCTCGTTTGTTTAAGTCTATTAAGTATTGTCCATACAGCGTTCCTTTTGAACTATAGTAGCATTGTTTTTGACTACTTTGGTATAGTTTTAGTAGCTATTTAACTTTTTAACTCGCATGATATACGAGGACCACGCGGCATTTTAAAAATGCTTTAAGATGAATGCCTACCGATGAGCATGGTTAACTGTATTAATTTTCAAGTGAAATGAATAAAGTTAGTTTATGATATCTATAAAGTATATATATATATATATATATATATATATATATATATATATATATATATATATATATATATATATATATATATCTGTCTCTCAAAGAAAATTGTATGCTAAGTTTGCTTTTTTGGCTATATAGTGTAAACAAAATAAAATCTACCGAATATTTTTCTTTTAGTGCCTTAGAATTTATTGACAATATAAGTTAATTGAATTTTACAATAAAGACATATCTGTAAGTATTAAACTGGTTGTCTATATACTTTTGTCGATTACTGTACATACTGGATTTTGAGAAACATTCCATATTGTCCAAGTTTATGACATTTGTGTTTCTATGGCATCAACATTTCCCGAAGTCATCCCAGTTATATCGCAAACATTTTGGAGAGTATAATAACATTTTATTCTTTAAAATAAAATCGAATTTGCTGCCTGCTAAATATAAAAATGAATGCCTAGAATATAAGTTCTAACACATATTCTCATGTTAGTAAAAAGCGCAATTACTTTTTAAACAACCCAATATATACCTATTTTCCTTGGCAACCGTTCTGAATGGCAACCGTTCTGGGTTGTGAGATATCGCGAAATATCGAATGGAGTGTTGAAATCGGAGAATAATCACCAGCCGTGTTATATTTCGTTATTTACGGATTATAAATTGGTTTAATGCGAAATGCATGTGTGTATATTAATAAGTCATTTGACGAATTTACTGGTACCGTTCCAAAAAAACATATCTGCTGCTTTTTATGTTTGATCGCATACGTTATCCATTTTTGATGATGTTCTAATTATATTTTCTTTGAATAATAATGAATTAATTATTCCCGTTAATAGGCTACAATAAAGTTCTATATTTCAATATATTAACAAAACAAATCAAATATATTACTAAATACAGGAAATATGTTGGTTTAAAATCTTTGATTCTATTTCATATTGTAATTGCTGAGATATTTGTGTACATAGATATCGTTGAAAATGCACTAAATATGTTTTCAAAAATCTTCTGAAAGTCGGACATCTATTATGGGAACATACATATATTCTAAAATTAGAGTATACTTATATTTAAATTCAATATATAAAAAGCATGAATATCAAAGCAAATGTTTAACGACAAGAAAACTGGACATAGAGAGGGAGAATTTTTTCTAACTGACCAAGACTAGAAGTTCATACCCATGCACTGCAAACGTTTCTGTAATGGGAACGATCCTGATGATTTAGATGTTTCGTTACTGCCGCCAATATCAGCAAAATTAGAAAGTGAACATTCGAAGAAAATTATAATATAACAGGATGAAATAATAAAATAAAACCAGTTTGGCAACTCTAGATGTAATAATTGAATGGATAATTATAAAAAATAAGGGAGCTGGAAAAGAAAAAAAAATAGAGTGAGGAGAAGAGAAGAATAGAGCGAGGTGTGAGGGTGGATATGCTTTAGAAATAAGTAACAAACATCAGCCTTTCACAGCAATGAAACTGAAAGTTCGAAAAAAGATACAAAAGTAAATATCATCTATTAAGCAATTTAAATCAGTACCGACAAATAAATTAACTTGTCCTAACTTTTAACCGAATGAATAACAACCCAACAGAAAAATATACAACACATCGAACAGATAAACTTCTACTTAACTCGACTTGTTATTTTGTGTATTCTAGGATTATTTTCATTTGAGAGTTGCGGGCGTTTTTCTTTAAGAAAAAGGCGCAATTATAACACCTGCCTATTTGTAGGCTTGGTGTTTGATCACTGGAAGGCCTGCAAATAAGTCATATAATACGGATTTCTCGATTCTTATTTACTCGTAACGATAATGTTATCGTCAAGTGTCACATTTTTAAGTACTTAAGATTTTATTAACCTTAAACAAATATTTACTAAAAATGATTGGCTTTACCATTTTGAAATCAATGCAGTTTTTTTTCTGTTTAAAAAAGCCCATGAAAAGAAAATAACAGAATCTTCTGCTTTCAAATCATATTAAAGTTTCAACATAATCTCCTGCCACCTCGAGGTATTTGGACCATCGATGACCTCTATGAAGATGAGGAGATGATCTAATAGGATGAGAAGTGATGAACAAGGAATTTATAATATGGTCCATCCATTAACTAATTTTGGCTTTTCAGATTAGCTAACAAAAACATGCAGCAAGTGTAGACACATCGAAAATAGTTATTTATCAAAAACAGTTATCCATTTATAGCAGAATTATACAGGGTGTAAGACAAAGTACTTTTGTAAGTTTAATCGTAAGCTAAATAATGATTGTTCACGTCATTTTAACGAAAAATGTTCCTTATAACAATGGTCAAAGTTAATAAATCACCAATCGACAATCTATGATTAGAATGGACATTTTAGGCAAATATGGTAAATATTAATTGGTTAGCCAATAAACTACAAATAAACTAAAAAATATAATTAACACAATTTTTTAAAAATCAAGAATTACGCCATACATGAGCCAATATCGATCAGCAATATCAGCGGCAACGTTGCAAATAATGTTTTTTGAACATTGCTATTAAAAAATTATTTCAGTGTAGGTCAGTGCACGCATTTAAGTTCGATATAAAATCAAAAATATATGCTGTACGCGAATATCACAATATGCTTCGTATTTACGGAGAAGCACGTCGACAATCATTTGTCCAAGTTTCTCAAAAATTTTTGGATACGGATACTGTGGTTCCAATTTTAAAAATGTGGGCGACAGCGAGAAATCGGTCCTGAAATCGAAAAATAAATTGTGTCTTGTTGAAGAGGATTCTACCAAAAGTATTCGAAATGTTGCGCAACAAGATAAAGTTTTCCATTGGATTGTATATTGAACACCAGAAAGAGCAAAAATTTGGAATGGTGGCATAAAGGCACGTCGAGTCCTGAATATTTTTTTTGCACTTTGAAATAGTTCTTTTTGTGGTATATTGTATACCACGAGGTTACACTATCACAAACCGATACTATGGGGATCTTATATGGAATACTGAATATCTTCAGAAAAATGACGAATCACTTTTTCTCCTGAAAGATCACGACAACAAATGTATGATACTTTGTAGGGATTATTTTTGCTAAAAATTTACCTTTTATTTTTTATATGTGGGACCCAGTATACAGTTTTATATGTGTGGCACCAGTATAAGTCAATATCATCAGATTTAATAACTATAAAAATTAGTACAACCTTAAAATACGGTAAAAATTGTTCTGTAGCGCTTTGTTCCAGAGCGATAAAGTTCTAGTTCACAAGAATTATGTTCCTAAAATATTACTCTTAACCATCCAGATCCTCCACAATTGATACACCAACTGTATAACATTTTTAGCAGATTACGTTGAAAATTAGCATTGTTTAACAACTCTAATATCACACATGTATGATAAATAATTTTGAAACATTTGTGCCATTCAGAACTACAGATCTCAGAAACTTCATTTTTATTAACAAAAATAAATCGTAACGCACTAAACTAGGACTACATGCGGGATGAAGCATCAATTCGATACAATTTTACGGTATACCAACCAGCATTGCTAATTCGCCTTCAATTCTATAATCACAGTAATCGAATCACCAGAGTCATCAAATAATGATGCAACAATTCACTTTGCAATAATAGATAAATAAATAATTTTTGTTGTTTTTAACTTACTGAACACCGAAATAGCGGAATGCTTTTTTATTTCGACTTCATAAATTATATTCAAGTTTCATCACCTGTGCTAATATTACCTGAGCATTTTATGTAATAATTGGCGTAAGCTTTCTTTTAAGCTACTGCCAATTGCGGAATCTACAGCCAATAAAGCTTTTTTACAGCCAAATGTTCATGCAACAAATCATATTTATTTGTTTCATGTCAATATCTAGGGATGGCTTAATCTTACTATATATCATTTGCCAATAGATTTATGATATATCACTTACAGCATGGATGTTTTTGTAGCAGATGCTAATGGATGACCTTCACGAAATTCTTCACTCAGACATGTGCATTCACGCTTAAATTCTGCGAACCAACTATAAAACTTCTATTAAGTCGTGTTTCATCGTCAAAAGTTGTTAGCTAACCTAAAGTAAGATGTATAATTATTAAATTTAAAAAAATATGACACGAAAATGTGACACAATTTTTTTCTGTAAAATTATTTTTTAGCATTATGCCAACGAAACTACTTGGCATCTCTTTTAATTTGTCAATGCTATTTCCGATAAAAATGTAAAATTTGACTAAAATGCCTAAAAGGATTGTTTGATTGTAGAAACTCTTGCAGTTGGTGCGGCGGTAAGAGCAGCGGCCTGCCGCTGCTATGCCGAATCCGCGCTGGAGCGATATCTGGTTCGATTCCAGCGCTCGGATGGTTATTTTTCTTTCTTCTGTCCGTTTATCTTTCCTAAATGTTTATGATTGTTTCTAGACAAGAGTGTAAAATCCGACTACGAATTACCCCTCAGTCACGCCAGTTAAAGGCTGGGTAAGGCCGGATGCCTTCTGAGAAGTGTTCAACGTTGGTTACTCGCCAGTCGGTAGGTTTCCTGATAGACTCATGGGTAGGCACAACCAAGGGTTTATAGCCCGAGGGGGGTGCTGGCCTGGGTTTGTCGGAAGCTGATGATCGTGGTTCGGAACCCACGTTAAGCTGTAGGTCCAGTCGCTAAATAGCCTAGTAGCTGATGCGCCTCTAACCCTAACACTTTACCTTTTTAAAATTTGCTGTTATCGATTTGTTATTTTTAAAAGGGATTATACCGATTTCTTCGTGTTTATTTACTTGTTCGATAACCTTATCATAAAGCGCTATATTTACTTAATACTTATTTGTCGGTCGCGTTGGTGCGGCGGTAAGAGCAGCGGCCCGCCGCTGCTATGCCGAATCCGCGCTGGAGCGATAGCTGGTTCGATTCCAGCGCTCGGATGGTTATTTTCCTTTATTCTGTCCGTTTATCTTTCCTAAATGTTTGTGATTGTTTCAAGGCAAGAGTGCAAGATTCGACTACGAATTACCCCTCAGTCACGCCAGTTAAAGGCTGGGTAAGGCCGGATGCCTTCTGAGAAGTGTTCTACGTTGGTCACTCGCCAGTCGGTAGGTTTCCTGATAGACTTATGGGTAGCCAAGCCACATAACCAAGGGTTTATAGCCCGAGAGGAGTGCTGGCCTGGGTTTATCGGAAGCTGATGACCGTGGTTCGGAACCCACGTTAAGCTGTAGGTCCAGTCGCTAAATAGCCTAGTTGCTGATGCGCCTCTAACCCTAATACATTACCTTTTAATACTTATTGACTTAGTCGCATAATTCTTTAAACACTGAACTAATAATACTATGTATTTAAATAAAACAGATTTCCAAACAACTCTTATTTTGCAGTACTTTTTGGATAAATACTTTTGATTCATAAAATGTTAATTGGGGGGTCAAAATAATGCAAAATTTGTCTGGTATGTCTTATCAGGTGACGACTTGTCGACGGCATTAGAAGAATTTCAAGCTCAGTATATTATTGTATTGTCTGCAGCTCGCATTTTGATTAAAAATAGACATATTCATTTTATTTTAGTTAGCTCGTGCCAAAAATGCACTTAACTTATTAAAATGTATTTATTTATGGAAATTTCTAATTTTTTTTTTGAAACTGTAAAAAAACCAGATTAATATATCTAGTTATTTTTTATAGTATGTATTGAATAAGGGGGTTAAACTACTGATAATATCACATGATCATACCTCATACGACTACGACCTTCAAGTATTTAATTACTGAAAGAAACTATGAAGGCTGCAAGGAAATCCTTGCATAAATAGTTAATCAGTAAGAGCGCGAACAACATAATCTACAGATGGTACAAGCTATCTCTCTATGCATTGAGAAGAAATCTTCAACTGAGCATGCATATGCATCGCGTTAACAGGTTGGTTTATCTGGAGTCACTCGAAAGGTTCAAAAATGATTTACATTAACAGCTGCTAAGTAGATGTGAAATTAACTTTACAATTGCGCCATGAAACAAAATTGAAGTAAAAAGATAACATTATAGAAAACTATTCTAATCAATTTCCCTAGTCAACATGGTGAAGTATATTGAAGAAACCATTGTTAAACGAAAAACACGAGGTTGTGCAATGGAAATTGTTGATTGAGCTGGAGTAATGTAATTTTTACGGACGAAGCCACAATATGGGTTCAGTTTGTGGTTAACTATGCTTGATTAACCCACTGGTACCGCGGATCGTTAAACATTCAGTAAAGGGTGTATCTTTGACGCTGTTTCTCATACAATTTAAACGGACAAAAGATGGTTCATTAAGAAAAACGAGGACTGGATCCTATTCGAATATGATGCCTACTGAGACTATAGAGGCGTACATCATGTGCAGGTGACTAGAATGTGCAAACTAGATACAAATTGATTCAATCAACTAGGTTCAAAGTATGTCAAGCAATTATGGATACCAGGGGCGATTGGAGAACTGTATTTTTATTATGAGCGAATACATATTTCTCAAGTAATAAAATGTTTTAATACAAGGGTTGCTATTTATGTATCCGGAATAACAAATAAAAACAAATATTTATCATTGAAAATGGTTTTATTGTTTTTCAAAATATTCTCCGCCATAATCGATACACTTTTGCATACGTTTGAACCAATTTTCATAGCATTTTTCCCATTCCGATTCAGGTATTTCCAAAACATGCAATTCCATGTTTTGACTGGTCAAATATTAAGTTGTTCGGTCCGATGTGTGGGAGTTCGCGTTGTCATGATGAACAATAATTTTGCGTTGCTGGTTGTTTTTTCTTATTTCTTTAAAGACATCTGACAAGTAAATGGTTGTGTACCATTCGAAAATGACTGTCCTACGATTCCCTAGTGGCACTCTAGCCATATGCCCACTTATCTCAAAAAAGAGATGAACATTTGCCTTCGAAGTTCTTCTTGCGCGAACAACTTTTGTTGAGGCTTTTGTTTTGACTTACTTTAGGGCTCAAAAGCATAGATTCGCCACCTGTGTAGATGTTATAGACGGCTTTTGACGCACCATTATTGTATTATTTGAGCATTTCTTTACATGAATCGACACAAGGTTTTTTTTGAGCGATTATCAAATTATGCGGAATTCAAGGCACATAAATCTTTTTTACGTCTAAATTTTCATGTAAAATTTTGTGTATGCTTGTTATATTAATGGCCAGGGATATCTCAATCTCACGGTATATCACATGACGATCTTATTTTATCAACTCGTACACAGTATCGATGTTTTCTGGAACAACAACCGATTTTGGATGACCTTCTTTAAATTTGTCTGTGAGCAAATGACGGCCACGATTGAATTCACTAAAGTCGAAGTGAGTCGAAGTAAATCATCGCACGAGAATTCTCACGAGTTAATTTAATTTTTTGACTGAGATGAAATTTTCAAATCATTAAACAACACAAATAGCGTCCGTATGACAAAACGTTCTGAGTACGTATACAGTCAACAATGTCAAACTTTACGATGTATATGTCAGATGGCGCCTAGCAACAGCATTGTTATCAATTTCGGATACATAAATAGCAACCCTTGTATAAACTTCTTTGCAAATTAATATATTTGCACTTTTACTTGACTGACGGTTTTTTACTTATATGAATTCTGGAGTGGAATTCACTGGAGTCATTTAAATTAGAGTCATTAAACTGGAGTCATTAATTCATTTAAATCCTAAGATAGAACTTTATTATTAACAAAAAATTGTTCGCTACTTCCAAAAATTAAAAAATAAAAAGAGGTAACCCGGGGCGCGTTCTTGCACAAGAACCCAAATAACAAATATCTACATCATTTGAGATAGGATGATGTCAGGAGCCCCCGTTTCTTTATCGCGTGATAACTCATTTCCCCTTTTACATCGTACCGCTCGGGCAATGTAAAAAATACCCGGTTCGACTTATTTTTCGGTACCTTGGTGGTCTGCCAGCCATTAAAATTTAACGTTTCCAAAGGCTTCATAAATTACGACTGAAAAGCTAATGATATCTGGCACATTATGAGACCTGCCTTATTAGGGTAAATTGCTACAAATCATCAGTGGTGATATAGATATTTCAAGCTTTAAATTAGGATAACATTTTATTTTTAACCGTATTTGATTAATGATTTAAATTTTCTATTAATTTTTATATATAGAGTAGTGGTATGAAAACTTATATGTTAAATTATATTATTTAAGGGGTCAGATCTACGAATTCTAATGGAGAGTACAGTTGGTGCCTGTAACTAAACCAAACCAATGATAAAATTGATTGATTCTTCGAGTTCATCAAGCAGTATAATTGTGTGATATTATTCCCATATATTTCACTATCTCCAAACTAAAATAAAGTGTCTTTCAAAAAGGATTTTTTAAATTTTCCAAAATTAGGTAGTTGCCATAGCTATTTAGAAAATAGTATCAGGTGTCTGCTTTTTGCTGCTTTACAAATCGTTACCTAACTTTTTAATACCCTTAGTATAATACGATTTGACGAAATCTACAAAATAAGAGATTATCTCAGCTTTAACTTCATAATTGAACTTTTGTGTCTCGTGCCAATTCATCCGATTTGCGGAAGGAAGTAATTACGGGGTCATAAATCCGGTGAATACGGTGTGTGTGAAAGCACTAAGCAAAGGTCATGGAGTTGTGCAGCAACTTTCTTTTTGGAAAAAGGTGGACGGTTAGACTAACTCTCGAACTCTTCAATTTATCCAGTAGTGATATTAGCGAGTCTAGTAGTGTAATATTCCCCGGCAATGGTTCTGCCTTTCAGATAGCACCACTTCACGATAATCTCAGAATACTGTAGTCATGTTTTTTCCTGCAGATAGAATTAATTTCGCTTTATTTGGTGCATTTTCAACTGCCCCTACCAGTGTTTGGACCACTGCTTTGCCTCAGTCGTGTAATTGTGAATTCATGTTTCATTTTCTCTAAAACTACGTAGAAACTGGGCGGAATCACACATAAATAAGTCTAAACACTCTTGAGAACCGTTCATTCTAATGTGTCTTTTGCCGACTGTTTAACAACTACTGTTAAAACAAACGCGGTACTCATAGAGTGGAAAGTTTTTCCATACCTAACACATCGTGTAAAACTCACTTTTGACCTGGAGGTTAAACCTTCTAAAACAAATTACTTTATAATAGGTCTAACTTTAATTTTGTCCATTTTTCCTGAAAGTTTCAACACTTTTTTGCTTTTTTCTTTCATCATTAATAGGTAACTAAACGCATACGTCTGAAACTTGGAGCAAATCATTTAATGAAATCATACTTGACAGATAATATAATGATTTGGCCATACATGCACCACCTTTATGTCAAGCTAAAGCCTTTTTGAACGACCCTTGTAGTAATTTTAAACACCATAGATCATAATCTAAAAAACACATGCTAGATCATACTTAAAAACCATCTATATAGTTGTTGGAAATGCAGATTATATATAATAATTTTTTGCTCTTTCCACAACAAATGCAAATCTTTCTAGAGAGATGACATCGCGGCATTGCCAGAACATGTGAAAATTGTCAACAAAATCTAAAGGTGCAATTCATGAAAAAATCAGGAAAGTGGGACGAGCTTACGTAATAAACGAATATTTCAACGTGATCTACAACTTAATGGCGACTTCAACAAACAGGCTAAATATCCGTCTCTATTACAAAATTACCTTTATGCTTCGTTAGGACATAATGGTTCTTTACAATACGTAATTATATAGTCTATCGTCTATCGTTTATTGAAAATACTTTAAATACTATTTGAAGAATTACTTTTCTAATTAGACTATAAAGTTTAATATCCTGTACGTTCCTGATACCAAAGCAAAGTCTGCATAATTGATGAGTTCAATTGCTAGAAAACTTTTCTGATGTAAAAATATAAATTGTCTAGATTACTGGAGTCCGCCCTAAACATAATAAATTTAAATTTATTTGATGTTCATATTTCAATTATTTATGCTTTAAATCCATTAGGATTATTGAATTTATTCGTTTATCGTTTATTTTTATAGTTAAGCTTTACAGATAATGATTCATGTCATTATTTGAATTTAATAATATATAGTAAACTGTTTCAGTGATTTTACTTTTACTGATTTTTATACGGTGCCGCCGAAACTTGAACGTAATTTTAAAGTATAGTGTCTAGCAACACTTTCAGTAACATTAAATTATCAAAAGTTAAGGTAAAGAGTAGAGGACAGTTGAGGAGAAAAAATATAGAACATTTTCAGCTAAACTTTAGGAAATTATATATGTATCATCTATTTTTATATATGAAATTTCTTGGAACTGATTTAAGAAAGATAAATCAGTCGTTTAGCATTATTATAATGATGAGTGGTGATCATTTGTTAAGATCAGCCGTCAATGCATTTAGTTGAACGCGTACAGCGACAACGTTAATTTCGAAAACGTCAAGTGTTGGTCATCGCATTGGGAATGCCGGATCTTGCCCCGGCTCTTCCGGCGTCTGGTCTATTTTTGGGCAAGGCCGGAGACAGCGACACCTCGTCGCACTGTCACGTTGTTATTCTCGATATAACTTCTCTACTTTTAGTACCGTCAAACGACGGACTCGGATTTCCATACCTGTTCGTCTCTTTGGACTTCTCTCATGTTTCAATGTGACGGAGACACTGACGTTGACCCAGAGACAGTTGTCTTTAAAACATTTAACAACTAACTATCGAAAAAATAGCGTACCGAAATAAGTATTTCTAGGTGACAAAAATACACTTTTTTTCGTGTTGGAATCAAATAAAAATATCTTTTTACATTGTTCTACGGCTTTTGTATTCGTTCGTCGTTTTGGTAACAACTAATTCACCAAGATAAAATTTAAAATATTTCCTGAAAATGTAAGATTCTTGTTTAAATGTGCTAAATATAGAATTTAATAAAAATTTTAAAATATAGAAAATAAAAAAAGTGCTAAATATAGAATTTAATTAGAATTTAATTAAAAGAATTTAATAAATATAGAATTTAATAAATTTATTTTAAAATTTCCTTTTTCCTTTTTCGCCTGTTCCAACCATGTTCTCCTAAATAATTTCATCATTTAGAGTTAATTTCTTAAAGTTCCACAAAATATTATCAGACCTATTTAACAAATATAAAGGAAATATTCCAGAAAAATAAAATCATTTTACAAGACTATAAAAAATTATTTTTTAAAACATTAAAATTATATTGCTTTGCAAGTTGGGTGTGAAATAAAAATTATATAACGACTGTTGTGCTCACACCAAACAGTGATGAACTTAAGTGAAGCTACTCAAGTTAGAATCATCATGAGATAATGCGATTATGATTATGATTTATGTCTATGATGAAGACTGAAAAAATCACCAAGATGACAAAAATAATTAAACATTATATATATATATATATATATATATATATATATATATATATATATATATATATATATATATATATATATATATATATATATATATATGATGAAATATAAATTATTATAAAACTAAAAAATATTAAATTATTACTTTTAATTTAATATTCTATTTAAAATAATAGTTCTAATAATAATAATTCTAATTGAAATAATATTTATATCTAACAATAATTATTCTTTTTCTCATCTGTTTAAGTAAATTGAAAAGGGCAAAATAAATAGTAATACATTTTAATCTAATTGCATATGGTTCATAAAAATATATATAAAACGGCAAAGCAATTAAATGCGAAAACAACTCGTGCTCAACGTCCCTTGTATAGACACGCGTCCGAAAAAAAGAAGAAATTAATTAATTAAAGAACCTTAAATGAAAAATTAAGGCAAATATTTTTATAGTACTTTTACGACTTACATCATTATATAGACCTATAAAATCATAGCCCAATTAACTTGTTAGATAGATAAGACGACATACGGTGTCGTCCTTTACGCTTGGTGGCGTCCGGAACGACCTGATCTGACCCCCGTCGAGAATTTCCCGCAAAGCTCTTCCTGGTGTTCAGTAGGGTCGGAACGCAACTTAACAGTCGTACATTAGGTTAGGTTTTCTTTACTTTGTGGTACAATTAAAATTTTAGATTAAAAATTGAATAAATTTGATTTCAATGAATTCACGCACTATAGCCACTATTTCATTTTGAAAATTATGTTTAGTGAAATACAATTTAGACAGACTATATATATATATATATATATATATATATATATATATATATATATATATATATATATATATAAATATAATTTCTTGTCGCGTATTTAAAATCCCTGGCTAACTTGATTTTTTTAATGACAACAGTACTTGAATTTGGCATTGTTGAAAAGAGCATTTTTTTCTGAATTCAACGAGGTAAATATCGTAGGTTTTTTTTTAAATAGATTTTTTAAAATTGCTGAGAGAGAGACATGTATTGGATTTTCAGTATTCCAATAAAAAGTATAACTATTATTGGTTGTTAACTAAATAATAGTTAACTAATAATAAAACATAGTTAACTAAACTATGGTACAACTTAATTTTAAAAAAATGCTCCAGTAGTATATAAAAATCTTTTCATGGGCTCTAATAACAGGATATTATGGCTAATATAATACTTTTAGAATTGATAATAAATTAATTACAGACCAATTTGGAGACGATAGAATTTCGTATAATTTTTTATAGTGCTATGCTTGAAACTAGAAGCTACACTAGAAAAAAGTCTTTATTTATAAAAAAATTCTTCGGTTCGTCGGAATCAAAAATGATTCCAACTTCGACCCAAGTTTAATTTGATATATTCTTAATACACAAATACATAATAGAATTGGATTCTTACGTAGAATACTTCGTACTTTGCCATATAATTTCCTCCACAACACCATTAATATGAGGATACATTAACTAAGCGCGATATCAAATACGACCATTTTTAGCGGCTTGGAACATAAGAAACTAATAACTTGTCTGTAATTAGCTGAAAAGATGGATCAACTGGCGCTTCAGAAAAGACTTAGTTATGTCAACGATTCAGGCTCATCCTGCTGCCAATCAATCATCATTTATTTGAGATATCCGATGCAGGTTCTCTTTCCTTGGCTATTTAGAATTTTAATTGGTCTATCTTCTACTAATTTATGTAATTGTTATGTAAACATCTAATTGTGTCAGGACAAAATATTGCACAAATTACACAAACCAACAGTTGTTTTGGTGCCAGGATATTTAGAGCTGATTTTATACGAATTTGATACCCTGAAATTTTTTTTTATTTTGAAATTTTTAAATTGAAAGATATAACATTTTGGTGCAATATACGATCTATTTTAAGTTAAAGCCATGGATCAAACAAAAAACCAAACAGGGAGTTTTTATTATTATATTATACACATATTATATTCAAAGATAGAGGAAAAAGTCATCGATGAAACCAACTAGTCATGGAACATTTCGGAAGCTTCTTTTCCGTGACATTCTTGAATGTATTTTGGAACAATCCCTTTTTAAACCCCAGCAGTAATCTGCCATTATGTGTGCATTCCATCTTCCTTGGTAGCGGTCTTCTATAGTTTTAATACCCTAGTGAAATCTATCATCTTGCTCCCCACTGGTGTCTCCTAAATTTTGAAGAAAACAGTGAAAGTGACTGTGTAATTAGTTCACCTTAATGCTCATGTAACACCCAAGGGATCTGAAGCTGTTAAGCATCTTGTTTACCAGTTTAACACAGTTTTCAGCTTTGCATTTGTCCAGAAATTTTTCGACAACTTCAACAAATGAAATCCAGGCTTTTCGCTCAGTCTCATACATCAAATTTACGAAAACAGGATCCTAAATGAGTTGTCTTATTTGTGGG
Organism: Cosmopolites sordidus; assembly: GCA_031761425.1. Lineage (NCBI taxonomy): Eukaryota > Metazoa > Arthropoda > Insecta > Coleoptera > Curculionidae > Cosmopolites > Cosmopolites sordidus. Next base: position 98,538 of record JARFXV010000969.1, read on the forward strand.
CTGTCAAATATTCCTGCTTTCATTTTTTCAGTACTCAACTGAGGCATTTTTCCCTATTTACAGATTGCTTTATTAGGCCAAGCTTGATATGCAGTGGAGGAAAGATGATCTCACATCCAACTAAGGGGTCGTTAATGATATTCTTTTCCCCAACGTCAATGTTTTCTCTCATAGGCCACTCTTTTCTAACCTAGTGGTGTGTTTTATCTCTCCTATCCCAGAGGCATAAGAAGCAAGGATATTTGTTGTGAATTTGGTTGGTGTATACCCATAGTTGAATGTATTGAATTGAAAAAAAAACATTGATAAATAAGCGGATATATCTAAAAAAGTAGAGCAGATAGAGAAACATTGATTTCATATTTAGATTTAGCGCCCCAATTATAGCTAAAATCAGTTCTAAAATCCTAGGAACCAAAACAATGTTTTTTTTTCGGGTAGGCCTATGTTATTGCTATTGGTGCTGAAGTAATTAAAATATACGTTGAGTGTTTTATAAAATACTATTTATATGTAACTTATTCTTAAAACGATGAAAAGGTCATGGCCACTGTTTTCTGGGATTTACCAGGCATTATCATCATCCACTGTTTGGAAAAGGAAAAGACAATCATTGCATTTTGGTAAAATTTCCTGATAAGTTCTTAAAAAAGGTGAAGCTAGGGAAGAGGAGAAAAAGTGCCGTTTTACCACAACAATGTATCCACCCATTCGTTAGCCGTTGCAATAGCGAAATTGATATTACAGCTATAAATTGATGGCCCATCTATCCTATTCTCCGGACTTGGTCCCTCCACTTATTTTTCTTTTCAAATATGAAGTAATCGCAGGCTGGAAAGATATTCACATCAAATGAAGAGCTCATCGCCGATATAGAGAACTATTTTGTAGAGTTTCAGAAGTCGTACCTTTTGAAAGACAAAAAAAGTTGGAAAATCGTTGCTCGATGTGTATCGAGTTAAAAGGAGACTAGGTTAAAAACTAAATCGATTGTCGATGAAAAAAACAATATTTCATTTAAGAAGTATCTGACAATATATAGATAAAATTAAGTAATATCACTATTACAATCTATTTTTTTTAGACACCCACGTTCTTTCTTTGGCAAGAAAGTTGCGTGATGTCATCTTAGCAGTTCAAAAATAACTATGTACATTTCTATTTAGACGTAATCACAAATATAATGAAAATTTAAAAAATAGATAATATTGTGTAATAACCTTTATGAATTGCTTTTTGCTAACTATTGACTTATTTAAGTATCATTTTATAATAAATGTATAGTTTATCTTGCACGAAATCGTCTTATAAAAAAAAATGAAAATGTAAAAAATCGATCCCTATCAGTATCCTAAAAGTGTCACAGTTTCAACGTTAATCGTCCAATTAAGAGGCCTAACGCCTTTTCGGCACCTTCTAGAAACGAGCCCCAGTGACCGTTTAATGCGACTATCGTGTATTTTTGTGTCGTGGTCAATAAATTTTTTCAAACACGCCAGGAGACCACCACATATTTTATTTTTCTTAAAGGGAATTTGTTAACAAATATATTGTTTTTTTATATAAATAAACAAGCGGTATAAGAGAAATAACTGTACTTTCGTAAATTTAACCAACTATTCTTTAAACTATTTTGTACAAAACAGTTTCTTTAAAACATGTATCCAAAATACAGATTTTCAAAATTCAGTTTTTTATTTAATTATCCTAGGGTATTATTTCAAAATTAAATGTAATATTTTTATAGTCATTTATTCCATACGTTTGCATAAATTTAATTTGCTTTTCTACAAAAATAAAGGAAAATTTAGACATTAATGTCGTTTAATGTCAAACTACTAGCAGTAATTTTTCATACCATAATACGTTTTAAACGATTCACGTCAAATTCAAATCAAGAAACACACAATTAATTGTTTTATTAAACAAAATGGTCAAAATGTTCCATGACCATTTGAGTCTATGCCAGCCTGACAACGTTCTGACCAATTTTCTCGAACACGATGAAAATTGAATATTTCTGATCTGGTTGCTGCTTCTTCATAAATAAGAAGCATCGTGATATTGATGTACAATTAGTCAACACGAAGTTGCTACTTTCACTTATGGCTGATTCTTATGGCTTTTACAAAATTGTTTTAACAATGTTCATTAGTTTATTTGTAAAATAATATTCAATTATTTCCCAAATACGATTTGACCCATATTTGCTTTAAATGATAATTGTTATCATAGCTTTTCGATCGGCGATTTTATAATTTTGCAATTTTTTTTTCGAGGAAGTCCCTAGGTTTTTCATCCTTGTTGTAAGGAACTCATTTCTTTCAAATGAATTTTCTTATCTGTGGTTTTTGAAAAATACCTTTCCCTAATAAATCAAGGGAGTTTTTGATTAGTATATTCTCCTACCCATTTAAACTTATTGCAGCAAAATGTAGATATGTGGAATGGATCAAATAAATGATATCATTAAGAAAGTTCCAAGAATATATATATATATATATATATATATATATATATATATATATATATATATATATATATATATATATATATATATATATATATATATATATATATATAAAACATACCATCGTATTAAATATATGTATGTTAATAATATATATATATATATATATATATATATATATATATATATATATATATATATATATATATATATATCTCAAAATATTCTACGCGATGATCAATACACTTTTGCATACGGACGAGAACAAAAAGAAATTATTAGGTGTCAAATCAGAATTGTAGGGCAGATTATCAATCAATTCGATGTTTTGATTGGTCAAATATTGAGCTGTTCGGTCCGATATATAAAGGCTCATGTTGTGGTGAATATTGATCCTGCGTCTGGCTTTTGGCAAACAAATAGTTGTGTACGCTTGAGAATTGACCGTTTTACGATACTCTAGTGGCACTATAGCCACATGCCCATTTATCCTAAAAAAAACAGGCGACCATTTGCTTCGAAGTGCTTCTTGCGCGAACAACTTTTGTTGGGTTTGGCTCATTTTGAAAGTCCCATGCAGTCGACTGATGTTTACTTTCGGGCTCACACGCATAGATCCAAGATTCGTCACCTGTGTAGATGTTATACATGGCTTTTGACGCACCACTATTTTATTTGTTAAGCCTTTCTTTGCATCAATCGACATGAACCTTTTTTTGAGCGGCTGTCAAATTATGGGGAATCGAAAGCGCACAAATCTTTTTCACGGCTAAATGTTCATCTAAAATCTTGTGTACGCTTGTCATACTAATGACCAGGGATGCCTCAATCTTACGGTATGTCACATGACAATCTTGCTTTATTGGTCCGAAGTTTTCTGGCACGACTACCGATTTTGGACGACCTTCTTTAAATTCGTCGGTGAGCGAACGATGACCACGATTGAATACACTAAACCAATGATATATAGTGGTTTTACATGGTGCTTCATCAACAAAATTCGAAGGGAGTTGATCATGCACTGTTGTTGATATAATCCACGTCGGAAGTCATAGTAAATTATAGCACGAAAACTCTCACGAGTTAATTCCATTTTTCACTGAGATGAAATTTTCAATAACACAAATAGCGTCCGTATGACAAAATGTACGTACCTATATAATCATACACACACATATATATATATATATATATATATATATATATATATATATATATATATATATATATGTATATATATATATATATATATATATATATATATATATATATATATATATATATATATATATATATATATATATATTATCCACGTCGGAAGTCATAGTAAATTATAGCACGAAAACTCTCACGAGTTAATTCCATTTTTCACTGAGATAAAATTTTCCATAACACAAATAGAGTCCGAATGACAAAATGTACGTACCTATATAATCATACACACACAAATATACATATATATATATATATATATATATATATATATATATATATATATATATATATATATATATATATATATATATATATATATATATATATATGTATGTGTGCGTGTGCGTGCGTGCCTGCGTGTGTGCGTGTGTGCGTGCGTGTGTGCGCGCGTGTGTGTGTGTGTGTGTGTGTGTGTGCGTGTGTGCGTGTGTGTGTGCGTGGGTGTGCGTGCGTGTGTGTGTGTGTGTGTGTGTGTGTGTGTGTGTGTGTGTGTGTGTGTGTGTGTGTGTGTGTGTGTGTGTGTGTGTGTGTGTGTGTGTGTGTGTGTGTGTGTGTGTGTGTGTGTGTGTGTGTGTGTGTGTGTGTGTGTGTGGTGTGTGTGTGCGTGTGTGTGCGTGTGTGTGTGCGTGTGTGTGTGCGTGTGTGTGTGCGTGTGTGTGTGCGTGTGTGTGTGCGTGTGTGTGTGCGTGTGTGTGTGTGTGTGTGTGTGTGTGTGTGTGTGTGTGTGTGTGTGTGTGTGTGTGGGGGGGTGTGGGTGTGGGTGCGTAGGTGCGTGGGTGTGAGTGTGTGCAGTTTAATATTAGTAAAGGGAAAAGGGTTAGATGGTAGCACTTCTCAATAACCATATTAATGGCGGTCTCGATGGTATGTTAAAACGACAATTCGACGAAGGATCGACTTGATCTTTATCTTGTTTACTGATTGTTATTTCGTATCGTATCGAAATGCATCGATCCTATTAAAGATGCTGACTTTTATTGAGTTATCAATAGTTTTTTCACCAATATTTCAGATTTTTATAATGTAATTCAGTGAAAACATGATAGAAAATCAATTTTTTATAAAAATTGTACGCCGACCTTTTTTCCACTGAATAATTGATGGTCTTCGATTTCTAACCAGTGCGAAGTTCCAATTTTCATTAAATACGTTTAATAATTAATATATTAGAGAGAAAAATATGTTTTCCGTTTAAAAAAGTAATAAGAAAAATTAATGAATAGGTATGTTATACGGTTGGATTTTTTCCCATAGCTGATGAAACACTGACGAATATATAATTTTCCATTAAATTAATATTAAATTCACCAATGCACTTATGTTCGATATTTGTATAGAGACGATAATATGTAATTTACTTCACTGTATGTATGTATTTCAAAATATTTTAAAACTTGTGTTATAATTTAGTATAAATATCGTATTAAGTAAATTGAATTATGTTTCTTTAATACAATAAATATGTAAAATTATAAGAGAATATATACATGCTATATGCTTATAGATGTTTGAAATCCCTAAGATTTTATTGGATCATTTGATTACACTGTTATATTTATTATATATCTAGATAAACTTTTGACGAGATAATATAGAATTCAATAAATATTTTATCTACTGTATCAGTGAAATTATTATTGTTATCTATCATGATAAAACAAAGTTCACAAAAGTGAATAACATAATACATAATTTTTGGTTAAATCAAAATCAATTCAATTAAAATTTTCACCCAGACTTTTTGTCATGATGTGGTCGTCCTTATGCAAAAGGCAGACCGTCACCCGGGAGTATTACGCTTTCAGGGCGATAATGCGCCTGCACGGGTCTCAGATTGTTGCTGCAAAACTCCATGATCTAAATTTCGAAGCGCTTCCACATGCACTGTATTCGGCGGAATTGGTTCTCAGCGATTACTTCCTATTCCCAAATCTGAAGAAATGGGTCGCTGAAAAAGGATTCATTTTAAGTGATGAAACCAAAGCTGAGACAACCAACAGTTTTCGATCATTGGCACAGTTCCTGCGTGGACAGAGGTAATTTACAATTCAGTATATACTAAACTTGAAGAGATTTACCACTAAACATCAAATCACTTTTTTTTTAACTTCTCGGCGCACGTTTCGCTAACCATGTTAGCATCATCAGGAGAAGATTTAATCTCAATAATTCGGGAAATATTAAAAAAATATATTTTCAATTAAATTTTCATTCGGATTGTTTTTTCTTAAGATATTTCATATTAGTTCATCTAAATAGAACATCAATGGTGTTGTGAATTGTGTGTATATTATTAACCAGTGTTCAGCAAATATTTTGCAATTCCTAATACGTCGATCACTGCAGAAGATTCTGCAACCAGATTGAAAAGTTACGTAGGTGCGGGTATATAAACAAAATGGAAAAGAATGAACCTTAATATGGAAAATGATAAAAGTGGAGCCCCATTAACAATAGATTTGAAAATATTCCAAATTAAGGATGAGTATTTTTGAGAGCATTAAAGTATAAGGAAACAAGATTAAAAATATCAGATACAGGGAAGGAAAAAAGTTACTGATTAATTCAATACACAACTTTGACTGACAATAGGGAAGGGAAGGCACTTTCCAAGTGTGTTTTCATGAATTTTGGAATTTAATCTTTTATATATATATATATATATATATATATATATATATATATATATATATATATATATATATATATATATATATATATATATATATATATATATATATATATATATATTAGAGGTCAAGAAATATTGTCGTTAGTTAATAGAATCATGATATTTGACTAATTCTTACATTAGTTATGTAATAACAAATAAAAGGTATTTGTTATTCACATTTACAACTTGAATAATTGATACCAGATATTCGATAACAATAATTAATTCAATGGCTAACTGATAATTATAACGAAATTCATATGAACATCTAGTGACTTTACCCAGGGGTCTATTCTCGCTATCTCTAAATCTATTAAGTATTTTAATAAAATAAAATAAAAATACAAACACACTTACCTACTATACTAACTAAAGATGAAACTAGAACTAAGTGTAAAACTAAAAAATGCCAAGGCGGTGGGTATTTCTTGTGGTATGATGATATCGTCGACCTTCTCCTCCCTGAAACAAAAAAAAACACATTAACGATTATTCTAAATATGAAAAAAGTAACCTAATATTCTCATCCATGTAAAATTTGTTTGCTTCTATATTCGTCTTTAAAAAAACTGAACTTAAAAGGTGTGTTATTTAAAATACGTTTCCCCTTCAGTTCAAAAACCACAAAAACCAAAATATAGAATTCCTCCCGTATCCGTGTGTATTTTTGAAGGGTTTCGTATTTGTGGATTTAAATAATACAATGTTATGTTACCTAATTCACGTTAGACTGCAGTAAAAATAGAAAAAGCAAGCGACTACACTTTTATTCAATAAATTTAAAATAAAATTTTCTTTAATTTTCGTCGGCGGCAAAATTGTACGAACACTTTCTAAATTAAATGATTCAATCAATATTTGCAATAAATATTGCCCTGGTGGCTATTAAAAACAAGGTTAATTGCAAATAGAGTAATATTAGGTCAGTCAGAATATAATTTCGCATTTGCATTAAAAATTAAAAACTTCTTATATAGACATGTTTTTATATTTAGATTCTGGTTGACTATTGTGCCCCAATATATTTTTTCAGTTTATAGAAGCAATTGTAATTATTTACCAGAATTTATTTTTTATTCAAGGTGCCTAATTATTGCTTTCCTTTTAATGTATCTTAAAGTGTCTATTAATTAAAGATCAATCTCTGTTGTTTTAATTAATATAATAAAACAATTATTGCTCGAACAGGATCTCAGTTGCCAAAAAGCCACTCCATTTACATCGTCTGAATCATAAGATATTTGATTTATTTTTTAATCATTTTCAGAGATGAAGATCAATCAAGATGGAGCAAGATGGATATTACAAGATATTAAAAATATGAAGGAAACAGATATTTATTGCCGCAGCAATGATACTACTCGCACTAGTTATACGTACAACTCAATATTTTCATTGTTACATTATCAATTGTACACGATAGTTATCGATTCAGTTCATAAGAATCATTTTGGCAGCGTTAACTTAACAGTTGATTTGTAGGAAAATCTCAATGGAACAATGAAACCAAAGAAAAACAGTACCAAGACGTTTATGTTACGAAAACAGCAATCTATAGGTTATAGTTAGATAACTGATTAGCTAATAGTGTTTAGAAAAGTAACAGTAACACCGAAAATGTTATTAAAATTCATCCTAAAAATCATGATGTAATAGAGAATAAAGGATTGTCCAATAAGAGTGTCAAAAGTTAATTTTTTTTTTAATAATGTCGTTCAAATGCCCCCCTCGGTTTCGTCTGGTGGAATGCATTGTGGAGATCCAATTTTCGATACTCCTCTTCACACATATCACATGGTATATTTTCAATTATTACTACTAGAAAAAAAAAACATTCTCAGACAAAATACATTGAGTATTGGCTATTTAACCCTAGATGATCTATCGTATTCTCTTTGTTCAGGACATCAGTGGCTTGTAGTTTTTCCCTTCTAAATTTTCTAATATTTAGATGCATTTTACATAGCTTCTGTATTGCTTTAAAATATATCCTATAGATATAAACACTCCTGGTCAAGATTTAATAGGGAAAATGTATTTCTACTTCAAGACAACATTGAAACGAACATACAAAATTACACTCTCTATGGGGTGCTTACTAATATTTTATTTTTCTTTTTAACTTTAAACGAAACATTTCAATACATAAATTTATAGGTTAAAAATAGGTCGGTGCCCTTGGGTATTGTTTTGAGCAATAAATAAATTTATTGCTTAAAACTAGGTACCATTTTCAGTAGCAACAGCACAATTAGAAAACAATAATTCAATCTTCTATTTAAGTATAAAATGATAATTGAAAGTTATCTGAATTAATTAGAATATAATCTAAACAAAATGATAATTTCAACTCCTCTATTGGAACTTTTGGTATGAAACACTAACTCGAAGAGATTTACCATTAAACACCAAATTTTTCTAACTTCATGATGCGCGTTTTGCTAACCACGTTAGCATCATCAGATGATTCAATCCAAAAAAAGTGATTTGGTATTTAGTGGTAAATCATTGTATCGCATAATACGAAAGTATGTATTTAATTGGTTATATAGAAGAGGAAATATGTAGGAAAATATGGATCATTTCCATTTAAAACATGGTGTAAAAAAGAACAAATAGTTAAACAGTTACATCTGGTCTATTTGTTTAGTTTCAGTTTAATAAACTTTTTCGATTCGATTCAATGATTTCGACTTCGATAGGTTTGTTAACAGCTGACTAAAGACGCACCCGAATAACAATTTTCAAGAGTGTCTATACTTATGAAAACGCGATTCTGCTGAGTTTCTTCGATGTTCATCATTATGTGCTAGAGACGAAGCAGCAATCCAAACACTGAGAGGAGCAGATGAAAGTGCTCCAAAGAAAGCGAAAATTATTCAATCTGTAGGAAAATTTATGGGAACGATTTCCTGAAATTCTCCTCGTATGATGCTTATAAATTGCCTGGCAAAGGGCAGGTGGCTTTCGCCAAGGAGTATTATGCTTTATTACTCGACCAATTGCATTCATGCTAAAGATCCAGATCGAACCGAAAAAGAACGTGTTCTTTTATAGTGATAATGCGGCTGCAGACGCGTCTCAGGTTGTTGCGGCAAAACTCCATGACCTAAATTTCGAAGTACTTTCATATGCACTGTTTTCGCCGAATATGGCTTCCGGCAATTACTTCTTCCCAAATCCGAAGAAATAGCTCGCTGAACGAAAACTCACTTTAAGTGATAAGGGTAAGGCTGAGATAACCGCTTATTTTGGTTGGGAGGTGGTTGGTTTGGTTTGGTTTGGTGGTTGGTTTTTTTGGTCTGGTCAAAATGTAATAAATTACAAGGTAATTAGATTGAAAAATTCAAAACGGTTATAACAAATCTGGCTTTTTCTTTGTCAGGCTGTAAACTTTTCGAACGATTTTCATAACCCAAACTGTACGGGATATTTTTACATTTTCCGATCATTGGCAAATTTCAGTAAAGTAAAATGAAGTAAAGCAGTAACATGTTCCTTTTTAAAGACGTTGGTTTTTATAGTGTACAACTTGCCGATATAGGGCTTTGGATTATAAAATCGAATGGATTTTCGTTACTAATTTTAATTGAAAAATCTATCGAATTTATGGATTACCTTAGTACCACAACGTAGACAACGCAATTACAAATTATTCTTATTAAATGACAGATTCACATATGAGATTCTTGAAAATGAATTTTAGAAACTTAGGCTCTATAAATAACCTGTATAAAGTGACCTATTATTTTAGAGTTCTTTTTATCTCGTTCTATACATATAAATCAAGACATAAAACATGTCTGCCACATTATGAAACGATTTTAATCCGATTGCCGGCATGGTGGAATAATAAAAAAAAGTTTTCCCTAAAAGTGCAGTTTTTTCCTTGGAAAATTTATGGTTATCGCAGGCTATGCCGGAAACATTCCCGAGTTAAAGACGGGAGGAAGGGCGTCTTGGCTTTTAAGGATATTTCGACTGTGCGCGAGTTCATTGAACTAAATATAATTATAACGAACACTTTACTACAACTAATTTAGATAGGGATCGCCATTGAATCAAGTTTTCCGCTAACGTTAACACAACCCAGTCATTTCTTGTTAATTTAGATATTTTTTAATATAATCTATAAAATAATTTTAATGTATTTAAAGTACATTTTGTAAGTCAATGAATTAAACCAAAGAAAACTTAAAAATTATTGCAATACCTACAAATCACCTGCAAGTATATATATATATATATATATATATATATATATATATATATATATATATATATATATATATATATATATATATATATATATAAACTCGGGTCTATGTAATTACATTTTTATGGGTTTTATTAATTCTTGACAAAAATACACGGGTATTATAAAGGAAGCAAAAACAAAATAATAGAAAATTTCATTTTTAAAACTTAAAATCTACTCTAAAAATACAGAAAAAAACTTAAAACTACGTTGTAAAAAGTCTGTAATATGAGTTTGCTTAGGCCGATTTGCAAGAATATTTTTTTGAAAAAACATTTCTATTTCAAGCGCTGTGCTCAAAATTCCATCTTCTGTAGTGCTTCTACTTTTTAAAAATCGTTTTACGTTTTTTATTCCTTTTATGGTATCATGAAAAGTTGGGAGCATTTCTTCTAACGGTACTTCCTCATCTTCTTCATCACTCTCAAGCTGTTCAGCTCCACCGCAAAAAAACTGTGGTAGCGTTTGTCGGTTGGTCCAAATTCGGCTGCCTGCCTTTTGCTTTCTTGCCGTTGTATCGCACAATATATGTTATCCACATGAAAATAAAATTAAAAATAAAAATACCTTATATTTTAATACGCGGACCAGGAAAGTTGATACTTTCTATCAGAAGTACTTAATAATGGAGTATAAAATGTTATAAAAATGAATTATCTATTGAATGCTTCATAATAACTACCGGGACTTGGTTATTCGGTACGTTATATCCGTAACGTATGAAACTTCTTAATGTAATAAATGTTTTTACATATACCGCAACCCTGATTTAAAATTTTACCGCAACCCTGATTTAAAATTTAATGAAGACTTAAAACGTTAAAAATATTTAATATCATACCGTACAACGTAAAGTTGTTCGAACGTTGAAAGCAAACTCACGTCCATTTCTCAACCTATTTAAATAACTTATTGTTGCCTTGGCTATCGGACAAAAATTTGTTGGATTTCCCAAGGAATTTAGTGTTATTATTTGCTGGTCATAAATAGATAATAAAAACGTTTAAATTAGAGGTGTATAATTAAAACTACAGGTAATATTGGACATATTTTATCTATTTTTTAAATAAAGTCTGTCACAAATAAAATGATAGCCTATAAAAATCATGTAATTGATAGTATAGTTGTAATTTTCGGATATTAAGAGTATTCACAATTAAATTAAATTTAAGTAAAAATATATATTTAGTATAATAAAACTCAATAGATATGTAAAAAAATATTAAGGATTTTAGGGTAAAATGTAAAAAAAACATTTTAATTTTTCGAAAGGTGTAATATACTACCCAAGTGTTGATATTGGTCCATTAAAATATTTTTAAAACAGGTAACTAAATCAAATTCATTTTCGAGAAAGAAAAAAACTATACACATTTTATAAATATGTTTATTTATCGGCAATTAACTCCCACTGCCGCAATATAACCTTCATAACGAATAATGAGTATTGTACACAAATGTGTATTTTATAAATGTTAGACCCTGTATACGTATCGTGTTTTAATCAAGTTCCAATGTACAATGTTACCACAATGTGTATTGTTGTATAGTAAATATCATGTCCATCTTAAACTTAATTTGGGTAAGCCCGTGAACTTATTTATGAATCTGTTAGATGGAGAATAAATACTTTCCGGTATGGTCTGTTTACCTGTACTCAGCAACTTGTTTGCGATGCCTTTTTTGAAGATAATTCATCTTCTTCGGAACAAACGGTGGCAAAACATGTTTCAAGCCTAAAACTGATTTCTCTTAAGTTTTAATGATGATTTTCCGTCACTATTTGGTTCAGTTTCAGTTGATTTTTACACCAGTCATTTCTTGGCATTCTCTGAATGTTTTGTACTACTCGGATGCTAGTGTCTTTTATAAAACTGACTCACCGTAGGCCTTCACAAATATTTTCAACGATTCAGCATAAAAAGTTGCTTGACGACACAAAATATGAAGTAAACTAATTGTTAGGTCTTTTTACTTATTTTAAAATAGCATATAAATAAATGGCAGTTATTTAATAATGGTAAATAATGGCAAGGATCGTTGGTTTTATTTACGAAAGTTATATCTATTACACCCTGCATGTATAATAACTGCCACAATTGGCAACGTCGCCAATAGTTAGGAAAATTCCGTTTTATGTGTTATTGGCCCCTTAAGGAATTATTTGAAAATAAACTGTAATATTTTTATAGCCATTATTCCATACGTTTCAGCATAAATATGGTTTGTTGTTTAACGTTGAAATTACTAGCACTAATTTTTCACACCATAACACGTTTTAAACGATTCCATGTCACATTAAGAAACATATGTTTAATTGTTTTATTAAATTAAATGTTCAAAACGTCGATCATTTTAGTCTAGGCAAGCCTAGCACCGTTTTAACCAGTTTTCCCGAAATGTTAAAAAAGGCCTGGCAGTTTAAACTGGTCGGCTTTAGCCAAAATACGAGCTTCTCCGTAAATAAGAAGTATATCGTGATATTCGTTCATAGAATACATTTTTGGTTTTAAATAGAACTTAAATAGAAGCACTGACATATTCTGTTTAGTGCATTAGTTTATTCATTAAGTAATAATCAATATATCAAATAGTGTGAGGTATCGTTGATTAAATTCGCGAAAGTTGTTTCCATATATATATGTTGTTATCATATATATATATATATATATATATATATATATATATATATATATATATATATATATATATATACTGTTTTGTATATCATTAACTTATATTTTATTAATAAATGCAAACTTTGAACTTCCCTTCCTGCATGTCAAATTATTTTCTCGATACTTCGTGTCCGGCTACTATACCTATATTAATACTTAAAATTAAATAGTAGCATTTAGTCATTTGATATTGATCATCCTATTTGCTTTTGTTTGCCTTCTGGCTGAATAATTTAGGAATAAAACAATTATAAGGATACGTCCAGGTACGAAATTCTGATAACATACCTTCCAACAATATAATAAAATAGTATACTACTAATACTTTTACGTACTTACTAATAGTACTTTTACTTACTAATAGTAATAAATAAAAATGCAATAGAATTAGCAATATTTCATGTTATTGATATAAGGTCCCGATGACGTGTTAGCATGTGTTATCATAGTAACAATTTTTTAAAGATGTTTACAATGAAAGTTCAATTAATGAAATGTTAGGAACATTTCAGAAAAATGAAACTCTTTATATTGCCAGCAACATTATGAAATCTCACCAAAAGCAAAAGAAACAATAATGATTAATTCGTTTTTCTTTGTGTAAATATGCGAGCTTTACTCAAAAAGCTCTCGAGCTCACAAAGAAAACTCATTTTATCTATTATTCAATGAAGTCACATTACAATTCAAAATATTTAGATGAACGACATTACAACTTTTTAATGCCCTCATTATAATGTGATTTGTTCATCTGTGCAAAATAAGCGATTGTCTCAGCATTGACCATATCAATTTATGTGAATGTTTTGGAAGAAGAAGTAATTGTGGAAAACCAAATCCGGGGAGCATAGCGTATGTCAAACATTTTGAAGTGTACATGATGGAGTTTTGCAGCAACAACCCGCAACAGTGTGAAGGCACATTATTGTGCTGAAACAGAACTTTCATTTTGGCCAGATGTAGACTTTTAGCCTGAATATTAGTATTCAATTGGTTCGATAGTAAATCATAATACACCCCGATAATGGCTCTGCCTATTGGCAAGTAATCTAAGAGCACTATTGCAAGAGAATCCCAGAAAACCATGACTTTGCCTTCAGATGAAACCTTTTCGCATCCTTTGGTGCTCGTTTACGCACTGTTTGGGCAGCTACTTCGTTATTGGCGCATAATGATAAATCTATGTTTCATCTAGTATTAAAAACCGTTTAAAGTACTTTTGAGAAAACGAAGGAGAAGAATCCTTTAAGGTAGAATTTAACTTTTTTTGTATGTTCATCGGGGTTAAACCCCCTAAAACAAAGCAGTTTATAATGGCTCTAATTTCAATTTTATCACTTTTTCAGAAAATGTCAAAACTTGTTTGATTTATTCGATCGCCATAAATAAACAACATACACTCATCTACTTCTTCGCAACACGCCATCCGAATCGCATTTTCATTTAGTCATTTAAGTATACTTACATACATCTTTCTGTCAGGCGAGAACTTTTCGAGCTACGCTAATCGAATGAGAACAACCGAACTACGGTAAATACGCCAATTTCTAATCATTTTCTTATTAATGATTAAAAATAAATCCTAAACAAACTAAGCACATCTTTAGTTATTATTAAATCATCCAATATCTCGATCCTCAAAGGTACAAGTCTACATTCAAGAAACGTTTAATTTGTACTTGAATAAATGAACAAATTGAAGTCAAATAGCTACAACTGAAATATAGGATATATATTTAAAATGTACGGTATACATCTGAAATGCACACAGAATACCTTTCTTCAGATTCAATGAAAACTAATTTATCGAAATTAACAATAAAAATGAGACAATAAGAAATAAATTGGATATCCTGGAAAAATAATGTAACATAAAAAAATGGAAAGGGACGTTAATTAATATGAGTGGGTAGTAGTTTTAGGAATTGATAGAGAGGTAAATACCAAAAATATTGTTAAACATGAGAAGTGATGGCAAAGGGTTTTGAGGAACATTGCTTAAATTACTGTGAGAGTTAACCCGAGAAAAAGTTCTATTTCAACCTCCATCAGATAGCACAGGTTAACAAATTTAAACTTTTTTGAGGTAACATTGATGATAATAGGTGTATATGAAGTATTTTGTAGTGCTAAATCCGAAAATAATAAGCTAATTACTGTAACACGTACAATGTTTTTGTTATAATCTGCTATTTATTTAATATAAACATGTAAAATGTGTTAAATCTATGCAAAGATATTACTGAGGATTATGTGAATAAAAATATATTAAACGAGATGTTATACAACGACGAAAACGTTCACTTTTCCTCTTGTGTTCTGTAGCATCATCTCTTTTTAAAAATCAGCAGTAATTGCCCAACATAGATGGGTTCCAGCGTCCCTGATATCTTCCTTCCATCGTCCTGATGTGTTGGTGAAACCTTTCTCCTTGTTCGTCCTTACTGCACCTAAATTTTTTGGAAAAATCCAAATGGGAGTGTAAAAAATGCATTTTTTAAGAACATGCGACATCCTAGTATTTTATAGGCTTTCAAGAGTTCATCTATGAGATTTTTGTAGTTCGGCTTTCTCGTTGCTCAGAAATCATTTCACTATACTTAAAAAACAGTTCCAAGCTGCCAATTCATTTTCATTTAATTTTTCTTGTAAACGGAAATCAATCACCTAGAAGCTTCCTTATTTGAGGGCCAATAAATAAGCCTTCTTTTAATTTTACATCACTTAAAGTAGCAACCACTTACACGGTCAGTAGGTTCTCCACACACCATAGGAACAGCAAATGGCATAGAATTTTTTTGCGATGCATGTACTGCACTAAATTTACGTGCTAACTCACTCATTTCCGCGGATATAGATCTAGCTTGTGACTTTAAAATAAATCGTGCGCATCATTTTATACAAAATCGACTTAAACACTTGACTGTAGTAGAAACGAGACAGAAACAAACTAAATTATAGAAAACAATAATATTGCCCTTAAAGGTTTGTAAAATACTGTGGAAATACCCCTTTACGGTCAGGTGGTAATTCCTACATTGTCCAGTCCAAAGTCAGGTACAAATAATTTCAATAATTCCATGATATGAAGGAGAAGCAGGTTCTTGAAAATGGAACATGCTATGCCATTTCTGTGAAAAGATATTTTAATAACTACCTAAATGAAACGCAAATAGCATTCTCATCAGTGTTACAAAAATCATGTTGACCTGTGTAATCATATAAGATATATATAAATTGCAAGAACGAACAGAAGGATCAGGAGTTCCTGCCCTGTAAAAATATGATATTTTATAAAAATCCTATTTTAAAAATCACTTTGGAAATGAGTCGCTGAAAGTAATGGCAGTTAAATCCATGACAAAAATAATTTCTTAAAATGCCCATGTTCGGTTTTAATTTACAGAAATGAACAATCTATTTTGGTAAACTTATAAACTGAATATAAAACAGAATATATAAATTGTAAATAATAAAAACAATTCTTGGCTGCGCTATCAGTTGGAGTCGTTGGGGTACATTTGTTAAACGTTGAAAAGCGAGCATGTGTTGTCGTTTTGTTTTCAAGCGTTTTCCGTGAGAAAACATAAAATGAAAGTGCCTATCATAAAAAAGCAGGCGAGGAAAAAAAAGAGAACCGGACATGAATGGCCGTGAGTAATTATGCCAACAATCTAATTTGCGACCTATATCGGGTTACTTATTGTTAGTTTATTTTTATCTCCATTTAAGAAAGACTTATTCGATTACGATATACAATACTGCTAAAATCAGATACTTTAACTACATTCTAATTTTTTAAATGCGAAAAATATGAATGTTTCATTATCAATAACAATTAGTTATATACTGATTATAATGTATATTTTTATATTGTCGAAAACAAAACAGATATTTTTAATTGTTACAAAAGATTTAGCACAAATTAGATTTCGTTCTGTTATACCCTCTTGTTGGTCTTTGTCGAATAAGCTAATAGGCGAAAAACAGGCAGGCATTTTGTACTAATCTCGAAGAGATTTACTACTAAACACTAAATCACTTTTTGAAACTTTTCGACGCACGTTTCGCTAACCATGTTAGCATCATCAGAAGATAATTTAATCTCTCCTGAGAGAAAAGCTGAGAATTTTCAAAAAGTGATTTGGTGTGAAGTAGTAAATCTCTCCGAGTAAAGTGTGAAGATTTTCTCTTTCAGAAAATATTGTAACGTCGAGAATAAATGGAAAGTACCACATCCGGTGAATATATATATATATATATATATATATATATATATATATATATATATATATATATATATATATATATATATATATATATATATATATATATATATATATATAGCCTTTTTCAGTTGTCTGGTTTTTCGCGTTTTTTTCTGTGAGATGCAATTGGGAACCATTCTGCAGATGGGCAAACCAGTTAAATCTGCATTTTTGAATCTGCTCATACACTGTTGATTTATTGGTGGTCACACCATACCATCATGTATATACGTTTATACAGCTAATTAAATTAATGTCATGTTTTGTGAATTATATTTAAATTTGGCTTTATTTCAAAAATATCGAACGAGCTATATAAACGAATTAGAATCGGACGAGCTGTATATGGGAGAATAATGGTATAATAAGGCGCTTGAAAATTCGTAGAAAGCACCATATTTGATGTCGTAGTTCCGCGACACATGACGTCATATATATATATTAGATGCCGCAAATAACCGAAGGCAGAATTACATCTGAATTATCTTCTTGTGGTTAAATTTTAAAGGTGTTATCTTTTAACACGAACAATGAACAGTAGGCACAAAACGTCCATAATCGGCAAATCGGAGAAGAGTTACCTTCCTCTACGTTGGTGTAGAGGACAACAACGTCGAAAAACCAGACAACTGAAAAACGCAAAAAATTGCACTGAGAAAAACATGGCTAAGATATATTGAACAGGATATGGCAAATAACTAGACCATCTAGCCATCAATGATACCAAAAACATTGTCATGGACCGATAGAAGCCTGGCTTTCCGCTACATCTACACCAATATATTGGATCCATGGGATCTAAATATATGCTAAAGGATAAGAACAAGAAGAAATGCATATATATGTGTATTACGTGAAATCTAGTCATTCAGATGTACAATTCAAACGCAGAATAATGTCGAGAAAAACTGGAGCGAACGAAACTAGAATCGTTGTAGAAATACTAAAAGTATGTGTTGAATATAACTTCGTGTTCAAAGATGCTTTTAGTGAATGTCTTGATTCAATTATACATTATTTTAGGCCTGGTTATTTCATGATACAAATAGTATTACTGTTCCTTATAGAACAATATAAATTAAGTAATTTCTGACGATTTCATTTGATTTATAATAATCATAATTCATTTGAATCATCTCTAAGGGAGTTTGGAGAAATCAAACCCAGTACTATTAATGATGCTGGAGTGACTAATACTAATTTGAAGTTAAATATACAAATCTTCTTTATAACGGATGGGGCAAGTATCACCCTGTCATTTAAATTATTTATACTTTTAAAAGAAACAAGACAAAATATTTTAATATTTTAGTAAAATGTATTAATATATTTTAATAAGATATATAAATATATTTTTCTTAAAAAAATATCCGTAGCCGTCAAATCAGGAGACGATGGCATTCAGTATTTTAATCGCTTATTATTGGCTGTAGGCAACAGGTCTTGAATAATTTGAATCTCATAGGGAAACACTTATAGTGTAAATTACTTATCAAAATTCGACGTAAACTCTATGGAGAAATTCTCAATTGTGCATCACATCGTCGAATCGACGTTTCTGGAGGCTCCTCCATACGTACAATATTTTCAGCGCTTCACACTTCTCTTGATCCTCTCATATGGAGCCTGCCTATCCCCAATTGTTCCGAATTCTTTAAATTTCTAGAATAAATGATTGTCGTTTTATGAAGTGCCGGATGATTAGGAGATTTTCGCTTAAATTCCGCTGAGTTGAAATAATTGATTTTTTTAAAATTACAACAAATTCACTGCATTCCTTTAGCGTATATTTATCTGTAATAAAACGTGCACGTCTAAACTACACAACAGCTAAACTCAAACTGTCACAAATACCACGAAAAAAAAAATGGTGTTAAAACAAAATGGGAGAATGATATTTACGTTATCCTTTATGAATCAATCCTAACATTTCTTACTTATTCAAACAAATCGATTTATTCAATATAGATAATTTTCTAAAACATAAATAGAATTTATTTTGACATGTCATCAAATGATCAATCAACCTTCAAATGCACTTACAGTATTATATTACAATCACAGATCAGTATTTGGATATGGTAACGATCAATTAATAACGGATGTGATTTACTTAATGCAAATTTAGTATACCAAATGCCTTGCTTTATTCAAGGTTAATCAATCGTGAGGAATTCCTTTGCAAGAAAATGCACGACATCTTAGATCATTTTGTGGAATAATCAAAAACAAAATGAAATTGTATTTTCTTTTAAAACATTACTTTGATCCCTTTGTGCATTTTAAAATGATTCTATCGATCCAAATCATAATAGTTTGATTTGAATAGTTTGTTGACCATGTGATAGTAAACAATTACTATCTAAATGACATCTAACAAACTTAAGATATTTGATTTTTTTTTCTAAAAAATCTGCTCTGGTAATGCCGCTACATTTAGATAATTAAACATGTATACAGAATAGTGTAGTATATATGTATACAGAATATTACAGACATAAAAAAAAGAAAAGACGTTTATTATTAGTGAAAAGAAAATATATCATATTTTTGATAATTCTGTTTTTGAAACCTGTTGTTCAATAATAAAATTATAATCAGTTTTCTATTCACAGTAAATTGCGTTTATTTCACTGGATGCGCGTTAAATTGGCCAAGTTATCATCATCAGAAGATAGTTAAAACTTTTAAATGAAAATTTTAATAAAAAACTGCCGACAGAAGTGAAAACTTGAAACTTTGGAATAACTGTTGTAACTGTAATTATGGTATGAATAATTAAAATTTCATTATATAATTAAAGTTCTATACCAATATTGGAAACGTTTGAAAATAATGTTTTGTTTTTGTTATTCATTTTTCAACGTAAAAATATTAGCATATTAAGTGCTCACTCTTGTACTGCGCAGTGATTCTACAATTAAACAATTAAAATAATGATTATCAAAAACACAATTTGAACAATGCACAGTATACACAAATTAAACTTTTCAAGTGGTCAATTTAACTTACTGGTACCACAGCATGTCAGTGACGCGAACTCACAAGATTTTACCCATCTAAAAAGAGTGGAAAACGCAAATGATACAGCCGTGCGTGTCGCCAGTCTGGCGCAACACGTCACTTGCATGTCGGTGACGTGAACCCATAAGTTTTGCCCCTACCAAAAATCGCTCGACGTAGCTAAAGAAGTTTTCACTTCAAAAAAACTAAACTAATTATTTCTTGATGCCGTAAATTTGGTTAACGAAACGCAAAATGAGTGATAAACCCGATTTGCTATGACTGGATATGTCGTTCTAAAGCTTTTTTTTAATTTAAGTGTATATAGTAATGGATGGAAAAAAAAATGACGATGATGAAGAATAGCGTAGGATTTTGAATAAGGTTACAAGTTCAAAAAAGAAAAAACTGCTAACATATTTTCTGAACAACCGAATAACATTAACATAACTTCATGGAAATTCTTGACATTTTTAAGTCGATATAATGCTATAAAATGATTCCGTCTTTCGATTTTCATTATGTAATTCCACCTTACGTAAGCATGTTATTAACCTATTATATGGCTGAAACCCTGGCCTTATTAAAGAAAAATCCATTATGGCGATTGTCCAAAAAGAAAACTCTTCCGTAATTTTCTCCTGCAAGGTTCGCGTGCTACAACTTTAAACACCCCGATATTATGCAGTCCCATAAATATTCGTGACTGGATTTAGCGATATTGAAAAGCGAAACCAAAAATCCCCAGGGTTTAGTGCACACGCGCATTTTTAAAACGTCACAAACAAGATTAACAAAAATAAAAGAGCGGAGCATTTTAAATTGATTTTTATAGTTATTTAGATGGAAATAAACACAATTTATTTTCTATTATACTCTTACAGTTTATATATGCTTGATTACTTGTAGAGAGTTTTCGAATAGTCTCCAACAGTTTCAGAACTTAATAGCGGCAATACTGTTTGAAATATAAATGTCACTCAGGGACGATTAAACAGCGCATTAAAATTATTCTCTCGTATCTACCATCAAAGAATAGTTGATTGGGATGAAAATCATCAAGTGGATGAAAATCATCAAGTGATTCATGAGTTACCTCTTAATTCTCAGAAAGTCGCTGTTTGGTGCGGTTGGGTTGTAGGACTGATAGAACCATATTTTTTGAAGACAACAGTGGAAATCGTGTTACTGTTAACTCTCAACGCTACAGAAATACGTTAACAGAATATCTTTGGCCTGAAAGGATACATTTGTCAGACATCTCGCTAGATAATTGATTTATTGCAAGAAAGGTTTCCTGGACGCCTTATTTCGCGAAATGGTTATGCCAACTGGTCACTAAGATCATACGATCTCACGCCCTTTGACTATTTTTTGTGTGCTTATGTTAAACCTCTGGTTTACAGACATAATTCCCGAATAATTCTTGACCTCAAGCGAAACATTGAAATCACCATTGAAAATTTACCACACAATATGTGTGAAAGAGAATTAATACTCTCAAAGGATAACCCTTTATAATAATCACCGGAATTAGATTGATGTCAAAAAGTTTAAAACGATTCACATTTTATAGAAACGATAATTAAGCCTATTTGAAATTAATCCAGAGTGACCAACGCAGAGCTCTCAAAAGACATCCGGCTTTACTCAACCAAACTAGATATCGATTCCTTGATTCGGTATATATATATATATATATATATATATATATATATATATATATATATATATATATATATATATATATATATATATATATATATATATATATATATATGTATATAGTAAATAGTAAAATATAGTAATACACAAACAATGCAACATATAAGCTAAGTATAAGTTCAAACATACATACATTGAGCAGGAGTATACACCGATTGAGCCATCGTTTAAGCCACGATTTAAGAGAATATCTACCAATTTGATGTATGTCGTACATATTATTTACAAATATTTGAACATCTTACTGATAATGTATCATTAGTTTAGGTTAAAAGCTAGCATAGCTAATCGTCGGTTTATGTGAAATCTTCAAAAAGATAGCAAATATATGCATAACATTAATAATAATATAACATGATAATTAAATATGTGTGATTAGTGATGTGTCTTTAGTGATAATTTAGTAGTGCTTTTTGGACGCATTATTATAAACCGTTGAGATCAATACCCATGTAGTCTCCTTTAAAGTCAGCAAGATGGACATTCTAAATGTTTGTAGGGACCTGGGAAATCTAGAATTGGATGTTTTGGGCCACTAATGAAAGTTTTAATGCAGTTCGTTATGTAATTGAAGTTAGGTTGTATCTGCAAGCTCATCAAATTTCAAAGTCTGCGATATCTCTATCGCAGAATTTTCTAAAAACTACTGTTTCACGAGTTGTATGCAGTCTGGCTGTGTGTCTCTACTCGATTGGTTGAGTAGGTTCCCATATTTATCGTCAGTAAAACATATTGCATTGGCGTAGCATTGGTCGAACCCTTGAGCGATTGCTTCCATTGCCAACAATTTTAAACGAACTTGAAGCATGTGTACAACGTGCCTGACTGGGGCACGTTGCCACAAGAAAACATCAATCATCTAATTTGGTTCATGTCTCACAGAGTTACACAGTGTTATAAGACCCGTCCGCGTTGGACCTGTTCATTATAACTTTGTTTATATCAAATATAAGTTGTGCAACCAATGGTCGTGGTGTACACAAACATTATAGAATTAATCCAATAAAATATATTTTTATAGTGTTTTGTTCTTCGGAATGTTATTGAAAAAAAAACATGAGATGTTCCTTTAAAAGCATATTCTATTTCTTAGAAAATATTCGGTTGAATATTGATTTAATCAATAATATATGCCGATCTGTTTGATTATGTCTCTTCATCTCTCCGATAACTGCATAATCCCGCGCTCATTGAGGCATTAATCTCGCGTACATCCCGCGAAATTTTGAGGTTTCTGGGAAGTCTTCCAAGGAAGTAAAATTTTTACAAACTAAGCTATTTTGAAGCGATCTAACTAAATGTTTGTCCTCCGACCCAAAGGTAAACTGGCTTTACGTCGTCGAAGGGTTATCTTCCCCATTATATCATGCTGTCTTAACGCTTAACATTATTATACAGAATTTATTTTTCATTACTTCTAACCATTTGCTTTAAAAATGGATCAATTTCGTTGCGCTTCAACAGACAATCGCAAGGAGAAATTCGGTCTGGTGACTGGTTGATTTCAAGAATCTTTCCGATCTCTCGAGTTGTCCTATACCGATCAATTTCAATTAATGTCATCGCCATCAGTCTCGGGCAGTCGCCAAGAAAGTGATGCATAATATTAGAATTATGATGTTTTCATGAAACTTTCTGAATCACTTATGGCAGGTAGAATCGTCACCTACACATCACATATCTTCTATTGCGTCTGCGAAGCAATCCTGTGTTTTCTGATATAAAAAACCATAATAAGTCGAATATTCTACTAATTTTCTGCCATATTTAATGCTTCATAAAGTTTGAAAAACAACCAAATAACACAATTTTTTCCCAAGCACTCACTAAAATACTTTTTGTCAAACATCTAAACTTTACACGTGTGAAATACATACCACTTCAGTTTTGTAATGCAATGCCATCTAGTGCTAAAAACGGGACGAACTACTGCATCAACACCGATATAAATTAGAATCAACAGTTTACAGTAATTTACAAAATTAAATTTGAAATGCGTGGTCAAAATAATAACGCCTGCGGAAAATCGGTTAACGAAAGTCACTAGTAAGTGAAATAACATGAATTTATTATAAAACTACTGTGAAAGGTGTGAAAAAATGAATTTCAAGCCGCATTGTTATATTGAATCTGACGAATCAAACGAAACAATTTGAAAATAAAAGATGTTTCTTGGGGTTTTGGTTAATTGTAATAATAAAAATATTTTTTTTATTTTGTTAAAAAACGTTTCGGTTTCATTTATTAAACCATCTTGAGAACAGCTATAATTCTACAATATATATACTATTCCTATACGCAGTATAAATGTATATTTTAACACAGGCCTCCTTATATTTTAATATACTATATTAGTATTATAGTACCAATCATAAATTAATAGTTGAGCTTTTTTTAATGTAAAATTGTTATTTTTTGTTTAGTTTTCAGTTTCAAATATATCTATTTTTGACTTTCACACATTTTATACATTTTTTACCTCTACTTTTTAGATTTTTATTTATTATTTTATAACCTAACAGTTTTGGCGTTTTCAATTGTAACGGTACTAGATGCAAAAAAAAAACGTTAATTTATTATTTAATTATGTCATTATATATACTACTTAAATTATCAGTATCATTTCTGAAATTAATGGTATTATTTGTTTTTTTTTAATATATAAATAAACTATATTATATATTTTTTATATTGTTTTTCAAAATCTAAAATTTTTGTTTTAAAAATTAAAATTATGGTCATTCAATTCAATAACACATTAATCATGTAATATACACTGTTATTTAAGACGCCAGATTGCTAACTGATACGTCCATAACACCTATTAAAGGAAGAATTAATGTTAGTGTAAAGTCACTGCTAGAAATGAACCAAACACCTCGATGACACAATTTACTAAAAAAAGTTAGGCGTACTAGAGGAAAAGAGAATAGTTTATTATCTATATCCTCACCTAATTAATCAAATTACGTAAACAAGCAACTTCCTTCTCCTTCTTGAATGCAATGTTTTTTATGGTTGTTCTTCTAATTTCACAAATAACGTCATAATAGTGTATTAAAATTAAGAGTTGCAAGTAAAATCATGTGATAATTATACATTGTCCCGTTAGTACCTTGAACTATAACGCTTATTTATGAAAATATGTCTATTCTATTCTTAGATATATGATACATCATAAGAATGTCTTTCATTGACAAGATATAAATCATACACGTTTAAAATTTCTTTAAAACCACGATATTTTGCAATATACATTGTTATTTACAAGATTGGTTTACTAACTTTCACAAACCCCGTTACAACTAGAGATAATGTTAATTTAAAGTATTGGTTTGGAATGATTTAAAAACCTTGGTTGAAATTTTATCCTAAATATTTGAACCATAGTTTACAGCAAACAGTTAGCCTACAATTTTAATCTATATTATTTTATGAAAATGTTATAAACAAGTATCTTTTAATTATGCTCCTAATTCTACAACTGATTATAGTGTATTAAAATTGGAGTTGAACTGAGTGAATTAAAATACAAGTTGCAAGTTAATATATAAGAACATGTTTTATTGTATGTTTGTTTTTATTACAGCCACGTCAACGCATCAGGTTTTATCTGATGACTTTGTACAGAGAGTAGTAATGACAATGATATGTCTTTGTCAATGCATACTAATCATGGCTTGTAGAAGTGTATCAGTCTGAGACTTGTATAAATAGTAATTTTAGTGTATTATGTTTGATTAATAACATACAATTGTTTCGTATAGTCGAAACCTAAGATTAAACATTGAAAAAAATATAGTTACAATTAAAACGCTAAACTGCAGCATATTTAAATATTTTTAGATCCTTAACTTAATTCTCAACGCCAAAGTTTCATCGGCTGAATGACTTATATGAATCAGAATTTTTTCTCGCTGCACAGTTATTTTAAAGCATCAGCTTTCAACTTCAAAACTGAAATTATGAAGTATATGTTAGAAAGTATAATATTCGAGTTCACTCTGCATATAACCTAAAATATCAGCTGTAGGCGGGAAGTCGTTTGAATGCGACATTTGAGGTACTGCCTTCTTGTCGTTTTTCAACTGAAAAAAAAATGCTGCTGAAGCTCAGGAGATGATTTGTGCGGTTTTGGGAGATAATGCTGTATCGTACAGTACTTGTAATGTCATTTACAACATGAATGCTAGCCATAAATCTGGTCCTCCCAACAATAGGAACATATTCGGGGCTGTATGCAAGTTAGAAAGTTTTCTTGTCAAAAAAGAACGTGATACGTCTCCCGGCTTTATTTTTGATCGAACATATATTCTGTGTAAAAAATATCCGGAGCTTCTCATTTACAAAGCCCGCGTAAAATATTCTTTAGGTTTTTTTGTAGTAAGATGGCAGCATTGTAACTAGTTACGATTTCCCATTTAAGCTCCTATAGCTCAACTAGTTTGTTTAGATCAGTTGGCTTTGTTAGCCGACGTCAAGTGTATGTTGCAATTTAACTATAAATAAAAATGGATCTTACAGCACGATAATGCACCATCGCACAAAGTCATTGTTGGCTAAAAACTCAACGAACGTCATCGACCAAGCACCGTACTCGCCTGATATGTCCCCGTGTGACTTTTGCCTGTTCTCGAAGATAAAATTACCACTTCGAGGGAGACGTTTTGAGTCAATTGAGGCCATAAACGAAAATTTGCTGAAGGAGCTGAAGGTCATACCTCAATCAGCCTACAAACAATGTATGGAGGATTGGGTCCAGGGTGGCATAGTTAGATCGCATTCGATGGGGTGTACTTTGAAGGCGACAAAAAAAATTTGATGAATATTTTTTTCTATTTAACAATTTTGGGTACTTTTTAACCATAATGTATAAATAAGTCGTTGCAACAAACTTGCTTTGTTTTGATAGCCTCCGAAAGCATCTATCTCGCCTCAACCGTATACCAGTTGTAACATAGGTCCTCTTCTGCAATTTGACACAGTGTTGTCTAACTCACACCAACTTTAATTGCTGATTTTCGCAAATATTATACCGTGTCTTCTGACATCAGCTCATGAGTATTTTTGAAAATTGTCAGGGTCCTTGCCATTCGCTCTTGCTGCGTTAGCGACATCTTATTTGGACTTTTCTAGAACCATATATTTTGCGAAACGGTCGATGTCAGGTTTATCAGACTTGAATAACAAAAATATTTCAGCCCCCGAATGTCCAGTGTGAAGGTTTTTAGTTATCGCCGCTCTTCGGTTATTTTCCTAATCTCTCCAAATTTATGAGGATATTAAAAGCGATCCAGCGCTGAGGCGAGAAATTCAAGCTGAAAATTGTCCGTACTTTACAAACGTTATTTTGGTGTGTGATTTGGTTGATAATAAAATTGAGGTGTTAAAATTGAGAAACAAGTAGAAATGATGTGATAATCATACAATGTATTTTTAGTTCCTTGAACTATAATGTGTTCTTATGTATTGTGTTTTAGAGGCAATATACAGATCTAATACGTTTCAAGTCTTTAATAATACTGCATTTGATATGCAATATGTATTGTTATATATAATCACGTCTGATAAACTCTGATAAAACATATTTAAGGTAATAGACAATTAATGCCTGTATCACCATGCCATTAATGGTAAATCAAATAATAAAACTATAAATTGTGGCTGAAAATGAACGCCTGATTTAAATTGAAAATATAACTAACGATTTTATTGACTTCATAAACAATAGTACATACTCTCTGGTTTCGGCGGAAATCTTAGCTCTCTTCTAAAGAATTCATGGCAATATTGCACAATTTCTGATTCATTTCATCGATAATACGTTGGATTTCCTTTTAGAGGTCGTCAACTGTCTGTAGATTGCTGACATATATTTTGGATTTCAGATGTTATGCACGATGTTAAATTATAATATCATCCTGGTCAATTGATATTTCATTAAATGATAGGACCATGAAATTGTTGATACAGTAATATAAGTGTTGATTGAGTTTTGTGATAGGTGGCATCGTGTTGTTCGGACCACATTTGCTCAAGGTCCATATTGTATAGTTGGTCCAAAAAAACTCCGTTGGCTATATTTTCAACCACTAACCAACCACTAATATTTTCAAAGGACCGTATCTCATGTTTATAGTCACAAGGTTGTGTATCCATTACCAATCAGGTTTCATCAAATATTGTAATCAGTCTTCGGACAGTTGTCTAAATGGGAGTACTTTTTCGACCAAAAATTCCACAAAGTTGTCGTACCGTCTAAGCAAAATTATTCATTCTTTCGTATAGAATTCCATATTTTGTAACTGGAAGAATCATAGATTATAACTGTCAATCGAAAAAAAACGTTCAATTTGGACAATCCATTATAAAAAAGTAATTTTTCCTCTTTCTCTTTGAATGCAATTATCAGCTTTTTATAATTACGTTTGTATTATAATTTCACCATTGATGTCAAAATAATTTATTGAGTTCAGTACAAAAAAATATAATTATTTGACATTTACCTAAGAAAGTATCTTTATTAGTACGAGGGTTGCTATTTATGTATCCGGAATTGGCAACAATGGCATTGCTAGGCGCCATCTGACATATACATCGTAAAGTTGGCATTGTTGACTGTATACATACTCAGAACGCTTTGTCATACGGACGCTATTTGTGTTGTTTAGTGACTTAGTAGTAAGTAAGTAAGCGTGGCCGTCGTTAGCTCATGGGCGAATTTAAAGAAGGTCGTCTAAAATCAGTTGTACAAGAAAGCATCGATACTGTTCGCGAACTAATAAAGCACGATCGTCATGTGGCCTACCGTGAGATTGAGGCATACCTGGGTATTAGTATGGCAAGCATACATAAGATTTTACATGAACATTTACCCGTGAAAAAGATTTGTGCGTGTTGGATTCCGCATAATTTGATAATCGCTCAAACGAGGCTCGTGTCGATTGGTGCAAAGAAATGCTCAAAAAATATAATCGTGGTGCGTCAAAAGCCATGTACAATATATACACAGGTGACGAATCTTGGATCTATGCGTACGAGCCCGAAAGTAAACAACAGTCGACTGTATGGGTCTTTCAAAATGAGCCAAACCCAAGAAAAGTTGTTCGAGCAAGAAGCACTTCAAAGCAAATGGTCGCCTGTTTTTTTTTTGGGATAAATAGGCATGTGGCTACAGTGCCACTAGACAATGGTAGAAGGGTCAATCCTGAATGATACACAACCATTTGTTTGCCAGAAGTCTTTGAAGAAATAAGAAAAAACAACCAGCGATGCAGGATCATTCTTCACCATGACAACGCGAGCTCTCACACATCGGACCGAACAACTCAATATTAGACCGGTCAAAACATCGAATTGATAGGCCATCCGCCGCACAGTCCTGATTTGGCACACAATTATTTATTTTTGTTCCCGTCCGTGAAGGATAAACTACGTGATCCACGATTTTCGAAGCCAGAAGAAGCAGCTGATGCGTTTAAAATGCATGTTTTGGAGATACCTCAATCGCAATGGAAAAAGTGCTGGTGGTTTAAACATATACAAAAGTGGATCATGGCGGAGAATATTTTGAAAAACAATAAAACGATTATAGCCATAAATAGCAAACCCTTATATACTTTATTCTGAAGATCTGATGTATTGATTACGACAAAAAATTGATCGATCATTTGTAATTTATAGTCTCGCTTAATTATTGCCAATTATATAACTAGCCAATTTAAACACATACACATATGCATATCTGCTTGAATGACATACATTTGGCTAACTTACAGATATATAATCCATATCCTTCAACAATTAATCAAAAAGGTTTTCTAACGTTTTGAATATTTTTTAATACTTCGGCCTTTGCAGGTGAATTTATGTGAAAACTAATGTACCTGTCGGGTTATAAACATATGGATCTTTAAATAAAATACAGGAATTTCTATTCATATAATCCTTGTTCTATTTATACATTTTTAGAAAGTGATATGTATTATTACACTGTCAGAGTAGAAAAAATCTGTTGTGTTGTTTGAGATTTAAAGATAGCTTAAAGTTTTTTAAAAATAATCTGACAAGGCGATGATATTACATATACATTTTTTTTATCATAAAGTAGGTCAGATAAAGTTAAGTTTCGCGAATTTAAACTTCCTGTTTTTATGATTTAACAAAGGAAGAAGATAATTTAAAAACTAATGAATGTCTTTGCCGTAGGTGTGAATATCAAAGTACACTAATTATATGTTGTTAAGAACTTTTCCTTTTGACAAAGATAATTTTGAAAAATAAATGATATTTTTATAACAGATTTGGTAGTAAAATGAAATTACTTTATTGTCATTTAGCATCGGGTTGTCCAGAAAGTTCGTAGGGATTTTTTTAAGAGAAAGATAAACGCAAATAGTTTATTTAAATATGTATTTAGTCTATTATGTAATCACCATCATTATTTGCAACTTTTTGTCAACTTAGTAGTAGGTCCATAAAGCCTTTTTGACAAAAATTAGCACCTTTATTGTGAAAAATATTAACAGGTTGTTTTACATATTTTCTTCCGTTTTAAAAGATTTCTCATTTAAACAATTTTGGAGTGAGCGGAATAAATGATAGTCCGAGCGTGCGAGTTTCGGTGGATGGGGCAAAACCTTCCAATTGAAGCTTAACACTTTCTGCTCGGTCTTGATTGAAACGTGTGGTCGTGCATTGTCACGATGAAACACGACACCTGTTTTGCTAATTTTGGCCGTTTTCTTCAAATTGCTTCTTTCAGCCGATTTAATTCTGAACAGTAGAGATCGGTGTTGATGGTTTGGTTCCAAATGCAGAGCATAATTTTCTTCGGACGAAGGCCGTCTTTCGCCGAATTTAAAACCGCTGATCTTGGTACCCGCTTTGATTTTTTTTCGTTCCACAGTCGCAGTTATTACTTAAAATATTGCTTTGTTTTTATAGTTTTTGTATTATATGGCATAGTTTAAACTTTTATTTTATTATTTTCAGGTTATAATTATATATAATATAACAGCAAGATGGATGAAAATCAAATTAAAATGATTTTGGAAGAACATTCTGATTATTCTGACTATGAAGATGGCAACGACAGCGTAGTAGAGGATTTTATTGAAATGCAAAAGGATAGATACGAAACCGAGCAAGAAGGTAATTCTTAACAAGTGGATCATTCTGTACAGAAGATTAATTCTCAAATTGAGTCAAAAGATCATCTAACGTCTAGGAATTATTACTTGAGAAATAATGGTCGAACGAGATGGAACAAAACTCCTGCTTCGAATCAAGTAAGAAGATGTGCTAGGAACACAGTACCGCAACTTCCAGATGTTAGAGGGGAAGCTAGGTCTTTGAAGGAATCAGGTGAAATACAGAGGTTACTTTTCTTGGAGGGTGATATTAGTCGGATTGCAAAGTGCACTAACGAGCAAATAAAACAGATATTATCTTGATTCACAAGAGAAAGAAACTATACTGTACGGATGGTACAGAAATTGAAGAACTTTTAGGCTTCTTACATTTCGCTGGTGTTAGAAGAAATAGTCGACTGAATGCTGGAGATATATTCAAAACTGATGGCTCGTCACCGGAGATATTTCGATTGACTATGAGCTGGAACCGTTTTTATTTACTGTTGCGGTGTCTAAGGTTTGACGATAAAGACACACGAAGCAGGTGTGTCTTTATCGTCAAAGCTTCTTGTGTTTTCGTGGACAAACTGGCTCCCATTCGAAAGCTGTTTAAAGAAATTGTAGCAGCGTTCAAGAAATACTACAGTTTGTCTCAGTTTGTTACAATCGACGGCAATAGGCAATTACGCAATATATTCCGTCGAAATCCAATAAGTACGGCATAATTAAAAAAAAAACATAAAATAGGGTTCCGAACTTTCCGTCTGTCAGACCGTGCGTGGGTATGTATAGGTTACAAAATTTGGCGCGGGTATACGAAGGTTAACAATAAGCATACTACATATCAATATTTAACTAGAATATAAGATATATTATATTAAGTTAAATTATTGTCAATAGAAGGCAATGTTTTTAAAATTAAAAAAAACGACACTACATAGGTAAACCTATTGTAATATGTAAAAACCTACGGTATTTAATCAATGACAATAACATAGGAAAACTATTAATTTACACTCATAAGGCATGATATGAAACTTACCTGGCACTAAATTTTATGAATTAAATAGCAGCCATCCAAATTCGGTCAAAGGCGGATCAATATCAAATTTAATAAAGAAAGCCTCATATAGCAGCTCATTATACAATAACTAATAAATAATAAAATGATAAATATAGCGCTATGATAGCTTAAATAATTTCGCGGAATCCAAGGTCGGAGGAAGTATTGTATCTAACTCGGTCAGTGATCTGCCTGAGTCAACACAGTTTTCGCTTGGCCTTTAACATATAAGTCGACATTGTTTTTTTTTAATGAATGAATTCGTATACGGAATCCCGAATGTCATTTGGTGCCTAATAAAGAATAATTAAAAAACCGCTGACCTGCATCATTTATTTCTCGATCTCGGAACTGAACGACGACGAGAATTCGCCAGATATCCAGTGTGAGCCGTTATAATTAAATTCTGATGATCTGCTTGCTGAAAAACTAGTTTTAATGTGCTTATAAACGAGCCAAGTGCCTCTCGAGGAATCTGTTGAGCGTTAAAAAATAATTCTTGGCCGCCCTGCTGTCTGCTATCACGCGTACCTATGTTGCCAATTGAAGTAAAAATATTAGCTATAAAAATAAGCGCAAACATTTTTCAAACAAAACAAAAAGATAAATCATTTTATTTTTGGAATACTCATTAATTTTGGCCCACCAAGGAGGATTAGGATGATTTATGTGCAGGGCGCTATAAAATTCCAATGTTAAAAAAGAAGCTTAGTGTTGTCTATGAATCAATTGAATGCTTGATACAGATACAGAGATATTTTTTCAGTAATTAGATTTGGGTAAAACTTCTGCTGCAATTCATTCAACAACTGATGGCTTAGTTAACAGGTAAGAATTTAACATCAATAATAATTTTGATCGTAAAATTCAAAAAGGTTAAATTCAGATTCTTGAATCAAAAAGATCACACGCCAGCTTTTTCTTCAATGTTTAAAAATGTGTACATCTTTGTACATCTGAATGAATAATTAGTATGCTGTAAATATTTTTGTTCGATTGTTTTCTAGTACTAGCATCTGCGGCATACAAAGCTTCTTCGTATCTAATCTCCTATCTTGAATACATTTTTCCTTTCGTTAAAGCAGACGATGTGCAAATCTTATAGGTGATGTTTTAATGAAAAAACATCCGCAAGTGCAGAAAAACAGAGCGTTTCATTTTATTACTAGGGCCTGATAAGAGTTTTCTATAATGATGCTGTATATATGAAATTATGTATGAAAAATGTACATTAACTATTGATAAATAAAATTGAAATATTCTTCTTCTTACTGTGGTACTACAACCCGTCAGTGAGCCTGCAGCTCTTGAGCCTCTTGCAGCTATAAGTGACTAATGACGGAATGAGTGTTTTATAGATCTTAACTTTCGTGTTCATTTGTATAAGTTTAGGTCCTAGGACACACGGCAGAAAGCAAGTAGTTTTGTAACATATCTCCTATGTGTGATTGTTTTTTTAATCTAGTTTGCTTTCTCGATAAGAAAATTTCTCCGCAACTTCAATATTGTTGTCATCGCCGATTATGCCGTTATGTTTTCTTCATGGATTCGTTCTCTTTTCCGTCATCTTTGTTTACCGGATGACTAAAAATTTTTCATCTTAGTGCCTATTTCAGTTAACTGAGATTAAATATGATCATAAATAATTTACAATTTTGTAAAATTAGGCCAAATTTACCTCACAAATAGTATACTTCCAAACTGGTTGTGAGTCTCATTATTAGTGAGCTTTTACATTAGCGTGATACAGTATTATTTTCGTTTATTTGAGAACAAGTTAAATTTTGGTAAAAAAAGTTTAACGTATAAAACATCTGTCAATAACAGTTAATAAAAAAATTTCACGGTTCGTAACCATCAATAAAAAAAAATTTGAGTAATTGTAAATTGTTCAACTAATATGTTGTAATGATTTGTAAGATCAACAAAAACTATTTTTTACACCAGCAACTCATTAAGTATAAAATAGTTAAATTTCAAGATTATTATACTTGACATATTCTGATAACTGACATATTCTGAATTAGTCGGATCATTTTTAAGTATTAAAAATAAAGATTCAGCCAAACAAAATCATGGTTTTACTCATAGAGAAAACAAAGTGATTTATATTTTATTAGGGTTACTTATTTTTAGCTCGATAAAACGAACAAGAGTTTATGTTAAACTGAATGAATTGGCAACAAGGCTTGTATGGATATCCTTAGTATTTTCATAAATAACCACATATAGGTGCACCTGTTGCTATTGGTTTTTAAAGCCGATATAGCGAAAGAATAAAGAAATACTGCATTTTAAAGGTTACGATATTGCTCTACTGCAATATTGGGTCGTTTGAAAATTAACTTATTTTTGTTAATGAAATTAACCGTAAAGTGTACCTTGTCATCTGTTCTGTGAAAGACAAATGTATTAATGTAAACAATCTCTAGATTTTTTTTATTTTATACGCCAATACTATTGTATATGTCGAGTCACTCGAAAGGTTTATAATGTTATTAACATTGGGATATTTCACAGAAGGCTCCTGACAGCTAACCAAGTAAGAGTATAAAACAATAGTCAATAACCTTGCCAGTAACCAGGCTGGCCCAGACTAGATGCCATCGAAAAGGGGTTTAAGTTAATCATATTTCTAAGAGTAGGCTTCTTGAGAGATCAAAATTTAGCCTGAAACCACGGGATGATAGCCCTAACCTGGCAGTGCTGACTAGGATTTATTAATAGCATATTTTCGTCGTTCGGAGTTTGTGGCAGAAGATCTAGGCGCCAAATATCAAATGTTGACGTTTTAATACACAAATAGCAACAAAAAACAATATAATAACAATTTCAATATTAACAAAAGGCACTTCATATTAGGTGATAAACTTAGTTTTGGTCATTCAAGTATACATGCCATAGAAACTGGTATACAGGAATTTGTGCATTATATTATGATCGACCTTTAATGTATAATATTATTATCATAATAACATGATAACATACACATCTAATTCGAATGAGAAATGCCTCCATGCCCACCCTGTTTACCAGACTTGGTGATATTGGTTTATCGCCTTCTCTAATCAATATTACACGCTCTCATTGGTGCATATTTTCAGCATTACGAAGAAGTTCGAAAACGAGAAGATGAATGAATTGATAGGTCATTTTATCACAGTGGAATTCAAGTTTGGCCAAAAAGATGGGAAGTATAGAAAAAAGTGATAGATTCTCATAAAATCATTTTTTCCCGAAATAAATGTATTTTCGAGTCAAAAACTGTGGAAATTAAGTTTAGTGCCTAACAGTATTTTAATAGCTTAAAACATTGATTTGTTTGTGTGGTCTCTATTAACGCTGTTTTTGACATATTTAAATGTCAAGTGCGGCAACAAGAACATTCTCTGAAAATATGTTCTGACCAATTTATTTCCATTTCATTAGATTGAAGTGGGCAACTGTGACTGTAAAGCTTATATAGATCAACTGACATACCGCTAAATTTAGCATTTCACTTGAAGATTTAAGTGAATACTTGAATATGTTAAAATAAATAAAATTTATTTGGTTGCTATATCTGGTTTGGTTCCATAATAGTTTTTTAATAGTTACTTAGAGCTGACAGATAAAACTTAATTAAAAGTTAATCAAAAACATTTTATTATCAAATTATTATTTTGTAGTATATTATATATACAGTGTGTCGCATTTAAGTTGAAAACACCCCCATATCTCCGCTATTTGAAGGAATACAGATTTGAATTTTTGCACAGTCATACAGGTGGATGGGTCTCATTTTTTAAGATACTCAACTGAGACCTGAACTTTAAACTCAGCCTACTACGAATTCACAAACAACGTCAATCCTGAATATTTTGCTTCGCGTTAGAGATATCGAAAAAGGTTATTAGAAAAAGTTGTTCAGAATATTATTTTAACCCCATATAACGAGTTTCATGATAAAATTCGCATTTTTAATTTTTTTTTATTATTTTGGTCTATATACAAAATGATTACAAGTTTATTTGTTTAATTTGATAATTAGTATGCCATGGTGAGCAAAAACTTGACACATTGTCAATAGTGTCATGTATTCAAATATTTCAGTAAAATAAATAGCACTTACAAAGGAATAATTATTTTATTATTATTGGAAAACAATTTTTGGCAATTGATCAAATTTAGGAAAAAGTATATAGTATATAACAATAATTTTCATAATACAAATAATTACCTATCAAATGTGATCTCTCACAACTAGTCCTCCGTCTATTCGAATACATTTTTCGGTTCTTTTACGATTTTGTTGTAATAATTTTGTGTATAGACCAAAATAATAACACAATTAAAAATGCGAATTTTGTCATGAAACTTGGTATATGAGTTTAGAATAACATCCTGAACAACTTTTTCTAATAACTTTTTTCTATATATCTAACGCGAAGCAAAATATCGAGAATTGACCCTGTTTGTGAATTCGTAGTAGGCTCAGTTTAAAGTTCAGATTTCAGTTGAGTATCTTAAAAAACGTCACCCATCAATCTGTCTGACTGTGCAAAAATTCAAATTTGTATTCCTTCAAATAGCGAAAATGTGAGGGTGTCTTCATCTTAAATGCGACACACTGTATATATGTTTTCAAATTTGAGCCGTTTATTTTAACAGCTTGTAGAACTCGTAAAAATCAGTTGGTTGTTGCAGAATTTTTATATGATCCTCTCATAAGCAATACATATTTTGTTTATAGTTGTTTTCAGACGAAAAATGCACGGAATGCAAAACATAAATAAGAGTTATTGATAATACAACTTGCGATATAATTAGAAACGACAGGGATAAGAGCGTTCGGTATATTTTAGTTAAATCTGCTGAGTGACGGAAATTTCTTTTTATATTAAACTACATTATTAGTTTTAAAATGGGTAAAAAAAAGAAGCTGTGATCCTTCCACGCGTAAGGTAATTATTGCTGAACTAAGGTAATTATGCTGCGTAAGGTAATTATGCTGCGTAAGGTAATTATGCTGCGTAAGGTAATTATTGAAATAGCTGAACACTTAAACTGTTCCAAAAAAATGTTGTTCGGTGCGCTAAAACACTTCAAATACAATGTTACACACGAAAATATATCACGGAAAACAAACCAAAAAACGGACAAATTTATTGTCGGCATGGCTAAAAAGTATCTGTTCATGACTTCCGTACAAATCAAGAAAGAGCCTTTTTCAGAAATAAAAAAAAAACTTCAAGGACAATCAGAAGACGTCTCAACGAAGCCAAGTTGTTTGGTCGAGAATCTCGAAAGAAACCACTTAAAAAAAAATCGCTAGGTTAAAATTCGTTAGGGGGCATAAACGACTGGAAGGTATGGTTCCTGGAAGGATAGAATCTTAAAGGCGTAATGTAGTAAACAGAAATCAGGTTCTTCTACATTAGAAGCGCTACATCTACATTAGAGGATTAGCCTTCTACATTAGAGGATGGCGCTAGGTAATCGAAGGAAAAACTCCAAGAACTCGATAAAACTGAGTTTTTATCACTTTCACCAAAGAGTTTGACCTTATCGTCATGGGACTACTGCCTCTTCCGTTATAGACACGCTTCTTGCGTAGGTGGAGCTTCAATAATTTTAAAGAGGTCGAAGCGAGTTGTGGTGTGCCGTTAAATTATTCGGTTCCAGAAAGAAGGATAGAACAAGATGAACCTCTTCAAAGCAATTTAAAGGTTTGAATATATTGTGAATTTGAGAATTTTTTTTTACCTTTAATAACCATTGCCACTTATCATACAGATGTCCTCCTTGATCATTGTAAACGCTCACCATTTTAATAAATTCCTTGGTAACCATGTTGAGAACTTTAAATGTGGCGATATTTTGAGAACGTCATGGTAGTTTAATAATCGATCCTGGATCTTCTTTACACAATATATAGTAATTATATTTGTTTACACATTCCTTTAAATGCACATACGCTTCATCGTTTTCATAGTAAAGCTTATGAAATTGTGCACGCTATTCTGTATCATAAGAACATTGCATTAATATAGATGTTACTAGATTCCCAAACGTCAAGACGAAACAATATGCAGCCGTTAAATATGTGCGAGATTATCTTTCAAAGAAATTCGTTGTAGAAAGACTATATGAAATGTTTACGCTCATGTTCGCCTTTTGCTTTACACCCTCTATGTTGAGTGGTCATGTTCCCAGCGCTATGCTTCAAATATAAGTATAATTGTAGATAGTTTAAATTATTGTTCATGTAAAGTTACAGGGGTGGTAATATATAATTTTGCTGCTGTTTAATTCTCTCACTTTCCATCGCGTTATTATTTATCCAAAACCCAAAATTGTCAAATTATTACTAATTACTATTATATTATTAATTATGCCTTGAAATAATAAATGTTGCTTTTTTAACATTTTGATGTTATAGTGAAATCTTTATGCTACTCTTTATAGAATATGAATATTAAACCTGTGTTTACAGAATATATCGTGACGGTTTCTCGTTGACAAAATAAGAATATTATCCGGATAAAAAATATATAAGAATAGTACAGAAAACATAAAATGGTTTTACAGATCACTCAAAAAGTTAAGAAATAACAAAGACATAATCTAGAAGCGGATAAATGACAAAGAATGTAAACTCTTGACGAATGACGAATGTATACTCGAAAGGTGCTTCCAAAACTTACTAAACTCGGACACCATCAACAAGTGAAAGTGAAAATTTAATAACTGAAGAAGAACTAACATAAGCTATAGCAAAACTAAAACTGGGGAAAGCACCTGGGGCACGAAATTACCTCGGAAATGCTGAAATACATGCAAGAGATGAAATTGCTTAACATGGCATGGAAAAACAAAAAAGTTCCAAAGCAATGAACTAATGTCTTGATCATACCGATACAGAAGAAATGAAACACAAGAGAATGCACAAACTAGAGAGGTATATCATTACTATGTATAATAGCAAAAATTACGAAACTATACTAGAGAGAAGATTGAGAGTGGAAATTGGAAATACACTACTAGACGAGCAAGTGAATTCAGAAAAAACCATTCTGTACAAGACCATATTTTCATCCTTCAATAGATAGTGGAAAAAGCGAGAGAGAAGAACAGAACAGTATATCTATGCTTCTATATATCTAATAGATACGGAAAAAGATTTTGATTCGGTAAAACGACAAACCATCTCATCGCAGCCACCAAAAGCATGTGCCAAACCACAACAAATCAAATTAGATTGCACAATAGAGTATCTGCTCCTTTTACCATAATGGAAGGAGTGAGACAAGGAGGAAGTTTGAGACCGCTACTTTTTGTAAACACAATAGACGAAATAATAAAAATATGTTAGAATAAATTTAAGAAATACTATGTGGGATGCGCAATGAAACCATTTAATGTAGAAATGTGTTTTTGCTGACGATATAGTTATCATGGCAGAATCTGAGGAAAATTTAAAAGTCAGTATAGGAGTATGGAACGTAGCAATGGAAAAATTTGGTTTATACATCATCATGATGTTTATACATACAGATCATGATATTGACAAATATCAAAAACATTGTAAGGAGGAAACAATAACCTTAAATAACATGAAAATTAAACACAATGAAATGTATAATTACTTAGGTACTATTATTAATAATAGGGGAAACCAGGACGACGAACTGAACAACGGACAGACGAAAGTAGGGAGATTGCTCCAATCACTTAGCAGAAGCTTCTTATACAACAAATAAATATCTAAAAAAGCGAAATTAACAATATATAAAACGATATATATCCCCAATACTAACATATGGATGCAAAAATTGGGTCCTGAATGAATGACAAAAGAGTATAGTACAAGCAGCAGATATAAGTAATCTCCGTAAGGTACAGGGAATAAAAAGAATAGACAGGGTCAGGAATAACATAGTCAGAGACAACCTGGAAATACTAACACTTATAGCACGCCATCTAAACGGAATGGACCAAGACAGATAAACCAATGAAATGTAATTTCACCTCGCCACATTCCGGTATTAAGAGGAAGGATTAAGTAAGTAAGCAAGTAAGTTATACAAGTCATATAAAGGTTTAATTCAAAATATGAAAAAAAAAACATAATCTAAATAATCAATTTGTAATACAATTTTTAATAATAGCTGCAATACACTTTTCGATCTTCGCAAAAGAGCTTGATATTTGTTTTGAAATCATTTACAACTATTTTAAACAAATCAATAAGGTTTTAGATTAGTATTATATAGAAATGAACCATGCAGCTGTAAATGAGGTTTGTAAATAAAGTAATGTGACGGGTAGCGTAAAGTTCGATCTGGCCACAATGTTCCACAACTTGTCACATATAATGTTTCCACAACTCCGTATTTGGAGCCGTGCTTAGGCAACATCTGATGCGTATTCAGAGCGAGTTTGAATTCTCTAGAGCTTACTTCATGGTCCATAGAAATATTTTTTCTGGGCAGGATTTTTCATTTTAGAAAGTTCAAACTCTTACTGGTGACTCATCAGAGGTTGGCCTACCGCGTGCTCCTCAAAGGGGAAGACAACTATGTTGCCAGACCGAAAGCTACGCCACAGTATCACTACTTTATTTACACACTTCGCAGAACGGAAGAATGTGGTTTAGGAAAAGTATATAAAACACATAAGGACATTGAATAATTGTATGCCGATTTGTATTAAAAATAAATTAAACTTAAACAAATTTATTTGTCAAATCTACCATATTGTGTTTTGTTCAATATTAATTTCTTCCTGATTAATACAGAAATTGCTGTTATGCCCCCCTTTGTTTGAGTTGAAGTGAATTTATCGGTATTTTGTCTTTGTTCAATTCTGGAACCTCCATTGCGACAAGTACAGACATTTTAAGTACGTCTGGCTGGTATTTTTGGCTGGACCGAAATAACCGACACGATGAATGAATCTCGTCTGGATACCGGAGCGCAGATAAACTTTGAATGAATGTAGCCGTTTTTTGCGAATTGTTACGATACGAAAGAGTCGAAGGAAATATGCATCATTAGAAACCGCAATAAAACCGTGTGAAATATTACCGCATTAAATCTATTATCACATCGGCGCTACCACATATACAGGGTTCTATCGGTTTAATAGTTGAAAAATACAAAAATATAAATTACTAAAAGTTTTCAAAATTCTTCTTGAAATCATTCAATCATCATTTAATTTTCAAAATCTATTTAATACCGCATAACCACATTTAAATAAAAGGATAACTTTGTCAGGCCGCATTTAAACGGTGTTGATGCGTTAACAAATCGGAAATGATTGTTTAAAGAACTGTACTATCAGTTCACGTATGAATATGGATAGTTTCCAAAAAGCCGAAATTAAGCGATAATACAAATGAAACAGCGTAGAGTGGGCTATTTATTTATTTAAAAGCTCTACAGAGCCTGAAGGCCTAGGGCATAATGTTCACAATGTCGTATTTTACATATAACTAGTTATAACATTGCATATGTGGTTCCCCATTTAAATCCATCTTCACCAGTTCCTCTGGACTATCTCTCTCCACTCATTTCTATTGTTTGCTATTTCCTTCCATTCCCCCATCCTTATCGTATCCAAATCTTCCTGCACTTGACCCATCCATCTTTTTCTTGGCCTGCCCTTCCTCTTCTTTCCTATTGGCCTTCTGAGTAATACTAGGTTCATTCTACCTCCGCCTAGTTTCTCTATGTGTCAAAGCCATCTCATTTTCAGCGCTTTCACAAATGTTATTATATTTTGACTTTTGTAGAGTTCTTCCAGCTCAGCTCAGGTGGAATTTTTGAACTCTTTCGAAAATATATTCTCTTCTATCACTGTCTGCCATGGTCATGTTTCCCCTTTTTTCCCGATAGCTGTTGCATTTGTCCCCATCACCATATATTCTGACTTATTCTGATTTATTTCCAAGCTGAAACTTCTTCCCTTCTTTTTCTATTGATCTTCCAGCATAGCCAGTCTTTGGCCAGTATAGTCAGATCATTGCAAAGGCCAAGCATTGATGTTCGTTGTTGCATATTGTGCCATCAGTTATCAGCTTGCTGTTCCTTATTATCATCTCCAGTATCAGATTGAAGAGAGTTGTTGACAGAGGGTTTCCCTACCTGGTTTTCACCCCGAATTCTTGTGATATATCACCATTCCATACTATTCTATATCTTGTTTTCTCCAAGGTCATCCTTGTCAAACTAATGAGCTTTTTGGGTATTTCTAGTTAATCCATTCCTTGATACATTTCCCCTAATTATTCTGCAATTATTTGGTAAAATTTGGGATAAATATGTATTTTTGCCGTAGATATGTTGTTTCTGAACCCATGCTTAGTACTCATCTATGACTTTTTCTGCATATATATTTATTCTTCTTCTTATGATTTGACCCAGTACTTTGTAGCATGTGTCTACCAAAAGCTATACCTCTATAATTTTTCATATAGCAATCTATCTCTTTTTTCTGTACATTGGGAAGATTAAGGCCATTCAGCCGACATCTTCTTGTTTGCCCATACCAATTTTATTATTTCGCTGATTAGCTTCTGTAATTGTTCT
The DNA here is from genome assembly GCA_031761425.1 of Cosmopolites sordidus. Lineage (NCBI taxonomy): Eukaryota > Metazoa > Arthropoda > Insecta > Coleoptera > Curculionidae > Cosmopolites > Cosmopolites sordidus. The sequence goes on from JARFXV010000969.1 coordinate 141,600, forward strand.
CCTCCTGCCTTTATTATTTCAGATTTATAAAAGTGGGCAATTAAGTGAGTTAATTTAAGAAATCAATTAATCATGTGATTCTCAACGTGACGTGAATCCTTAAAAAAGGTGTTATGATGTCAATTCGTGCTAGTAATTTCAATTCTGATATTGAACGACAATAATGTATAAGATTTCCTTTTTTTGTAACAAACCAAAATATATTTTGAAACGCATAGAATAAATGTTTATAAAATATAACATTTTATTATTAAATACATTAAGAGACCAATGAAATAAAAACCCGAATTCCTCCGATCGAAATAAACAAGACGATGAGATGTCGCCATTGTTAAGAAAATTAAAATGAAATTATAACCTGCTTTCCGCGAAAATGGTTACCTTTAGCATACATGTTTTAAGGAAACTTCTTATTAAAAAAAAATTGAAAAATCGTTGGTTAAAGTTTCGAAAACATTTCCCTTACACCATGTATGTATGTATGTATGTATATATGTATGTATGTATGTATGTATACATGTATGTATGTATGTATGTATGTATGTATGTATGTATGTATGTATGTATGTATGTATGTATGTATGTATGTATGTATGTATGTATGTATGTATGTATGTATGTATGTATGCATGTATATATATATATATATATATATATATATATATATATATATATATATATATATATATATATATATATATATATATATATATATATATATATATATATATTTATTGGCAAAATCAAAAAATGCCTTGATCGAAGGTTCTGAAAACAAAATATACTTACAGTTTAGGTAAACCAGTAGTGATTTCTGATAATAATTTATTACAATTTATGAATGAAAAGTGATTCTCTTGCAGTACACTTAAGATATTGAAAAAAAAGTTGAAACTCGATTAATGACTTGATGAAAATTAAATGGTAAACAGAACTTTTAAAGTTTCACGATTCGATAACTTGAGAATCAGCTCGTTATAAGACACCACCGTAATTGGCAAGTTGGTTCGTGCAGCGTCAATAGAGCGCACATACAACAACTCGAACTCGCTGGTATATAATTTGAGTTCACAGAATTGTCACATAATAACAGGGAAGACTGGTGCTTTCTCTAAAATAAAAGGAAAAAAACAATATGGGGCAGTAGTAAACTTTAACAAGCCTAAAAAAATTAGCCTAATTAGGATAATTTTAGGCAGTCAGTCATTAAGTTAATGAAATAAAAAATTAAAACCTAGTAATGCTAACAAGATTCGGAAGATTTATAAATGGCAACAAAATTAATGTATTGTACATTCTAATTGTGATATAAGAAACACCTTTTGTGTAAATAAAGTAATGAAATTGATAGGGTGACATTCGATTTGGAAGGACAATATCTGATGCGTCTTCGGTAGAAGTTTGCACTCTCTAGAGTCACTTAGTGGACCATGAACCGGATTTTTCTAGCGCGTTCCAAAAATGACGTGAGTCTAAACTCATACTGAGGACGCATCAGATGTTGTTCTTTCTCCCTTCAAAAATGCATGACAACGGCGCTGTCAGATTGAACGCTACGCCAACGGCTTCATATTTTATTTACATACTTCGTATAGTGATTAATAATGACATACCTCTTATAATGATTTGTAAATATAGGTGTTATAAAGAACTCTGCATATTTTCTAATTTTTTTCCCTTTGATAATCTATAACGTTTTAATACTGTTCTGTTCGCAAATATGCCTGATAAATTAATCGATAAAATGAATCGAATGAATATCGAATAAAATGAATGCACTTATTGTATTATTTGCATATATACACGATTTCGTTAAAAATATCACTAATTGAAATATACGTTAAAACTTTGTATATTGCAGATAAAAATCTATAAAGAAAACTATAGAATCCAAACTTATTTTGTGTACAAAATATCACCGATTCGTAAAAATAAACTTATAAAAATGTAAAAATATATCGGCAAATATACAACAAAAAATACAAAGAAACAAAATTTGCGAAAACCATACATTTTCAAGTTTATTTGGATAAATTACCGAGCCAAACTGGATATTCAGAAAAAAAGAAGAGAAACTGAATGAAAAAAGAAGACCTTAATCTCTTCATATTTGGAGTTTAAACTACCGCAAAATTTAAATAAAATGCCGATATTTTGCATCCAAATGACGCATTCCGCTGCTTCCTGGTGATGGGACCGATGTAAAATGTGGGTGGCAATATTTTTATTATTGGTTTTTACACCGGTAAAAATCACAACATATTAAGCTTGATTTTCTTAGAAATGCGCTTCGCAATCGAGGCTTCAAATGTATCGATCCCTAATGGTATTTTAATGACAGAATTACTGTCGATAAGAGAATATTCGATTGTTTGTTTCCTCTAAAATCATTCGACTAAAAATATGATGGTGATTCAAGTTGACGCCTATTTAGGCCGCTTATCGAAGATTTAATGAGTATTTAAATAAACTCGTTACCTCATGTTAAACAATATCGATTGGGTAATAGTAACTGAACATTCTCAAAAACAATGGGTGGAGATATCCTCATCCATATTTTTTAACCTTTAACTAAAAACCCATGATGGACATCTTATCGGTTATGTAAATGTTTGCAAAGATTGATATGTAGTAAGGCAGTGAGTATATGTTAAATATACTTTTGTATTCCAAATAAGCAAGTTTTTTGCCATTAATTATTTTAGTGATTCATTAGCGTGAAATTTCATCTAAAGCAGATTCTTCTCAAAACCCGAAATTACTTGAAAGTGATGATATGAAAGAACTCGCTTAAATTGCTTTAGATTATTTATCTGGAAGTATATTGAGATATTAGCACCTATGATGCCTGGAATGGTGCATACTTTTATTTTGATTGATACATCTGAATTGAATAATTAATTAAATTAGGTGCGTCGAAAAATAATGTGGTGAAAGATAATATTTGACAATAAATTGAAAATAATGTTTCTGAATTAAGATATTTTTATGCTTAATCAATGACATCGAGGCGGCAGATTTTCAATTTTGGAATTGTAGAACGAAGGTGACTTATAAGCAAGAAAAGAGTCCAACTTTCATCTCTTCCGCATTTGGGTTTTTCTCCATTCAAAAAGTGTTTTAAAGGCCTGAATCGATAGTAATTCGAGGGTACAAGATCAAGCAAATAAGGTGTATAAAGCATTGTCAAGCTGTAGAATCACACTTTTCTAGTGACTAGTATCGGATGCATAATTTGGCATATGCATTTTAATTATTCGAAATAGAGGTTTGAAGTTATGATTTGGTCTGGTTCTAGCATTTCAAAATAGATTATGCCTTGAACAGGAGTGGGTAGTGGTATTAGTGTTGGAGAGAACAATTGTCTTTTGCGTTTAGAACAATCATAAAGTACCCATTCTTGGCTTGAAGTTATAACAAATTGCAGGTAAATTTTCTAAATCGGCATACATTAAAAGCCGTCAAGCGGCACAGTCATTTCATGACCTCAACAAACTTTTTGGTAAGGGCGAAAATCAGCGAAAGACTATGCCAGGAATGGCTTGCCTGCTTCAAATCAAACAATGCCAGCTTGGAGGACAAACCAGAAAGATTTTTAACAGCCGTGGAAGAGGACGAAAACTTGATAAGCTGAATTTTGGTCGAAGATTTTAATGCTGACGAACTCACGAACGCTGCCTCAAGAAGCTCGGTAAGGTCAGGAAATCACGTACGAGCTCTCCGACAAAAACAAACCCGACAGTGTCAAAAGACTGCGTAAAAACTATTTTCTATCACGGCACTGCGCATCCACATGTAGAGGCTCTCTTAGTCGAATCCATTGTTAATAAGGGATAGGTTCTGTTCAGTCATCCTCTTTACTTCCCTACCAAAGCTACCACGGAGTACAATGTCAACTGTTCTCTGAAAAATTGGTAGGCGGGCAAAGTCTACGATGATTTCGATGAGTTGGTGGGTGATGTTAAAGAATGGATTGCAAGAACCCGCTTTTTCTTGTTCGTGGAATCGACCGTCTACCAAGCAAATAGGAAACAATTATTAAAGTAAAGGGTGAATATGGTCATAATGAAAATCATTTAATAATTCATTTGTGATTTTATGTTTCATTTTTCATAATAAATCTTGTGTACAAAATGGCGCATAATTATGCACAAACCTAATATTAGTTTCAGGGCTTAATATAAAGTACATACTTGATTAGCTAGAGGAGCGTTGTAGCGACTATGTGGACACACAAAGTTATTCTATTAAAATTATGTTTTTAAAATATAAGGTTTATTTCTATATTACAATCAATCATCCTGATTGATTTTAATTCACTTTACAGTAATAAAAAAAAACTAACCCGTTTTGACTGGATACACTTATCGATACTCCTTGGGATCTAGTTGATTGTTTTAAACTGCTCAACAGTCAGGTGATGTTGATTCGACTGGGTCACAATTGATGGAATTAGAGTGACACCGGATGAGTAAATAACGATAATACATGGTGCGGCGCCAAAATCTACTAAATAGCTTATAATGTCATAAAGAACATATTTACTCAATATACTCTACCCCTGCTTGAATGCCCGCTTCCATTCTCGGTCTGAAGCGTTCGCAGGCTCGTTTTAATGCGTCACGGTCCATATCGGCGAATACCCCTTCAATGGTGGCTCTCAATGATGCGACGTTTGGATGTTTGGACTATATATGGTTGAAACGGTCACCAACACGTTTCAACCATATATAGAAGTCCAAAGGATTTGAATCTGGACTGTGGGGAGGCCACAATTATTTGGACCAAAACATGTCGACGTTTTTCGACAACCAATTTTGAACCAAATGACTTTTGTGGGCGGGTGCACCGTCCCGTTGGAAAACATACAGCTTTCCAGACGACACAGTTTCCATCTATGGATTCACTACATTTGTCAGAACATCCAAATAAACTTCTTTTGTGACATTTTCCCCTTTGTTAAATAAATGCGGTGGCATTACATCACCCTCATTGGGTACTACTGGCACTACTTACCAACCACAAAAGGACAACAAACTATTTAGATTTGAAGCGGAGTTATACAACACGAAATAAAAAGGTACCGAATTAATTTTCATATCTAATAAATGAATATGAATATTAATTATTAACTTGAAAACACAATTATTGCGTTTTATGGTTTGTGGGCTATTAATAGTTTAACAATGCTTTTTATATAGCAATATATGTTGTAAAACGCCAGTTATAAAAACAAACAATCACATATATATTTAAATAACAATATAGCAAGTGGGCGTACCTTACTTGGCAACGAAGAGGAGGTAGATAATTATATTTCCTGAACGAACTAAACATAATGAATGAAATATTTCATAGATTGAAATATTCGTTTCTGTTCTATCGAATAACATATAAATACATGAAATCGAAAAATGTAATCGTGTTACAAGAAATTATTGAAATAAACAGTGAGTTATCGCACAATTTTCTGTTCTGTTAGGTTGGTTAATTATATTATTAAATGACTTTTAATAAAATATGTTTTAGAATCTATAAAACCCCACTGAAGAGTGTGAACAGAAAAGGTTTATTTCAAAACTAAATTTTTATCAATTTTTACAAATTAACAAAATGTAGAGAATATCAGGAATATCAATTTTAATTTTTAACTCTACTTATAGATACTATTTACTTTTAATTTGCTACTTTTAATTTACTTTTTATCGATTGATATAGTGTAGTGTGCGTTAAGCAACCTCAAATAGTTAATCAGTATGTGCAAGCGGATTTTCCATGTTTTCCGGAAAAGTAATGCCACTTGATCACGAACATAATTTTTTACTGTACTCAGTTAAACAATCAGCGGGTGTTTCTAATAATAAATATTTATATTTTCTTGCAAATGTAGAAAAGCAAATTAGTCTATTGTTTCTTACTCCCTGGAAAAATTATTTTAAAATAGAATATTAATAAAACATATTATTACTATAAGTATTTTCAAAAGTATGCTTTTACCTTATTTTACCAAGGAGTAAAACACCAAAATATAGGTAGTAGCATTGTTTGTTTTAATTAAATTATTATATGTATTATGCACAGATATTGTTTGCATATATCTATAATGTTCAGCATTAATAGTAACACGATTTCCATGATCGTTTAAAAAAAAATAACGCCCTATTACCACTTCAGCCCAAAGATCGCACCAAACAGTGACTTTCTGCAGTTACACTTGTTCACAAACCTGTGTACTGGACACAGTAGTTTACGAATGACATTTATATTTCAGTGTATGGTAATTCGTTTGAAAGTTCTAACATTCTTATTAGATAATTCTTTATTTAGTGATTAAGCTAACATCTTAAAGTGAGTTCCAAATTACATTCATTGTCTACCGATTTAATTCAGGCATCATCCATACCGGCCTAGAAATCCTTTTAGTCTCCTGAAAAGTTTACCGCTGACGAGTGACCAACGTGAGATAAACTTTGTAGGCTATTTAGCGACGACACCTACAACATAAAGTGGGTTTCGAACCATGGTCATCACTTAACAAATTAAGATTGGTCATCACTCCTAATGTTCACTTCTTCTTGGTTTGTGTTTAACTTCTTGTGCGCCACACATTTTAAAACGCATTTTTCCATAGGGTTTACTGATTTGCGAAAAAGATCCTGATTGTTAATTAAAAGCCAAATGGCTTTTACGGTGACGAAAATTTATCTCCTTCGTAACAAGTCGAGCAACGCGCCCTATAACTAAAACATGAACTATGTACAAATGAACAGGTACAAACAGATTTGTGAGACATGTCCAGATCCTGAGCCATCTCTTAGGTTTATATATATATATATATATATATATATATATATATATATATATATATATATATATATATATATATATATATATATATATATATATATATATAATAAATGTACACATACATATATGAGCATTCTGTTAGCTGTTTGACCGGGAGCTAGCCCCACCCATCCCTTACATTGGGGGGCATATATTTCGTCTGTTGGTGGTTAGACTCATCAGGGTACCGACATATGCTCTCTCGTCAAGAATAGGGAGACCCTATCCACAATCAAACAAACCACACTTTCGCTGACTTCTCGTCGAATGGATTGTTAGTCGTCGTGTACTTAAAAAAGCCATGATAATTGTCTCCTTTTCTATTTGGCATATTAATTAAATCATAAAATATCTTAGAAACCGATTTATTAGAATTAAATTTTACGCCTAATATAAATATTGATAAAATTGATTTTACGGTTTTTTTTTCATCAACAACAAATCAGCGTTGAATAGAATTTAAAAAAAAAACGTTTGCGTTAATCAGACTGTAAGTTTTACTGTCTTGCAAAACCGCACTAAAAAGTTTGAACAAAATCCTAAAAACAAAATATAATATTTTAAATTAGATACTAAAAAGATTTAAGGAATGAACGATGCTATTAAAATGTTAACTCTGTTTTAGAATAATATTCGGTTTTAATCGATAGTCACTTATCGATTAATAAAATGTGTTAGATAATTAACTTTATAAATGAAGTATTGTTTTTTATTATCGAAAATTGATTTATTTTACAACCTAGCAGCGAAGTATACTTTGCCCAAAGATTTTTCAACTTACCAACGAGACCAACTACGACTTGTCGAGCTCTTTGAACTAGTCTTTTGTTTCGGGGATGAACTTTTCATTGGATGTGAATTTCTTTTCAACAAGTCATTCTTCATGTTTTGAAAAATAGGAAGTCAAACGGAGCCAAGCTCGGAGAATAGGGTAGAGCCAATTTCGCTGTTGCAACAGCAGATGGATGGGCCGGTGTATTGTCGTGGTAAAACAACAGTTTTTTCTTTGCCGAATAAGGACGATTTATTTATTACGACTTCGTGAAATTTGATCGATAATGCAACATAATACTCTTCGGTGATCACCTTTCCCTTTTCCAAATAGTCGATAAAGATGATGCTTTGCGAATCCTAGAAAAAGGTGGCCATGATCTTTCCGATCGATGGAAGAATCTTTCAATGTCATCAACATTGAATGGTCTGTCCAGGTAGCGTCCATTTACCTCTTGGTTTCAGGCATGGCCTCCACCGAATATCTAACTCGCGCAGAAACTACTTCGCCCTCGAATCCAACACTAATGAAGGGGCGCTAGCCGAAAGGCTAGTAAGGGCTCGCCTCCCCCGTAATACCCATGTTAGATAAGCTTCCTTATCATCGTTGGATAGGTTTCGGTCTAAGCCGTTGTAGTGTGAGCTGTACTGTTGTACTGATTTCTGATGCCAACATCTGTTGCCCAGAGATGCTTGCGATAATGGTGGTTCAACAACAGTGTTAGGAGAGTTTGTCGTAAAGTGAACCGTACGCCCCTAATTTTTTCAACAGTCACAACTTGCCACAGAAACACCTTCAGGGTGAGCTTACACATGTTAAGTCATCACCCAAATGTACATCATCTCAACAATCTCTCTAACCTTTATTTCGCGATAGACCAGCACGATATATCAATCATCGACAGCATCGAATTTATTTGTTATAAATTATTACCGTTATAAATAACGGGTACTATTAAGATGACTAACTAAACGGTTTCAAATTCATGAAACGTTACTAAAAAAGAAACTGCTTTTCAGAAATGCAATCACTTCAATAAATTCAAATGCAATCAATTCAGATAGCACCGCAAATTATTGGAAAACTATCTGACTTGGACTCTATCCTGGTATGTGCAAAAGGTTTTTGAGCACAAACAAATTCTTTAAAAAATTACCCAGATCAACAGATACGTATGAAAAGAAAATTGCCCTATTTGATTCTTAGTCTATCATTAAAAACATCATTTTAACAATTAGATTTTAATAAAAAGTATGATTTCTTTAAGGATAGGTTTATAACTATGTTGTGATTAAGGTAGGTTGAAAAATAAATAATAAGAAAATTATACATAATAACCACAATAGCAATAAAAAGTAGGAAAACCTGTAGTTTCCACTTCATTATGCGTAAAGTTCTTGATATACTGCTGCTTCAAGGTTTCTTTTTAAATTTGTATACTATTTATAATGAAATTAAAATTTAAGATTGAAAAAATTGCGAAATTACTATTTTTTAATTCACACTAATTTTCAAATCATTACATCAATTATTTTGCACGATTGTAACTTCTTGAATGATAATTATACCGATTTTCTAGAATGTTGAGATATAAGTTAAAATTTTAGCTTCAGTAGGTTATATTATGTTGTAATCAAAGTATTTGCGTTTTTGAGGCACATATATTCATTGTTTATACCATTCAAAATTTATACTATCCCTGTGACTTGTAAATGCCGGTTAACTGTAGAGTAGGATATTCCTGATTCTCCTGAAAGTTTCCTAATGCTTGTTCTAGGATCTGTAGCCATGGCATCGAGAGACAGTGGATCTTCTATGTTCAAGACTTACTCATGTTTCCTGTTCCGAATTCTTTGAACCGGGGCTGAGCGGTATGGATTGATATTTCACTGAATTTAACGTTTTTGTTAAAAATCGCCGACTGATTATTTGGCAGTGGAATCACTTTAATACTGAAGAAGGAATGTTAGTTTGACTGAGCAAAAAGTTTAAATCAGATTAAACCTATGAAATGTGAAGTATAATCCTTACATGTATAATAATAACATTTTTCATTTCCAAATAGGGTTCAATGTTTGGTTATTCACTATTTTTTTGGAGAGCACCAGCATAACCAAAATTGTCTGTACTATTAACATATTTTTAATTCCATCGTGGACACATTCCAGCGAAGAAGAGTTCTGATATATGATGAATGGATTTTTATGATGGAGCCATTCTCTTAATCCTCATAATTGGGTCTTTTCGTAGCTATATGTTTCCCTCCTAATTGTTTTCATATATAAATTTTAATTAGGATTTTGTCTTTCTCGAAAAGGCAACCGACTGCCAAGTGACCAACGTAGAAGATTTCTCAGAAAGCATCCGGCCTTAACCAGCCCGGTTACCGGCATGATTTAGGAGGTGGAGTAGTGCAGTCATCATTCCAGCGATAGCACAACCAAAATAACACCAGAATTTCAATATATAAAAACATCAATCTTAAACATATACTATTTATAAAACTTAAGAATTATTTTATAAGTATTTAAGGATAAATGGTATAAAAAGCTCTCATGGCAAGTATTGGCACATTTCTATAACGATATGCCATAACACCAGTTTTATTTTAAATCTATTTTTAGCAGAGACATTACATTATGTTGAAATATTTAATCTGTTTTTTTAGCAGCTAGTACATTTTTCTTTAACCTATAACTATCAAGGTGTTCAAACCTATTTTTCACGTTTTCCCCGAAATTAATGGCATTTGATCACGAATTCTTTTTCTTACTGGTTAGACCTCCGCAATTACTAACCATTTCAAAAGATTTATATTTTATTGCAAACACAGAAAAGCTAATTACTCCCCATATTAAAACGTTCGTGTGGCTATTATTACCAATTCTATTATGAAATCCCCCCTCCTGAAAAAGACCGCTATAAAGGAATTCTATTTAATTCCCATTAACAATTGTAACGTCTTTGATTTTTATATAAAAAAAACATACAATAGCATTCAGTTTAAAACATCAGATTTGTTGGAAAACAACCTTATAATTATGTAAGAGAAACATAATGTCTGAAACTACGAAAAAAAATAAAACAATTAAACATGTAACAATTACAAACAATTGCGAATTTTAAATAGGGAAAGTACGTGTTGGTAGTGAGATACGGCGTCCTGTTTGAGATTGTTTACATCTTGTTTTTAGTGGAAGTATAAAAAAATAATCACTGATATCACTTTAAAATAAAACCGTATTAGCAGTAACTTTCTCAGCATCGATAATTGCAAATTTCATTATATATTAAGTTATTGTTGTCTCAATGCCGAAACTCCGTCAAGGTTTTACTTTAATGAATGCCATAAACTGTTGTATAATAAAGTTAAAACTGCAACTGGAATAATGGGAACATGTCCTGCAACTAGCTTGAAAGGAAGAAAAAAGTGAAATTGTCTATTATTAGCCAATTAATTTCATAAATTAAGTAATACCAGATTTAATAACTGAAATAAATCTGTCTTTATAAATATGGCTAATAAATTATACTTACATTTACTTGGCTAAGTCTATAAGACGTTTGATATTATAAAATAACCTTTGATAATATTTATCTATTTTTTATAAATAGATTCAGTGGAAAACAAATAATAAATTAATTAGATATTAATTCGAGAACAGGAAAAATAATAAATTTTATTTTTTTTTTATAAAGGGTCATGCCAATGTGATGCCCAGATGTCAGCATTGGATATGTTTCCAAATATAATAAGCCATTTTGTTTACCATTTTGCCATTTTGTTGGTACGATAAAAATGTATTAATTTATCCACGGCAAACTTATTATGAAAACTGCCGTTATTTGAAAAACACCCATAGCAACATCTGTGTGTAAAATTCAATTAACCTTAAGTTAAAACAGACCATTGTATAGTCAAAATTTCGCTATTTAGATTGTTAAAAACCGAACAGGTCCATTGTTTTAAAGCAAAATTGTATGTGATAAAGCTCATTTCACAAATTATATATTCATTCATAAGCAAAATTGTTATATTAGGGGTGAAAACCCTTGTGATATTCATGAATGATCTCTACATTCACATAAAGATATTATTTGGGGTACAATTGGAGCAAATCCATAATTGGAACATTTTTGTTTAAAAATGATAGTGTGATACAGTGAATACTCAGCGATACCTCTTAATGCAGAAGGCCTTTTTATTATCAGAATTGAATCATAGTGACGTGTCGAATGTATATTTCTAGCAAAAGGGTACAATATCTCATACAATTGAAGAAAACATTGAGAGATTGACATGCCGTTAGCATTTCACACATGTAGATTTCAATCTCCTCCAAGCCTCCAAGATATGTAATGTTTATCATCGTTAGATTTATTTTTATTGTTGTGTTTATATCACCAAGCCACAAACAATTAATAACAAGCAAGCAACATTAATATAAAATTGTAATTCGTGCAATAACACTAGCAACATGTCGAAAAGTCTATATTGGAATTGTAGACGAAGTCGTGGTGGATATTTTAATATTCTGTTGAACCTGACGCTCTGTCCCAAAAATAACAGAAATAGCTTAATAAATAAAAATAGTTGACAAATATAATTTTATTTATTCGAAAAATTCTCCCTCAGCAAAAATTCAACGATTTACACGTTCAAGAAGTGTTTGAAATCACTTTTGTAGGTAGTAAAAGCTATAGAGAATGTTCCTCGTTGACTGCTGAGAACTGAAAATTGTCTCAACATTTTTGCGAAATAATGCACTTTTTTGACATTTTCTTCAGTCATCGTCTCAATTTATCGGCCTCAACGTTTACCATCATCCACATCCCCTTTGCCTTCTCTGTATCGTAAATGTCACTGAAAAAACTTTTATATCTTTGTATTTATATCAAATCAATTAACTTGATAACCGATTATAAACATTTGGAGCGTTTCCATAATAATTTTGCCATTTTTAACATAGAACTACTATTGATTCGTATTTTGGCTTCTAGTGAATGAATTATCATGATATTTCCGAATATTACGAAGGAATATTGGCATTATATAAATCAATCATCCACCAACAGATAGCGTAACTATTTTCGTTAAGATAGTATCAATAGCCTTCGGGTTATTTTTGATACAGAATATGCAGATCAGAGTTTAAATAAAAAAAAACAGATAGAAATACAGTTCGTGCTTTATTAAAAATAAGCATTTAGGTGTCACATTTGTATGACTAATTATGAGCAATAATTATATTGTATGCCATCCATATACCAGTCACTTTTCGACAGTTTTCCATACGGTCACCGGTCGGTCCAAATATTAACCGCGCCCGGCGTCGCTTAACTTCAGCTATCGTACGGGAAGGAAGACACGGTCTTTTTCTCAATAATTTTTAGTAAGAACTAATTATTTTTTTTATTTAAAAGATTCTCATCCCAAGGATCTATTAGGTTGTCAGGAAAATTTGTAAGAATTTTTGTACGCAGATTTGCTTTCAGTTAGTCAAGTTGATTCAAATTAGCAACAACGGTAGATAAAGTGCTTTTATACCACATTTTGCTTTTATATTTCAAAAATGGCAAGAATGTTGTCTAAACAAAATACACGATTTGTACCGTTTACGAAGAGGATTTTACTGGAGAGACGATGGTGTAAATGTGATCTGATCAATGGGACGGAGAGTTTGACCTGGAAAACCGTCATCGCTCTGGCCGTCCTTTAAGCACTGATATCGAGGAAACAGAGGTCATAACAGCCGAAGATTCAGGCACCCCGGTATGTGAAAGAGCAGATAAGTTAACTATTGACAAAACTATTTGTGTATATTTAATCTTCATTAAATGTATATAATAAATATTTCCTAAAGAATAAAGCCCCCTAAAAGAAAAATATCATCACAATTAGTAATCAAAATAAAATACTAGGAGCAATACTCATCATCAATTACACAAACATGAGAATAGGAAAAAAACCAACATTAAATTAAACTTAAAAATTAGCAAAATATCGATTATTAGGGTGACTAAATTGTGAAGAAACGTTTCTGTTATCTCTTTTTTCTTAGGCAGGTATAAAGTATGATAGTTATAATTAGTGTTTACTGCATCCTTGCGTATATCACGGACATTTTTATCATCAAGCTTTTATAGTTACCAGTAAGAAGATTTTCTGTGAAATATAGTCGCTCTAGCATCCCTGAACCTCGCAATGAAATGTATGATGATGACTCTCTCGATGATGATATTCAAGATGATGAAATTATTAGAGAAATATGTGAAGTAGAAAATACCTTACGAAGAAATCGATCAGCAACAACAGCCTGACTCGAGTTCCAGAAGAAGCAGATAGATTACTCCACAGCTGCTTACTACTGTTCATAGTTGATCTATGTATTCTGCGCATAATAGTCAAGATGAGAGTTCTTATTATGGGAAAAAAAATGTTTCACGTGATCATCAGTTCCTGTACGTTCTAAGGCCGGAACATCAGCATCCAACATCATCAAAGTACGACTATCCAACATACAGTGTTCGGTCCTCCCTATAGTGAAAAACCCAATGCCGGGAGAAGTGTGGCGCCTTCTTTTTACTGATAAAATGAATGAGATGGTTGTGAAATCTACTAATGAAAAATTTGCAAAAATGCGTCCTGCCATTGAATTAAAGGAAACCTTAGGTTACAAAGACACTACTATGCAGGAAGTGAAGGTTGTGATTGGAGTTATAGTTATTTGTAGTATATGTAAACCAGCGTGAGAGTCGATGGTCTCGCTATTTTACGCTTTGGTCTTGGGGAGGCTAATTTATCGAGCAATCATAACGAAAAAACGATTAGCAATACTGCTTAGAGCATTTCGATTAGATGATTCAGGCACGAGGAAACAAATAGAGAAATATGATCCAGCTGCTGCTGTCATTACTGATATATTTAACAAGTTTATCTGGAAATGTCAATAAGTCTATATCCCTGGAGCGCATATAACAGTTGACAAAATGTTGAGGCCTTTCAGAGGGCGAGTTAAATTCCGTATTTATATGTTTATATGCCCAAAAAACCATTGGCATATAAAAAATACGCGCCTGGTAGATGTACATAATGCATATACATATACATATAGATACAGATATAGATATACATATATATATATATATATATATATATATATATATATATATATATATATATATATATATATATATATATTCTTGGAAAGGATGTGATGGAGCCACACTTTCTGTAGCGGAAAACAAATTTAGCATCCCACTCAATCTGTTATTCGCCTAACTAAAGGGCTGTATGGAAGAAACAGAAATATAAGCTGCGATGACTGGTTTTGTTCTTTGAAACTTGCGCCAGGAGCTTCTAAAGCACAATTGGAGTTTAGTAGGAACTGTAAAAAGGACCAAATCACAGATTCCAGTCGAGTTTCAAGCAGCTAGGAGCAATCGGGAAATTGGATCTAGAATTTATGGATTCACAAAAGACATGGCACTGGTTTCTTATGTCCCAAAACAAAAAGGCAGTTAAACTGCTTTTGTCAATGCACCATTCCCAATACACTTACGTTTTAAATTGTAAGCCCAAAGTGATATCGTTTTATAATCGCCACAAAAAGTGTAATAGACACACTGGATGTGAAGTGCAGTGTTTATTCTGCTAATCGCAAAACAAGAAGGTGACCGTTGGCGATTTTTTAACACATGGCTGCATCAACTGCAAATATTCTTCCTAAGCGTTTTCATGAAACAAAAACCATTTCGCGTTTTGATTTTCTGAAAAGAGTTATTGTATTTGATCCACGATTTCGTGAAATCCCGACTGGACATCTCCAATCTGCCTCAAGAACTAACAAATATGATTTTGACTGTAAAAAAAAGTTAGCAAAAGAAAACAAATTGTGGGGTATCGGAGTGAATTTGCGAATCGATCTCAAGGGAACTTAACGAGGGAAAACACTTCAGCTCCAACGGATAATGTTGAGAAAAAAAAACTTGTCGATTTTGTCCGTATAAAAAGAAGAGGAAAACTGCCTATAAATGTGTCTCTTGTGAAGAACTGACTTGCTTGGAAGGTTCGAAAAAAGTGTGCAATAGTTGTGCTAGAATTCGTTGTGATAGGTTGATAGCAAATACAGCAATGTTCTTATGGATTTTTTTTTGTAATCGGTTTATTTTTACTTCTTTTCATTTCCTGTTTATTTATTTGACTTTTTACCTTTATTACTATATTTTTAAATTGTATTCATGTAAAAAGACTGCATTTCTAACCATGAAACTGATAATAAACCAAATACTGCAAATTAAAGTTACTATTAGTAATACATTTGTAGTTATTGGTTTGTTGTTTAAAAACTTAATATTACGTATATTTATGTTTTATATCATGATAAAGATGAAGTGAAATAGCAAAAAATTAAAAAGGAGGAGAAAAATATAGCTTAAAGGACATAGCGGAGCGATGTCCCATCTTACTGCCAAATAAAAGACGTTCCATTCAAAGGGAACATTCAAAATTTACTATAATTTTTTAGTCCATTCATCAATGATATTTTATAATTATCAACTTTACATGCTGAGATGTTACAAACAGGCAAAAAAGATAATTTTATAAATCACAACTAATCATTATTAATAATAATCGCTTTTAAGTATTATTAAAGGACGTGCCTCTTATAACATGTCTAACATACACAAAAATTGAGCGACGCACAGAGGCGATTAAAGAACATGACCGTTCCATGGGCAATAGGTAACATTCAAAACTGTGTAGTAAATACGTTATAATATTCTCTTTTGATTTCTTCAAACTGAATAAACTGATCAAGTACCAAACAACATGATCAAAATGAGATATGAACAAGTTGCACCTTGTTTATCCCAAAAATTCCTTGATTTCAAGGATTATATGTAATATAAAGCTGTATATATAGACTATATAATATAGCTGCATGGAAGCTCAAATATAAATACTCTTTCAGCCAGTAGACACTTACGGTTCCGATGCGTGGACCCGCACAAAGAAAACAGAAGAGATGCTTGCAGTATTTGAAAGAAGAGTACCAGAAGAATTTTTGGTGCTGTGAATGACAATGGAATTTGGAGTATTAGGTATAACTTTGAACTCAAGCAATTGTACAAAGATTTGGATATTGAAGACTATATGTGGGTTCACCGACTCAGATGGGCGAAACACGTGATGACAATGCGAGAAAACCGAATAATAATGAAAATCGCGGATAGGCGGTAAGAGAAAAAAAACTGGCAATGGGCTGCTGGCGATCGAATCTGTTGAAGGTCAAGGTCCACAACCGTGCTGTAGCATCACAGGAAAAAGAAGAAGCTCAAATAATCTTCACATAATTTGAATCCCCTAAATTTTCAATGATTGTGTATGTTGTTAAGCTCGCTTTATGTAAAGAAGACTGTTTGTAGTTTTTATATTCAGTATTTGGCGATGAAGTAATCGTAATCGTAATCAACTATCTTTGGTTGGTTTAGTTTTTTGTAAAATTTCGTAGAATGCGCAGTTATCTTAGAAAATGTTCCAGACTGCAAAATGATAAGAATTGACAACCCCACAAATGATAGAAATTTGGTATTTGATTTGCAACTACAGAGGATTATATAACTAAAAGCTATTTTTTAAACCAAGCAAGAATGTATGTGGTATTTGTTTTAGATTAGGCAAAATTGATAAACTCTATTTAGGTTCCACTTGAGTAAAATGGAAATTTGCAAAAATGCACAAAGGCTTCAAATAATTATGAAACCGTGTTGCTTTGTATTTCAAACACATTTTGTAAAAACCCTTGTAGTACAAAATGATATGGTATATACATCATTTTAGGTGAACTGGTTAGATTCTTGAGAATATATGAAGAACTGAAACCAAAACGGCAGTGTACTCTAATGTGGGTGGATATTGAGTACCTGCGGAATTTGCAGAAACAGACATAGGAACAAATAAACCCATAAATGCGCGTAGCCATTGCTATCGGAAAATGATTCAAATTAGCTGTTGAACGAGACAGTGTTATTCGCCAGACATAACAAAATTCCTATGTTATCGCAGCTAATCCTTTTGCATAATCGGATAATTCCGCACTGGTTTTATGCAAAAATATTCAATAGTGTTGCAAAAAATCGTTATTTTAACAAAACAATTAGCAATTATACGTGGGAAATGTCTGCAACTATTTTAATTGCTGGTGCAATAAATAGAAAGATAATTTTACGACACGAAACTAACCGTTTTATATGCAATACGCTATAAAATATATTAAATCAGCTTTTATTCATTTCCTTAGAGGTTGGCGGATATAGCAACCTGGCAGGCTTACATGTAACGATCAGATTTACCACGATATGTCCATGAGAGATATTTTTTTCTAAATATACTATATTTACTTTGTTTACCTTGATTTTCATTTAGTATTTATCCATTACAATCATTGTTTCGTAACTTTTATTAAAGTTTTTTGCAGTCTTGCAACAATGTTTGAAATTCTAAAAATAGCAGTATAACACTCCATTTGAAAAATCAATATATTGATTTATGGAGAGATTGGAAGCTATTATTGGACCGGTATATCTTATTTGGGTGAGAAAATAAGAATACCATTTCGCAACAATTTTAAACAGGTAAGATACCAGTACATCAAATATACATATGCAACTCCTCGGATATGTAGACTGGACTAATTTTAATACAACTAATTTAAATAAGTGTCGATATTACTACTTCTGAAAAGTGAATCTGGTAGAGTATCTTGTACTTATATAGCTTGATATGTAACGATTTTGATAAAATTCAGAATATATGGGCAATATAAAATATATAAATAGTCGCAATTATACAATAAAATAATAGACTAAAGGTAAACGTCCAAACGGAGGGGAGAAAAAGAATATCTGAAGACATAAATTAGAAGAAAGAATTTGGTAGCTTGTTCCACAAAATTGAACATAATTCGGCATGAAAATAGAAATCAATGACGAAGACTTAGAAAGCGTATTTCGGAAAATATTAACAACCTTAAGGTTTACCAAATTTAAGGTACAAAGGCAAAATTAAGGTACAAATGTGTAGATCGACAAGGATTTCCTAAAATAGATTCAATGAACCGAAATTACCTATACCAAAAGTGATCAAAACAAAAACAAAACAAACAACGGCAAAATCTATGGAGTTAAAAACATACAACAGGATATCGAAATAGATGAAAAAAATACAACTTGGAAAAATGCTTAGTGTGAGAGATCTAAAAGGAAATAGCGTTGATCAACACCTAAGAAAAAAATTGCAGGGATATAAAAACAAAAAAAATACGAAAGAAAAATATAAATAAAAGGGATTTTACAGATGACGATCTTGGCAATGAGTATGATCATGCTGGAATAGATTTAAAATAATATACCAACCAATATACCAGTATATAAAATAAAATACCAACAATATTGCAAGGAAATGCACAATTTAACTTTTTAGTAAAAAAGCAAAAAGCAGAACTTGGAGAGCAGATTAAATACAAAGCTGGTTGACTAAACAAAACAACAAAAGTACAAAGTAAAAAAGATAAAACATATTGAACTATCCATAAAAATCGAACTGAAGAAGAAAAAGCAAAGAAAGCGAAAATAAAAAGTCTAGAAAAGGAACATTTTTTGGAATAAAATATCACATTCAAAAATATTAATAATTGGAGGTACGAATTGCAGGTGGTTGGAAAAACGAACAAGGAACATAAAATAAACGAAAATATAGATATTATAATAGGAATGCCATATATCAGGTGCTCTATACCGTACTATAAGAATTTAATACACAAAAAAGCGTGTGATTTTTCCATCTTATCTAAACAAACTGAAGCATTTAACCTGGTGTGAATATTTAGTTAACGGAATTTGACAAAAAAATAAAATTAAAGACCGCTGATAAGAGGGCCTTTAACCAAACAACCGTGAATACCTTTAACATTCCACCTCGAAAACGAGTTCGAAGATGACGGCAATTCAAATTGGAAAGACTAACTCCCGATGATTTTCGTATCTTCGTAATTTACTTATTGTCGTCAACATTTGAACGTTTAATAATTTGGTGTTAAATAATATATTATCTGTTATTTGGTTAAAACCTTTAAAAAGTGACACAGTAAGAAAAAGTATCACTGTATTTTGAATGTTGAAAGAACAAATGTTAGAAATAGAAATGTTAGAAATATCGACATTTTTTACGTTATAAATATCCACTATGTTTAAATAAAAGGTTTGGAATTAATTTTTATGAATCTCTCTTTGTTTATTTTTTTTTAAACATTTTTAGGTTTTTATCATTTAAAAATTTTTTTTTTTGCTTTCTTGTGTGTTCAAAGCTAGCTAGTTTCTTCTTCGGTTGCGTCCCAAACTCCCAGAAGAGCCGCTTTTTGCATTTTCCAGGCCAAGACTGTAGAGACCGGCCTGCAGATTAGTATAACGTTTAACTCCTTGATGAACGACGATTTCATGCCCCCCAAAGAACCGGTAATAAGTATCACCAATTTTCTAGAAAAACCCCGGATACATATTAGAAAGCTCAAAAAGAAGGTATCTGTACTTATGCCGCTTCTCCGCCTCTTTCGTAGTGATGTTAACTTCCGCCGGGCAAGATAATTCGATAACATACATTTTTCTGGCACTGTTATCGATCCACACTATGTCCGGTTTCGTTGGGTTAAGCTTCCTAGTCGTAGAAAATGAATAGTTTCAGTAAATGTTACATTATGAGTTCTCCATGATTGTCTCGATTTCCTGAGGGACATAGGGTAAGACCGGATCTTTGTCTATGCCATAACTGTTTCTTAGATGGAAGTAAAGCACACGTACAGCAGCATTATGTCTGTAGATGTACAAAGACTTCGCGTGAGTAGAGCAAGCTGACAGGATGAGTGTTAATGTCTCTGGTTGACTTTTGCACGTTCAACAGACAGTGGAGACATTTTGCTTTAAAATGTTTTTCTTGTACATTAGCATGCTCACCAGTCCATCTTGACATGCCATTAAGAACCCCTCGGTTTCGGACTTCAACGAAGCAGATCGCAAGAAAGCAAATGTGCGATCTGCGGATAAACCTTGTGTTTGGAGGTGTCGGAAGAAGACCGAATGAAGGTTCTTTGCCATGTGCTCTTGCATTAGTCTTTACTCTTGGGCTTTCTTGATTTTTCCGCTGGTGTGTTTCGGTGCTACAGAGTCAGTTCTTAGAGCATCAAGGCTTAAATAATAAAGTCCTATAGTTTGTCTTTCTCGTGTGAGTTAACTAACTTCAATAAGGGATATTGGCTTCTCAGTAATCTCCCTGATATCTCCAAAGTCACTCTACCATAGATTTGCTCCAAGCCCAACAGCCCCCTCCCACCTATTTGTCGAGGAAGGTATAATCGCTGCACAGATGATCTGGGATGCAGACACCGATTCATACACATGATCTTCCTAGTGGTTCAGTCAAGAGAACGAAACTCGTCAACATTCCACTTGAGTACGCTGAACTATCGAGCTCTATCAATTATCATTATTATTATCATTATTCAAGAATAATCTTTTGGAATAAGTTTTTAATAACAAAGCAAAAACAAATAACGAATATCCCCCAACAATAATAATATTTCGATTTTTATAGTGGATCACACTTTCGACATTGTGCATATTTAACCAATGGAAGAATAGGAGGAACGGACTAAAAACTCAGTAAGCAGTGATAATCAAAAATATGTTTAGATGAACTTTTTTGAATTATAATGAATGTTACGATAACATTAAATTATTTATCATTCCTCCTGACGCACTTAAAATAATCATTCTTTTTCCTAACATATTTCTCTACTGAATTCTATGTTTAACAATTTCTTTAGCTTCCGTGCTAAAGAAACTGGTTGCCACTGGTTTTTTCCCATTTTCCATTTTTTATAGTTAGCCTTGTAGCTGACATTCCGCACATAGGCCTAAACTAATTTATCTTAAAGTACTTTCGTTTCGCGCATTCTCTTTTCAGCCGATCTTACCCCAAATCTTTCCTTTAATTCTGTATTTGGCACTTTGTGCTAGACCAATCAGTCGTAACCCCATAATTCATACTAGTGCTATATACAGGGTGTAAGGGAAGTAACGTTCGTAAATTTAACCTACGATTCTTCATATCATTTGAAAAAAAAAGTTCCTTACAACAAGAGTTAAAAACCTAAGTGTTTCCACCAAAAAAATTGTTAAATTAATAAATTTAAAATATTTTTAAATCACCAATCAAAACGCTATGATAAGAATTGACATTTTAGCTAAATATGTCTAAAAGCATATTTGGCAAATATTAATTGGTTATTATTTAACAAGCAAACTACAAATAAAATGATAAACATTGTAAAAACTATTTAAAAAAAATAAGAATTACGCCACGTAATAAATAATTGTATACAACCAAAAGCGAAGTGACAACGTCGCATTGACTAATTGAGATGGTTCCCATGACATAGGATGTTACAGGGGAATATACACTTTTTCAACGTGTTCAGAAAAACTGGATCCAACAGTGCCAAGCTTGCATGAATTAAAATGGTAAACATTTTGAATATTTAATTTAATAAATCAATTAATCATGTGTTTTTAATGTGAAGTGAATCGTTCAAAAAATGTTGCGGTTTGAACCATTAGTTCTAGTAATTTCAACTTTGACACTAAACGACAGTAATTTGTAAGATTTCCTTTTTTTTGTAACAAAACAAACCAAATTTATGCTGAAACGTATGGAATAAATGGCTTTAAAATGCTCCATTTTATTTAAAAAAAATATATCAAACAAAAAACTGAATTCCGAAATTGGGTTTAAAAAACACGACTGTGCGACGTTGTCAATTTTTAAGAAAATTTCAAAAAGTTCAGCCCTGTTTTAGGAGGAAAAAGTTGGCATGTTTTGTACTAAGGAAACTGTTTGTTCAAAATGATGTAAAGAATCGTTTGTTAAAGTTTCGGTTTCCACTTTGAAGCGATTATCAAAAGAATCTAGTTGATTTGTTCCGAAGACACACTAACTCACACTAGAAAAGGTTACTCTTCTAGGCCAAAACGGCTGCTACTACAGAGGCTACTACAAGAAAAGACTAGCTCACAACTTTTCTAGTTGTGAGGCCTGGGGAGTTGTTGAGATCTCGGAGCAAATTAACTAGATTCTCTTGATAATGGCTTCAAAGTAGAAGCCGAAACGTTGAGAGCGAATTCTTATTTTGGCTAACTCGGTAATATTGATTATAGTTTATCCAAGTTAATATATTGTATTTATACCTTCAAAAATAGCTTTATAATTAATTGTTTATCAAAGATAAGAAGGAAAATAATAAATACAAACGAATTATCGTGTTCACATCACTTATTATTCTATGATGTCAATTAATCCTGTTTTTTACGAATCCCGTTTTCGTTTTGTTTAAAACATTATTCAGAATCAGCTTATAACGTATTATGAAAAATGATTTGATTTGATTGAGTGGGGCGGAATTTCGAAAGTTCGGTCTGTTAGTATGAATTAAAATAATATTTCATTTCATAATAAAACTCGTCAGAAGTTTTCTGACTTCTCCAGAGGGATACAAAAATGTTTAAAGTAAAGTCAAAATGTTGAAAATACAAAGTACATAAACAAAACAGAAAACACTAGCAGACAAAACAACAAAAGCAGACAAACAGACAAAACAACAAAAAGTTAATATAAATAAATTACAAAATTAATTATTTATTAAAGGGCATTTTTTAATTGAAAACTCCACACAGCATAGACATAAATTAATATTTTTCCACGAAAAATTACTTTGCCATAAGTTATCTTAATTCAAATTTATAAAAAAAATGACTGGTGCATCAACCTACTCACCATGCGTATTTTAAATAAAAACATTGAACTGATTTCTATTAGTGTTCCAGTGTTTATCGTAAATTCTCTCGTACGGTTTAAAATTAAACATCCTAAGAGTAGCAGATAGTTATTAAGCGGTCTTAATGTTTTCCCGATGCGTATTACGAACCCCACAAATGAAACGTTCGTATAAATAATAGTCTTGTTCGTGTCTTTTGCACCGATTTACAAGCTCACTTAAAAAGTATTGAGACTAATTCCAGAAAATAAACTATTAATATGCCAGTTCAAACACTTATTTCCTTTTCTTCAAAATATTCCCCTTCCACTACATGCACCTAACGCTTCTTCTAATCAATACAGTTTTCATTTATTTAGTTTTCTAAGCTCAGAGTGAATTATCTTTCATCTTTTGACATAAACAGTATTCAACATCTAGTCAAATACACAATATGATAAGTCATATATAAATATTAGTCACGTCACGTCTAAATCCTTGACTACAACTAAAATTGTCATGTTATTTATTAGTTGTCGTAAAACATCGGATTATCCAGAGTCTTACGGATTTTCCAGTAGTTGTTTTTTAACACTTCTAAACAAAAATCTGTATTGGATTAGTAATTTTTACTTACACATTATTAATTCCTGTGGGATTTACAAAGTTCGATGTGGTAGTGGTATTTACGTTCAGATTCGCTTTGATTTGCTTTCAGTTAGTTAAGTTGATTCAAATTGAAAATGTCAGTCAATAACTTGCATTTATATCACATTATGCTTTTTTATTTCAAGAAGAGTGAGAATGTTATCCAAGCAAATAGGAAAGTGGTCGTGTTTCATCATAACAGTACACGACCACGTTTAAATCAGAACCCGCCAAAAATTTTTGAGCTTCCATTGGGATATTTTGCCTGATCCACCTTACCTTGCTTTACCCCTCGTACTTTGATCAAAAAGTTTCCGGAATTTATTCAGACAATACAAGTTTATTCATCAAAATTGATATTGTCCCTTTCAAAGTACTCCCCATTGACTGTAATGTATATATGCCAGTACTTAATCCAATCCTCGAATCCTCGTCTTCGATTTTTCGGAGTAACCTCCTCTCGGCTGCTAAAACGCGTTCCCCGTAGTGGTTTTTTGACTCCATTGAACAGAAAGAAGTCGCGGGGAGCCAAATCAACACGGCAAAAACCCAAATCATTAACTAAAATGTCTTGAACGGATCCATAAGCAATGTTCAAGTCCTCTGCTAGCTCTCTGATGGTTAATTTGCCATTATTGACCCCCATTTATTACACTTTATCGATGTTTTCAACGGTTTTCAATGTTGGCGGCCTGCCACTGCGTTCGTCATCATCGACGAACTCACGACCACTTCTGAAGCGTTACTGGCATTGATAAACCACTGTTTTCTTTAGAGTATCCTTGCTGAAACACTTTTCCAACATTTCCAAGGTCCTCGCACCATTGAATCCGTTTTTAAAGCAAAATTGAATACAAACTCGTTGTTGCAAACGCAATTCCATTTTTAAAATTGTAAAAATCGAAAACACGCACTGAGGCGGATGTACTCAAGACGGTGTAACTTTCACAAATATCAGGCTATGCTGCTGAAATTTGGCGGAAATGTCAATGACAGATGTGGTAACCAAGCAAAAAAAAACAGAACGCTAATCTGGTGAATGAGAGCGGCACACGGTGGTCATTCCGAGAACTTTTCGATCAAGGTGGTATTCCTCAAGGTCCGCTCCCTCCAAAATTATTTAATCGTTTAAAACGTAAGATGTGAAAAACAACATGTTAACATTTTTTGGCAATGAACATGCTAATTTTTGGTAAAAAAGTATTATGGATTTACCACAACGTTGGCAAAAATTTAAACAAATAAATAAATAAATAAATGCGTATATAAAATATTTGTGTTTCTCCTTTTCTTTAAAACAAAAATAAAATCTACTAGCTTTCCGGGCATTTCGATAGAATGGTTATTTATCAACCAACAATGACTTGATCTTTAACAGATGCCATCAAGCGTCCAAGTACGAAAACGGTGGACTCTTTAAATGAACCACTCCCGACACTTTTCGAATTGAGTAATAAGAATCTTTGTGATAATAAACTGTAAATAAATGGCCTTCTTGTTTGTTTATATCGTCAACCGTT
The DNA here is from genome assembly GCA_031761425.1 of Cosmopolites sordidus. NCBI lineage: Eukaryota > Metazoa > Arthropoda > Insecta > Coleoptera > Curculionidae > Cosmopolites > Cosmopolites sordidus. The sequence continues at coordinate 167,252 of JARFXV010000969.1, forward strand.
CAAAAATCAAAACAAAACAAAAAGAGAAATACCAGTTAAAGAAGCCAGTTTAATTTGAATATTAGTCATAATATATCGATTATTCTTCTTTTGCAATTGTAAAATGTACATTTGTTGATGTTGAAAGAAAGGCAATGTCTTGTTATTCTTTTCATTTTTGCGATCTAGACACTGACGAAGGTGCTTCAGTATTAAATATTCGAAAAAAATATCGACGAATCCATTGTTTCTCTCAGTGTGTCGGAAAGAATTATTCAAATGTTTTGTATCTGTCATTCTTCAGTGCCAATTTTTAGATGGGATAATTGTTCAATCTTTAACTACATAACCATAAATAAAAAAACATTTGTAGTTGAATATACATATGATTGTTAAGAAAATTATATACATTTATATGATTAACTGAGAAATAACTTTTTTCTTCTCAATTTTTGTAGATTTTGTTTTTTCATAATATATGTATAATACGGATTCATTAAGGTCATTCTCAATTTATATTTTCAGAGCCAAAACATCAACTCCAGCAACCATTTAACCATCTGTGCTGATAGTTGTTCCTTGGAGGGTATAGGCTCTTATTTCCTTCAGTGTTATATTAAACAGTGTGGTTGACATCTCATCTTCAAGTTCGATTTCTGAATATGAAAATAATAAAGGATTTTCCAATAACAGTATCAGAACTCCAAATAAGGCACAATGATAAATATAAGAGATAATCGGTAATTTAAATTTTATCTCAGATAAATAATTGTATTAAGTTTTGAAAATAATGTCGGTCAAATGGCCTCGTCATCGTTTGATGGAATGGACCCAATTTTTGATTACTCTTTCACAAATATCGCGTGGTATATTTTTAGTGGTGGCTTAAATGTTTCGTTTAAGGTAAAAAATTGTTCAGGGTGGTTTATTTCTGTAAACCAGATATTTAACATAACCCCACAAAAAATAAGAATTTGAGATCGCATGATTTTGAGCAATGCGAGTTGTATCACTTAAGCGGCAGAGACAATCAGCCTAACAAATAAGAGACAAAGCCCGATAGAATCCAGAAAATGAAAACCAGATACTTATGATCTACACAATAAATGCATAGAACAGAAGATTTCTTAAGAACAATAAAAGCCCAAAAATCATGATATCACGGCGACGTAAAAAGAATGAGAGATAACAATAATATGCAGTGGGGATCGAATAGCAAGACTTAGAGGTAGACCAAGCAAAGCTCAAGCCAGTGCGATTATCATGCTCCCTGGAATAAATCAATGTTCATTTATATTTTCTTGTTATTAATACACATTTACTACAAGAAAATGTTTATTGTGCGTATGAAGAATTTTTGATATATGCGTACATCATACATATACATACATACACATACATAATATCAAAAAATATTTATTTACAAATTCATATTTTTTGCGTTCAATAATGCAATTCATATCAAAAAGTGTACTTAAAGTTCTAATATATATAGTTCTAATGCTAATAAACGTTCACATAATTAATTTGTTAGAAAATAAAGCCTTGCCCCTTCGGTTTTCAATTAACTTTTCTGGTATCGTCGGGTTGATTGTTATTTTAATTATACCACGATATTACTGAAAAATTACTGAAAACTAAATTAAGTAGTTATACATTTTATAAAACAACCCTAAACCTTATATGTCCAGCAGACAGAGAATATAGTGTAATATAAGCGCTTGTGAGATATCAGTAAGATTATTTTTATTTAAGCAGTATTTGATTCATATAACGGTAGTCTACATTTAATGAGGCATCCGGAATCGGATACGAACCGGATACTTGTGGGAGTTGAAAGAACTTATTCGGTGATGCAAGGCAAAGGTAAAAAATGTAACTGGGTCAGATGTAAGGAACATTAAAAATATCTAGAGGAAATTAAACTATGACAAAATTCTGAAATATAGTATAAAACTGTCCATTTTTGTATATGAAATCGAACATTTCTTTCGAAATTTCATCGAAACAGTATTTCACAACGATTTGATGCCACAGTAGTAGTTATTTTCATTAGTTATCTTGAATCAGTTTTCACGTACACAAATGAACTACATGACAATGCAATGCAGGATTTAGAAGCCAGTAATCGAGGATTGAAAATTAGAGATAAAGTCGAGCGTGTTGAAACTAATTGAATAGAGAAATAACTGAAAAAATAAGAACTAATAAAATGCAATAAAACCAATTAAAGCTATAGAGATATTAAGGATGAGAAAATCCTTAAAAAAAATCAATAAACACTGCTGCAAGCAGTGTATTCTCATTATTTAGACATGCTTGACTTTTCTATTGTCCTATCACATATGTCACGTTTTTAAAATGGGTATTACCCAACCGAGTAGGGAGGAGAGGAAACGGCAGAGGAAGGTGTCTACTTTTCTTACGATTGTTTAGAATCCATCATGTGAGTCAACGCTTCACGTTTAATAATGTTTAAAAAGCGATTAAGCTTCTTTCTATTTAAATGGAGTAGTCAGTAAACAAAACTTCCAATTTTGGGCTTCGGAAAATCGTCATGAATTGCACCAGTGACTACTACACAATCCAAAAAAAGGTCAAAAAGACCAAAAGTCTAAAAATCCAGAAAGGCTCCAAACGTGTGATCCTGAAAATGGTCATCACTTTAGTAACATTATTTTCCGCAGTTAAGCATTGAAAAAGACATGTTTCACTGCTTATTTGTATGATAAACGTTTTTATGGTTATGTTTTGTTAAACTTGAAGACGTACATAGATGAGGAAAGCGAGTTATTCTGAAAGGAAATAAATAAATATGAATGGAAACAAGTTTATGTTATTTTTAAACCAGTTCATCATGTATAAATTTCAGCTGCAATTTATGTATCAAAATTCCTTGTATCAATATAATTATATCATTATTATATTGTACACTTGTGAAAAACAGCAGGTAGAGTAGTTTTTTAGTAGAACAGAATAAATCGTACAAATCAGTAATTTGTTCTTCTGCGCTTACAAGAAAATAGAAATCTTGATCCGGAAAAACCCTCGTTGACTGTCGACCTGTGAACAGTAAATAATTGCGTTCGTGTTTTAGTTACATTAGTTTTCACGAAAACATGGAAAATCAGATTGACACAGAACATCAGAATAACAGATTGTATTGTAAAAAATGGTGTGTATTTCTTAAAAAAAAAAGATCTATCCGTGAAAATTTCAATGAAATTTATTATGAAAACAAAGTTAAAAATAATTATTAGAAAATCAGAAAACTTTACTGGGCTAAAATGTCTTTAAAAATGTGATCTTGAAAGTTTTTTTTTGGTTTGGTTTGGCAACTTTGTAATCAATGCCGCGAACAAAAAAATCCTGAATTTTTTCTAAATTTATTTATGGAATTGTAACAACTAGATAACTGCATGAACAAGATATCTTGTATGATATATTAAAAAGAAAGTATAGATTGCCCTGCAAAAATATAGTTTGAAACTGTAAACCGCAAATGCACTGCTTTCGGTAGACGATGACCGTGGTTCGGAACCCAACCTTAAGCAGTAGGTCCAGTTGCTAAATATCCTTCTTAGTAGCTGATGCGCCTCTAAACCTCAAACTTTAGTTTTAAATTCAAACTAATATACCGAGTGTTCAAAAAGCTTCCAGATGGACAGATTTCAGCTTTTTTTCCTCTTTCAATATACGTCTTACAACAATGTATGAATAATAGCTAAACACTGTTATTCTATATGTTATATTATTCCATATGTTATTCCATATGTTATTCCATATGGATATATTATTCCATGAATTAAGTGTTCTGTCGAGACATAATTTAATGTTGAATCAATCATCGAAAATTGAAAATTGGGATAAATATTATCTACATATTCTTCATTCGTTCACACACATCGAAAAAACCGAATTGGTTCATCATATAGATCATATTTAGTTATATACCGTTCCCAACTTTGAACCAAAAATTAATGCGCAAATATTCATATAACACCCTTGGCCTTGGGCAAAATTGTAAGAATTAACATAATTTCCTGGCGGTCGGGATATTTGGGTTAGTTGCTCGCCTAATGATGGATGGATGTCTGTATAAATGTATTATACAACGATTAATATAAATATGTGATTCTCGTTGGAAAGTTCGCGTCCTGGCACAGAGATATTTCAAGTATGACCAATTGACAATAACATTTGTCACTTATGGTTCACTAGATAGTATGCTGAGAAGTTTCAGGCGTGTTCATTTAATTGCCTGTTTAAAAGTAAAACAAAGTTTTAGCACATTGTGAAAAATGGAAAAAAATTGAACCCCGATGATACAAAGTTGTTTAGAGGATATATTTTCAAAGGACATAAAACAAATCAGATAGTATGCTGAGAAGTTTCAGGCGTGTTTATTTAATTGCCTGTTTAAAAGTAAAACAAAGTTTTAGCACATTGTGAAAAATGGAAAAAAATTGAACCCCAATGATACAAAGTTGTTTAGAGGATATATTTTCAAAGGACATAAAACAAGTTAGTTAGATTTTAGATTAAAGAATTTTTCCCCTTTATTTTCGACGCTAAAAAACTCGGTTGCTGAATTTAAATGCGGTCATACATTCATTGAAAATTATACCCGAAAATCGCTATGATCGACAAAATCGTCACCAAAAAGAGTATTACATAAAGTACGCGAGCTTGCTGACATTATAAACCGCTCGATACACCATGTTTTGGATTGGAAAAAGCTTTCCGCTTTCGTCGACCAAAGAGACGTTCGAATGAACACTTCTACAGAATATATATTTTGATTTAAAGGTGATTCTGCTGAGTTGATTTAACGTATTATAACAATAGATAAAATATGGATTCACCATTATTCGCCAGATACAAAACAGCAGGCAATTAGTTGGTGGAAACAGGAGAAAGCTAGCCCAAGAACGTGAAAACGGTTCCATCTGCAAGAAAAATCATTTTCATGGTATGGTGCTCATAGGCAATCCAGTATAAGGCAAGGCCATCACTGGGGAGTATTATGTTTCACTACCGGACTAATTGAAGAGTGCTATTCAAGCTAAACATCGACATAATGCGACCGCACACACGTCTTCTAGTTCTCCATGACCTACATTTCGAAGTGTTCCACATGCACCGGATTCACCCTATTTGGTTTCCACTGATTACTTCCTTTTCCCAAATCTGAGACAACTGCTTATTTTATAAAAGGGGACAAATGCAATATACTGAGGGTATTAAAAAGTTAGAATGTCGATGTATTGAAGTGAACCTTGAAACGAATTTTAAAAATCTTGTGCCTTCTTTGTCATGCCGAGTAGTTTTTGAATGACCCTTGTGTGTGTGTCTATATATATATATATATATATATATATATATATATATATATATATATATATATATATATATATATATATATATATATATATATATATATATATGTTATATTATAGATTTATCAGAATTTTTTTCCACCATGTAGATCTAGATTGTTGTTGTTAAGACATAAAGTAACACGTACTTTAGTACAACATTGCGAAATTTTGCTAAACGACAGTTATATCCGAACGCGACGACATGTGGGAGTTAGATGTGGGCTAGCGATAATTTCCAGTCAATGTCAAGTGTCTCTTTTTTTATTATCGCATATTAAAATAAGTATATTTAACTATGATGTGCTATAATTTATGTTAAATAATGGACGGTTTAACTTACAGATCAGGCGCGAGCTACGGAATGAACAAGTCTACAAGAGTAGAAAATGAATTTTTACTTGTGCAGACGTGTTTGAAGTTTTTCTTTCAAAAGATCATTGTCCGAAAAAAACGTTAACAGCTTTTTTATCATATTTTTGCAACCTATCACCTTATTAAGGGAGAGCAGGAATTCTCACGATCAAACAATGCAATGACAAGTGCTATGTGTTGGAGAATCTGCCTTTTACCAACAGCACCATACCGTTAATATATTCAAAATTGTAGCCGTATCTTAAGGAAACTGTTTTCGTTTGATTATTTTACTTGTTTCATCTCAGATCTTTTTACAGCTTTTACAGCAATCGTGAATTTGTAGATTAAGGCAAATGTTCATGTTAGATATCGTAGATACTATATACTAAAATTATTTGATATATTATGCGCTATTAACCCCAAAGTTTTTGCTTCCAAAATTAAAACGGACAATTAGTTCTAAATAACCAAGACAATTGCAAAGAACTTGCGAAATATGTTGAACAACTACTAAACTGTCCTGAGTCCTTAAACAGATTACCAACACTAAACCCTAAACAAACAAACCCAGAGTCATTACCACCAAATGAAGATGCACATCAAAAGGCAAATCAAGCGACTTAAAAATAACAAAGCTTCTGGTGAAGATGGAATCACTGCTGAAATTTTGAAATCCGCTGCTCTATATACAATCAAGGAAACAACCAAAATTCTACACAAAATTTGGGCGAACCGAACAGATTCCGGAAGATTGAAAAGATGCTCTAATCCATCCACTACATAAGAAAGGAGATAGAACAGATGTAAATAACTATAGAGGGATTTCTCTTCTTCCAGTTTGTTAAAAGATTCTATCTCAATGCCTACTAGACAGAGCACAGGGACAGTTAGAACCTAAAATTGGTGAATATCAAGCAAGTTTTCAACCAGGCAGATCATGTCCGGAACAGATCCTGAATCTAAAGTTGATCCAAAGGCATCAAAAATTCTACAACAAAAATCTCGTCTGGACATTTGTGGATTTCAAAAAAGCATATGATTCTATTGACCGCGAATCTTTATTCCAAATCTTGAAAGAAAAAGGACTAAATCTTAAAACGCTAGCAATTATTAAAGCAACACTAAGTTGAATTCATGGGTGACATCTCAGAGCCCTTCGAAATTAAAACTGGAGTAAGACAAGAGGATGGACTCTCGCCACTCTTATTTAACTGTGTTCTAGAAAAAGTAATGCGTGAAGCGTGAAAAAAAATCGGCCCTGAATATTGACCAGCCCATTAATATGGCTTTTGCTGATGATATAGCAATTTTGGCTCAAGACATATTAACGGCAAAAAAACAGACTGAAATCCTAAAAGAAACAGCAGAGAAGGTAAGACTCCAAATTTCCTTTAAAAAGACACAATACATGACCTGCAACAGACTAAGAACACCATTTCTAAAAACAAAATATGGTAACATCAGATGAGTCTGTCAATTCAAATATTTGGGTGAAATAATCATGGAAAACGAGTTGGAAAAAGCAGCCAATAAGAGTAGATGTCAAAAAATGGAAAGTGCATTGAGCCTTACACAAAATATTTACAAAAAAAAAATGCATATCTAAAAACACAATACTGAGACATTACAACACAGTTATTAAGCCAGAATGGGGCAGAAACGCTCATTTTGAATAGAAAGAAAGACATCGAGGACATTGAAAAGAAAGAAAGAAAGCACACCACTGGTCAAGCACCCAAGAAAAATGTTCATTTAGACGGAGACGCAGGTGTTATGTATTCCACATGAGATTTTGGAACCCAACGGTTGGCTGTGTATGATGACACTCAGCTACGGTTGTCGCATTGGACGCAGTCCAAGAAATTCTAACATTACATATATACGCCATCCGACGGGAAGTCGGCAAAAACATGGGGTGTTGATTGTGGATAGGGTCTCCCTATTCTTGATGGTATCGTATATGTCGGCGACCTGAAGAGTCTGTACATCGAGAGACGAAACATATGCTATCCAGTCGAAAGGAAGGGTGGTGCTCGTTCCCGGACAAATACCCAAAAAAATGTTCACATATATATATATATATATATATATATATATATATATATATATATATATATATATATATATATATATATATATATATATATATATATATATGTATATGTATGTATATGTATGTGAATAAAAAAAAAATTAATTCAGTTGCATTCAGTCATATATATATATATATATATATATATATATATATATATATATATATATATATATATATATATATATATATATGTATATGTATGTATATGTATGTGAATAAAAAAAAAATTAATTCAGTTGCTAAGATGAATCAGTTATTTAATCAAAAAGAGAAAGTTGAACTAATTTTTCTTCATGTTGGTGGCTTAAGCCTGCGCGATGCGTGCTCTGAATTCCACGCAAGATATCCCGATAAGTTTCTTCCAAAGCTGGAGTTTTTAAGAAATAACTTAGAATTAACTAAAAACAACTGATAGTGTGTGCGTAAGGATCCGCAAAAGACGCAAAAATGTTATTACTGAAGAAAATATTCTTCTTTGTAATGAGGAAAATCGTGACAAATCAACGCACAAAATTGCCCAAGAGGTAAGTTGTGCTCGTCAAAGGTGTGGGCCACTTTACAGGGAAACAATTATCATCAATACAAAATGAGAAGCATACAAGAATTGCATGATGATGATTGTGATAAAATATTGGAATTTTGGGACTGGTTTTTGGCCAAAAAGCGTCAACAACCTAATTTCGAGAAGCACATTTGCTTTAGCAACTTTTTATTTAAATGGCATGGTCAATAGACAAAAGTACAGATATTAGTCTGATAGTAATCCTTGTAGGGCTGAAGAAAGAAGAAAACAAAATAATCCAAGAGTTAACGTATGGTCTGGAATCTATAATAAAAAAGCAATCGGACCTATCTTCACTGACAAAATTTAAATGGTGAACGTTATTTGGAGTTATTGAGAAACGAACTTGAGTTGTTTATTGATGAACTACTAGCAGAAAGAAGGCTGTGAAACTTTCAACAGGATGGGGTACGCCTTCATTTTCCGCGAAAAGTGCGGGATTATCTTCATGAACTGCTGCCAGAAAGATGGATAGAAACAAGGAGTTCAGTTGAATGGCCTGCTAGGTCGCCTGACTTCACATCTTTAGACTTTTCCTGTGCGGTTTTTTAAAAACCAAAGTATACGTGACCGCTCCTAATTCTGTTGATGAACTGAAACAATCAATTCGGCGAGTAATTAATATCATTCCGCCCAATATGTTAGAAAATGTTAGTAATAATATTGTTAAAGAGTTCATTATTGTAGATTACTAGGGAGGCACCAGTTTGAGCATTTGTTAAAAAATAATCATTGATTAGTTTATAATAGTTATTTTTTATTGTTATTTTAAACTATTTTATTTTACCAAAAAAGGTTGTATTGTTGTTGAATAATTTATTGTTCTTCAACGGCTACTAAACGTGACGATACTTTTTATTTCGAATTTACGATTTGTCAAATTATGTTAAAAAATACGCTGTTGCCATTTAAAATCTACTACAATCGTAGACATAGATGCATAATACAACCTAACTAAGAAATCATTAGATCGGGTGTTACATAATCACCTCTTGTCTGCCGAGAGCGAAAGAATAGCCAAAAAACATATGTCTTTTATAATTACTTCCATGAATGTTTTGCATTTTATCTGTTGCATCGAGTGGGAGAATTAAGTCAACCGCGAAAGAACACTTTTATGTGGTAAATACAGAAAGTAGATGTACGCTGATAAAAGTCCCAGATTCGGACTTTACAAGTTCGAAGTGGCCTGTTATGATTTATATCATTATGTTAATCGTGATTTTTATTTTAGTAGGCTAAAAGCTCTGTTTGATTAAATCATAAAAACGATTTTCTTGCGGATAAAATTTTGTTTGTTAATATAATTATACAACTTATTCCTTTACTAAACCAAAACCGCCATGATTGATATTTTTGCCAAATTAGCGTGACAATTTTAATGAGTTGTTGTGCCTTATTTATTCGTAACCCTACGAACTATTAAAGTAGAAATAATCTAATAAAGAAAAAATAATCAATAATAGGAAGGCCTGTAATATTATTGGCGTGGGGTAAGTTTAACTAAATTAGTATGTCTTTATAGAAAATCTAGTACATTATGGCAGTTTACAAAACTGCTGGAAAAGAAGAAGATCGAGAGAAAGCGAGTCAAAATTTATAAAAAACCAAATATAAGTACCATCATCGAAACTCATAGAAACTATTCGGATGTAACAAAAGTATTTACGTTTTTCCTTTGTTTATAAATAAGGAATTATACTTTACTCCTCAAAGGTTTAATACGATTTCAACTTTGCTCCAACAAATTAACATTCCTTCTCCAGTATTAAACATATTCCACTGTGAAATATTTAGTCATCGGTTTTTAATAACATCGTTGAAATGAGTGAAATAAGTCATAACATTCGAGCTAGTTTAACCGTAAGAAAGTCCTAGTCCAGCTGTGCAAGGCCATACATTTCACATCTGACCACTGATATTGTCGCCGCACAGCACGCACACGAACCATCTATTGTCCACCAGATAATTCAAACAAATTGCTCCAGTAAATTCAACACATACGCAAAATTTTAATGGTGTGGACCCAGCGAGGCGCTTTTAAGATATGTTTGTTGCTCAAAAAGCATAGAAACTAATGAAAATCTTATAGACTAAATCTCGAGGACAAATCAAGGGAAAATTTTAGTAACATTTTTAGTGACGTATTATACCATCTTTAAAACATTTAACATAAAAAAATTAAGGTTCCTTAATTTTAATATATCACTAGCCATGTGGATTACAGAGTTCAATAAAGGTTCTGTAGTTCTAAAAATTGAAGAATATTCATCGTTATATATATGGTATATATAGCCATATCGTTTTCACAATAGATAAAATAAGATATACATATATTTTCACAAGTGCACTGGGTTTTTAACACCTCTTCTAGAATTAGAATACAAATTCTAATGTCTTGCATGTTTCGAATATTTAAAAGCGACATGCTGTACTTAAGATTTCATTAAAAATACGAGTAATAATTCTCGTTAACTACAGAAATACTCACGGACCAAACGTGGTGTGTGGTATAAAGCCCAAAAATTCTTGTTCTCTTTTTCTTCTTCGCGAGATCCAATTAAACAAGCAATTTATTTGAGATTAAAGATTAATTATCTCTCAGCTAATACTTGAAATATATCGATTAAATTGAAATGCACTCGATTGATATTTCTGAGGAGTATGCGTAAGAGTATCTTGAGGGAAATTTGTTTATTTTTATTCTTATGTATTACCAAAAAATTTAGTTTAATTTTGCTTGATCTGACATCAATAATATTTGTAATGAGATACATCATCCCTCAATTACTGGCACTTTTTCGTCCGATCAAAAATCGCTAATAATTTGCGGAATGTGCCGTTCAAAGTGGGTGGCAACCATCCGAGTGGTCCACCTCGCCAAAGGCAAGGTCGCTTCGCGAGGATGCCTTTGCTGACCAGCATAATCGCCTTTAGAGATGACGTGCAAATAAATAAAGAATTAAATGGGTTTAAGCGAGACTCGATTCGGCACTTTTCCTTTTATTAGTGAGCCATGACACACTGGACGAAAAAAAAACGTGTGATTTCTAAAACTAAGCCGGCGACGGAATCAATTCCGAGAAATCCTGAAAAAAAAATGAGGGCAATTACCTGAAAATCTGGCCAGGAAACGATAAAATGGTGATGCTAGGGGGGCAAGCAGGCAGCGGGAGAAGGATATTCCCCGCATGCCCGCCCAGGGCCAGCCGGCCATCACGTACGCCACTGAAAAAGAAAAAAAAAGATTAAAACAAGCAAATTTACTTATAAATATCACAATAAAAATATTCACTCCCTTCAACTATCTCAATCAATAAAAACAAAAGTTTATTCTTTAAATTTTTTCTAAATATTCATCTGATACAATATTTTCCATTATGTACTCTTATATAAAATTATTTAATTACTATGTGACTTTTATATACACAAAGAATATAGATTGGCTTTAATTATACTGCAAAAACAATTAATGGAAATTAAAATATCCCCCTTAAAAGATGAAGAAAAAAAGTATTTAAATTGATAATTTCGATTATCACTGAGATTTTTAATAATTATACGAGACAACAGTGTTCGATTTCTTCTTCTTCGAATTCTTTTTTAGAGAAGGGTCGTAACCTATGGAAACTCATTCCGTTTGCGTAATTTTCGGACTACTTATTGCCAGGGTTTTCTATATCTGGCTTTGTTCTAAACCCCTCCATCCGTCCCTGTACCACAAGTCTTTCTAAGTTATTATCATTCTTACGTTCAATGTGGTCGAATAATCGTAGTATTCGTTCATGAATAATTTGGAATCGCCTTGTGGATTCACTAATTTCTTGAATAACAGATGCGTTTGTACGTCTGGCAGTCCACGTAATGCCAAATACCCGTCTCCAGAACCAAAGTTCCAAATAATCAATGGGCTTGAGGCCTGTTGTTTTTTGATGATCCATGTTGCAGCGAGATATAGCAATATTAGAAAACCTAAGATTTTCACTATCTGCTTCTTTGTGTTCTGTGCTATGTCCCTATCCCTCCAGATCTGCTAATTTCGAATTGTATTTCTTGCCATTTCCCATCTTCTTCTAATTTCATGAGTATTATCTCCTACGTTCGATATTAAAGCCCCAAGATAGGCCACTACTTTAAACTGCCCTGATTGACAGATGCTGGACGTATTGTTGTTTTGATGGTCGATAACCATTATTTTCTTTTTTCCCTAGTTTATTTCTGGTCCGTAAAGACGGTTGTTGTTTGTTAGGGTTGACATTGTTTATTTCAGTCGTTTCAAGGTTTCTGATGTTATTTCGTGACTAGACCTGTATTTTAACATAGGCTTCGAACCACGATGATCTATGGAGCTAACCATGGTTAAGTGATAATTATTAACCATGGTTAGCTCCTCCCCAACAGCTATCAACAAAGTGTGTGCTTAATTTTTAGTTTTGTTGAAAACCTACCCACCGGACTAGTAAGTCCATCCAGCCTTAAAGTGATATGACTGAGGGGCGTTTCGTAGTCGGATTTTATGATGATGTCATTTCCTAACGAAATGCACTACGTAGGCTTGGTTTTTCCTCAGAGGATCATCATCGGGAGAAGCCACCTCCTGGACTGCAATAATGTCAATATTTTGCTGATACTATTTTGCTGATATTTTTGTTACTATTGATTGCTTTCAGTACATTACAGTTAATTTACAAATTACATTATAAGGGAAATATACAAGTGCAAGAAAAGTGGGCAAATTTAACAAGTAGTGTTTTAGTGTCCAGGGTAACTTTTCTAGTTAGTTAAAATTAAAATTAAACTACGTATACATAGCCTATAAAACATAAAAGGTGACTCGCGGAATCTTCGCATAATCAGCTGCGCCATATTTGAATGAACACATGCATTATGTAATGACATACTTAAGCTTTCACCGTCAGAAATTTCAAAGCGCTAGCGTTTCTAGTCCATTCGTAATGACACAAAACGTGTCAGTACCATTTTAACGACAGGCGAAAAAACAACAATGGAACAACATGCTAACATTAAGTACTGTTTTGTTTTAAGTTCGTTAAAACTGCCCCGTACGATGTGCGGCTTCCACCTATTCCCAAAATTGAAACTAATGATAACAGGAAAACCTTTCGGCACGATTTAAGACAACAGTAGGCTCTAGGTTTCGATCGTGAGCATTGGTTTTGGAAGTCATTGTCAAAAATAAAACCGACAGAGACTCGATTTTCTAAATATAGCACCATTTTCAATAAAAAATGTTTAAATATATAACGTCTTGTCGTTCTTATCATCAGTCACTGTGTAATATACCTACGCAAAATTGTATTCATCATGGGTAAGATTTGTTATATGTCAATATAGTGTTATCAAAATCGAATGAAATCTAATCGAATGAGTATCTAATGAAATGAACCTCTTAAGCCCAGTCATCTATGTGAGTGTATTCAACACGTCCAGATTTATAGCAAAAAAATCATAATTTTTGCATCATGATAACGTACTATTATTTTTAATTAATTTTTATATTTCTTTTAATCTCTTATGCAGAAATGCTACGGCTATCTTTCTGTAACACATGCCGATCAAAAATCAAATATGTTCGAATGTTATTAAATATTTAGATAGCATGTTAAAGATAATGCACTCATTAAAACATTTCTTCCTGTTTGAAATTTTTTGACTAAACTCGAACAGATTTACCATTAAATACCAAATCACTATATTTAACTTTTTGATGCAAGACAGTATCTTTGATGCAAGACAGTATCTTTGATGCAAGTGAGCATCATCACGGAATGATTTAATCTAATTTCAATTTTTGTACAAATTTTTGTATCGAGGCCCTACTCCATTTATTCGAATAATGTAGAAAACGTAATAAGGCTTTTGAAATTTAGTTCCTTTTCGAAACTATAATTGATTTAGAAGTTTCAATAATTATGGTTCTTAGGCACACCCATCCACGTAATAATGTTAACTAACTTTAAATTTATTTTAAATGCCTTTGGTCTTGACGTGCTAAATCAACGTAAAATAATTTCCTTTTTCAATAGCTTTCATAATTGAGTATTAATTTTCGCTTATGGCACTGTAAATGTGTGAATGGCATTATCTTATTACCTTCAGTGACCTTGATATTTAGAAAGAAAATATACGTAAACACTTATATCTCTTTGAAAGGAACGGAATTGTTGGTGCAATTGATGTAAATACCGTACGAAAGCATAATTTGGTGATATTTGGTGATATTTGGTGATTTATTTATTTTAGACCGTTTTTAAATGAAAATAACAAAAGCATTGTTTTGCTGATAACACAGGTTTTTCGATTTTTTGCCCATTCCCTTGATACTGGTATTAACCATACTGATACTGGTTTAAAAATGCCTAAAAACATATCTCATTTTAACAGATCAAGAGTAACTGCTTTGTTACAACAGGGCTTTAATCAAAGTGATATCGCAGAAATTGTTAGTATTTCCCAAAGTGCTGTATCGAAAATTCCAAGAAAGAAATGACGTAACGGCTCGCCCCAAAAAGGGAAGAAAACGATGTACAACAGCTGCATAATGCCAGCAGATATCAATGATAGTTCGAAGAAATCGTCTGGAATCTATAAGTAGTATATCAAGGGAGTTTGTTAGGCTTGAAGAGATAATTGTTTCACGACAAACGATAACACGAAGGCTGAAAGCGGTAAATTTGCATCGCAGAAGACCTTTACGTGTTCCCAAACTAACCCTTCAACAAGAAATGTAAGATTGCAATGGGCTCGAGAAATGGTGGATCATAGTCCTAACTGGAACAACGTGATGTTCTCCGATGAGACGAGAATTGGCTTGGTTTCTGATTCACGAAGAACATCAGTTTGGAGTGTTCCAGGTCGACAAGCCTGACTAGAGATAGCTCAACTACGTATCCCATTTGAAGGTGGGAGCGTGATGCTTTGGGGTGGTATTATGAGGGGTACACGGGCACCTCTATTGGTCCTGGAGAGAAGAGTCACTGGTGCTGTGTATATCAAGGAAGTGTTATATCCTGTTGTGCGCCGGTCTCGAGAGGCAGTGGGCGACAGATTTGTTTTCATGGATGACAACGCACCTCCTCATCGAACAATAACAGTACAAAATTTTCTTGAAAAGGAGGAAATAACCAAGTTAGGGCGGCCAGCAAATTCCCCTGACATGAATGTGATTGAACATGTTAGGGACATTCTGAAAACACGCATCAAAAACCGAAACAATCCTCCTCTTACCCTGTGAGAACCAAAAGATGCTGCTTGTGAAGTGTGATTCCACAAATCCAAATTGATCATTTAATGGACAGCATGCCAAATCACCTACAGGCAATGCGTACAGATCCATGGAGGAACTACTGCTTATTAGTTTTATTGAAAGTTGTTCTTTTTATTTTTAAATTATTTTTGAATCCAAAAACAAATCAGAAGCCATGATTTGTGTTTAAAGCCAGTATTGTAATTTTTTGACTCCAAAATAATAAATCAATTTTACACACATTGGTCGTTTGGTTTCGAGTTTTATATGGTACCAGTAAGAGTTGTAATAAAATTCCGATTACATAAACGAGTAAAAGAAAAACTTAATATCAATAAAAAGTGAAATGTTTGAATATTCCAAACTTTTGGACGAGTGTATGTAATAAAACTATCCTAATGAAATCAGGGAACATGCTAATAGCTACTAATTTACTAATAATAAACATATCCAAAAAAGCGAATATTTAATAGGCAAAAAGTAGCTGAAAACTCAGCAAAAAAACATAGGAGAATAAAAACAAAACAAACTTTTCAAAATAATTCTTTAGAGCGTTTTTACATATAATTAGAATTTTAACATAGAATTTCAATGTAAATTACGACAGATAAGCTTCATTTGATAGTAGAACACAAAAAATTATTTATGACCAAAAAGTATCGAACACTTGATAATTGACTGGGCCAAAACCATATAAAAATTATATGGTTTTGTAGTAATTCGAAGTGTATTATACCGACACTAAAACATGGCGGTTGTAGTGTCATGGTCTGGGGTTGTAACGTTGCGTGCAACGTAAAGCGTTGTAGAGTTGTAATTATGGGAAGAATGCTTGAATAGTGAACGTGAAATCACCATGTTAGAAGAATTGGACTCATCTACTTTAAAATTATTTGGTGAAAACGTCCCCAATTACAATTTCTAACAAAATAAAGCTCCCTGCCATAAAGCATAAGTAATAGTGGGCTGTTTCAAGGATAACTGAGTACCGGTGTTTGAATTACCACCACAGAGTTCTAATTTGTCACCAATCAAACATTTGTGGCATATATAACATATAAGTTAAAGTTTTGAAGTTTAAATGCTTTAAAAAACAAATTAAAAAACATTATTTTAAAAATTCCGCTTTTACAGATTTTCGAAATAATAAAAGTACTAGTGTTTGGTAATAGCTACTTGAATTATCATTCCATAAAAATGTTGTGTAATAAACATAAACGTAAAAATATTATATGATAAATAAAACAATACAAACATTTATTCATTTATCTAGGACATAATAACAAGTTAAATTTATGAAAATCAAGAAGTAAAAATATAATAGATTTAAACTGGAATGGGTAGATACCGGAAAGGTATCTCACATACTATGCTCAACAAAATTCACAGAAAATCAAAACACAAATATACATCATACGTGTGTTGATTAGTTATGGAATGGAAACAGCTAGTTTTACATTGAAACTAATAAGAAAAATAAGACAAACAGCCATTGAGACAAAAATGCTAAGAATAAAACTAAGAGGAAAAAGACAACAAAATGGTTTGGAGAATAAATTGAAACAAAAGGCATAATTGGCCATATAAGCAAACAAAAGTAGAACGGAACCGGACGTATAGACTGAGCAACAGACGATAGGTTAACGATGAGGGAAATTGCGTGGATATCTAGGAGAGAGGAAAAAGCGTGGGAAAATAACCACTCAGATGGATGGATGACAATGTGGTAAGAAAACAGTGGCAACAACAACGGAGAGGTCCCAATGTCGGACGACACGAGGTTGAAGAAGTCAAAGAAACATAATCAAGGTTGAAATCAAGACACAAACAAAAATCACTATTGGTGGTTTCAAAAATGTAAAATCGAAATAAGTATTTTGGTCATACCATATTTCGCAATGTCAAGTATACCAAAAGGGATGACTCAACGGCATACGAATATGCCATTTAAAAAGCTTTTAAAAGATTACCTATCATGAAATTGCCTGAAATATTACAAAACATGGTAAAGAATCGAACGTTTTTTCCGGACAACCCGCAATAATTAAAAAAAAGTAACTTTCAAGATTATAACGTTATTAATTACGCTTATTTCCATGAATTTTACTGCATGATTTAATATATTGTAAGATATATTTTAATCAGGATTTTCCAATGATAATTTATTTGTTTATTATTTATTTAAGTTATGCAAAAACTTTGAGTGGCTTAAAATATTTGAAATTATATTGAACACAGTCCCAATGTCAAGGCAGAAATACGCTGATTTCATACTTGAATGATAATTGGAAAAAAATAAACGTTTCATCATAGTTGTACTGGCAGTTTGTAGATTTGAATGAACCATATAATAAATCAAACAAGTACAGAATAATTTATTGTTAGTAAATACCACGTGTAAGTGTATTATGAAATATCAAATGTTGTTACTATCGTTGTCAATATAATTATTAGTTAACAATTGGACAGATCATTAATGATTGATAATAATGACAAATCTTAAAGCAAATATAACTATATTTATTACATGTTGAAATTATGTGTCAGGGTGTGCCAATAAAAAATCTCAAAAATTAATTATGCTAACTTTGTTAGGTTTATAGACAAAATATACAAAACAAATATTATTTAAGAAGTGTCCTTCAAATTCCCCTCAAATGGTAATATACGCATGTTAAAAGTTGTTTCATACAATTCTCAGTGAATTGCATGAGCTGAAGCATTATCATAGTTCAGAGGTTTACAAATGATCAGAAGTCGTTGTGTCTTGTTTATCTGTTGAGGTCGAAGGTCCTTTCTACGTGTCGTTCAGAACCATTCAAATATTCTATATAAGCTTCAATATAAGTTTCCATAATCGCAACACTCATAACATTTTCGCTATTCCTGTATAAAACATCGCTTAGACGAAAACTAACTAATTAACCACTTGCTTATTAAGCAATAATACTAATAACCCGAAATTTCAACCAGGTGAAAATAATTTAAATTAGCATTTACATCATAAAGAAGGTTATTTAAATTATCCATTTATTAGCAATAGCAACAGTCAAGATAAATGTTCAACTTTCCATCTAGACATGAATTTGTAGAAATATTCTAATTTAAAGATTATTTCTGCACTATTCCAAAAAGCTATATTTGCATATATCTATTTCGGTCCTAGTGATGTAAAATCTGAAAAACAAAATTAGATGTTTATATTATGTCTACTCATCTAATTCTCCATTGCTAAATGTCCAATAAAAATCATTTTGGATTGATCCGAATCAAACGGATTATGTCACAACCGACAACAATCTTTGCGCTTATTACAAAAGTTCCGATTATAAAAATTCTTTCGGTATCCTCGACATCTCAATAATAATACCAGAAAAAAGAAGTGCTGCCATCGACCAAAAGGTGTTGGGTTATGGTCAAGGTTATGGGAAAACTATAACTGGTCGGTGGGTTCAAACGTGGTATGGAACCGGTGCGATGCGCCAGCCATCTCATAATCATATTCAGAAAAGTTATACAGTACCATTCAAAAAAAATCATCTTTTTTATTCAATATATATTCATATATTCATATATATATATATATATATATATATATATATATATATATATATATATATATATATATATATATATATATATATATGTATATATATATGTATATATATATATATATATATATATATATATATATATATATATATATATATATATATATATATATATACATATATATATATATATATATATATACATATATATATATATATATATATATATATATATATATATATATATATATATATATATATATATATATATATATATATATATATACAGGGTGTGACGAAAATAACTTTAGTAAATTTAACCAACGATTTTTTACTTCATTTCAGAGAAAAAACAAGGGTATTTAAAAAAAGATTCAAAAACCTAAGGGTTTCCGCTAAAAAAAATCCAAAGTTATTAAATAGCTAATCGAAAAGCTATGATAAAAATTATCATTTTAAGCAAATACGTATAAAAGTATATTTGACAAGTACTAATTGGTTATTATTTAACGAATAAATTACAAATAAACTAATGAACATGGTTTAAACAATTTTTTTAAAATTAAGAATCATTCATACATCAGTCAAAAAATGAAAGTGGCAACGTCGCATTGACTAATTGATATGATCCCCACGTGCTGGCGACGAAACTTATTTCAGTGTGTAAATAAGAAGCATACCGTCATATGCTTCTTATTTACGGAGAAGTAGCAGCCAGTTTAGAAATATACTATGATTTTTTCAACATATTCTAGTTCTAGACTCAAATGATCGTCGTTCTCACCATTCTAGATTCAAATGATTGACATATTGAACATTTAATTCAATAAAACAATTAATCATGTGGTTCTTAATATGACGTAAATCGTTTGAAACGTGTTATGGTGTGAAAAAACAGTGCTAGTAATTTCAACTTTGTCATTAAACGACATTAATGTGTAAGTTTTCCTTTTTTTTCGTAATAAAACAATGACGTGTAATAAAACATTATTGAGAAACAGATGCTGATATCGAACATTCAGAATAATTTTAATTAAAACAAATTCTGGAATAACTTGTATATTGAACTTCGGTATGAATAATACTAATAATAACACACTCTGTGGATGTGACAACATGTGCCATTAATACCCACAAGAAACAATTTTGCATAATATTGAACATATGTTCACATTATAATAAATATTTATAAACTCATTAGCAAACAAATGTAAAAAGAGAACACTTATTAAAATAATATAATGTTCTTTTTTTCATATCATTCTAAAAAAAACCAACCCAAGCAGTTTCATTCGTATAACGGTAAAAATTTCAACATTATTAAAAATATTTTCGAATATATTCCATCTAAAACATAAAAAAAATTACTACGCATGTTTGGAAAATATGTAAACCTATAAATAATCTTTAACATAAATAAAAGTAAAAATACTATAATTGTAAATCTAGATATTTCAAATTTAGTATAAAACCTCTATATCGTAAAAGTGTACAATTCACATGCCAGACAATTAAATAAAAAATTAGATATACTAAAATATTTTTTGTCGATAAATTGACTATCAAACAACTTTAGGTCTGATATTGAATATAAAGTCAAGAAATAATATAAAGTCATGAAAGATATAAATTTTTTAATGGTTTCTAATGGCGTTTCTCCATACAAGACACGTAGAGTGTTTCGGTAATCAACTTGAGGCTTCTCCCACGCAAGATCTAATGCCATTTAGCAGTATCATCCACCCCTCGAATTCGCTCTGGTGCATAAGTGCTTCAGATTATTGTCAATATAAGGGAAATAGCATCGTTGGTGATTAATGGAAAAACTGTCTAAGGAAAAATGGGAAAGATAATCACGACCGTCATACGAAATATTTGAACGATTGATCATTAGTTTGATATTAAAATCTGAATATATATATATATATATATATATATATATATATATATATATATATATATATATATATATATATATATATATATATATATATATATACTAGGTGTGTCGTAAGTACTTTCCGGTTTTTGTAACAGATTTCATTAGTCACAAGTATGCAATGTTATGATTTGATACATATGTCATTTTATTCTACTGACATTAACCTCAAAACTACACAGGTTACGTGGAACCAAACCTGCTGTTATTTTAGTGGACTAATATAACAGCGTTATAGATTTATAATTTTTTGAAAATGTCGAGTTTTGTGCCTGAAAACGTTCATATGCGTCACGCATTACTTTTCTTGTTTCATCAAAAGAAAAAAGGCGCTGAAAGTCATCGTTTCAGTCAAAGAAGTGTTGAAATCACTTGGATGGGAAGTTTTATCACACCCGCTGTACTCTTCAGACCTGACTCCATCCGACTACCACCTTTTCGCATAGATGGGACATACGCTTGCAGAGCAGCACTTCGCCGATTTCGAAGAAGGTAAAAAATGCCTCGATAAATGGTTTAGCTTAAAGGAGAAACTTTTCTTTTGGAATAGCATCCATAAATTGAAATCCAAGGCAACTTGATTTTTTTTAAATAACAGTACTTGAATTTGGCATTGTTGCAATTCAACGAGGTAAATATTGTATGTTTTTTTTGAAAATAGATTTAAAAAAATTACTAAAAGGTGTTTCGGTTTAGGGTAAATATATTTTTCATTTAGTAGGCTATGAAATAATGGATGAGACATGAAGTATTTGATTAGACTTGACAACTGTTAACGTTAATTTGTGAATTTAATTTTTTTTTCATTTTTTACATCGAATTAACGCACTTATGCTAGAGTTTGTCAAGTATTTAATGACGTATATCCGAATAAAAACATCACTCAAAAACATCAAGTCGATAGTTTCAAAAATAGAGAAAAGATTCAATGATACAGGCAGCATTAAAAGTCATCCAAAAAACAAAAACTAATTATGAAAATCCGTTTAATGTTTTAATTGATGTAGTAGATAATAATACATAAGAATAGACGCTCACTAAAAAACATAATAAAAAGATTTGTATCCTTGACGTATACAATTACTACAAGAATTAAGTGAAGATGATTTTGATCGAAGAGATCGAAGATACTTAATTTGTGTTTTTTTGCTTAATTTGTTTATCTTTGACATGTATTTATTACAGTAAAAGACCCTACATTTCGCCTGTATTATCTTATTTATATCTTGATTTATTTTTTTTCTGTTTATTAATGCTCCCAAGTATTTAAGTTACTCTGGATTTCGCTTGTTTTTCAAGTTTCAGTGCTTGTTTTCCACTTGTTATAATGATAAGTACCTCATCCGCATATTGTAATTACATATGAGAACCATGTAGTGATCATTTCATGCGGATGATGTAGTGATTATTAGCGATGTAGTGATTACCTATCCTGATCTTTTATACATTTTTAATTTTTTTAAATTTTCGTATCGAATGCTATATTAAAGAGAACAGATAAATGCCATGCAATGTCTCACTTCTTTCTCTAGTGAAATTTTCTCTCTTTTTTCTTGTCCTGTCTTTATAATTATGTTAGGTTCTTCTAGTAAAATATTTTGAAATTCTGAAATCATCTTTGGTCTGTATACTTTTCAAATCCTTCATTAGCCATTTTCTCTTCAGTTGATGGAACGTTTATTTGAAACCGAAATATCATAATATATGTACTCTTGGCTCTTTTCTAATACTCGTTTAGCAATTCATATATTGAAACGATCAATACGAACAAATAATTGCAAAACCTCTGTTACGACCAAATTACAGGTTGGTACTATCTAAACGCATATTTCCCTAATAGAATTAGCATTATCAGAATCAAATAAGATTGATTATATTTTTAAAATCTGATTTGATCAACTTCTGACCTGATTACCGCAATGCACAGGAGGGAGGCACGAAATGTGCAAAATAATATTATTCCTATCCTGTATTATTTTATTAATTTAATAGTATATGTATACTAATATGGCCTTTTTAGATATAAATAGCAATTAATTAGTATTTCAGTATGGTAAAGTTAGCATGTAACAAATTATGTTCAGGTAGTTAAATAATCGTGATGTATTATTGGTTAAGAACGTTGCACTCGCAATTAAATATCTTGATAAAATTAATATATGATATTGCAACTGCCTCCTGATATTAGAGTACCGTAAATACTCCCTGTTTCCTTTCTGTAAAAGAAATACATGTATTTTCAATAAGGCACAAAATGAAAGAGATCGAATAATCTGATTAGAATTACTGTTCATAACTAAAAGAGCGTATCAATTACGTTATGTTCAAATATGTAATAAAAATATATTTTATATTTGGCGAATTTATGATTAAGATGTTAGATTTATCAAATCTAAACATACTTTTATTTATATGATAATGGTGAAGAGGTAACTCTTTAGTACAATATTCCACTCGGAAAAATGTTTAATGAAAATTCAGTTTTTTCAATATTTCATTTCGTACCTCCCCGAAGTCTCTCCCCCTTTAAGTCTTTAATTAGAAAGCTGCATATTTTCTGGTAGGATCTTATTAAAAACTCATTTGTAAAATTGTAAACAAATATTCTAATAGTCAAAAATTTACTAGAAGAAGCAGGTAGGAAAATTAGAGTTACATCACAATGTAAAGCCGATGGCGAAAACTAAAATTACAAATGTCATAAAACCATTTACGACCTAATGGTCGAATAATAGAAAAATTCTTTATCAAAATTGGCTAATAAAGGTGGCAAGAAGACGCCAACATTTTTTTTGGTCTATGATATGCATAAACGTTTTAAGATTACCCATTTATTTAATTCTAGCAGTGCCTAGTCAAATTTCTGGGCCAGTTTATAACACACAGAAAATATATTTAAATTAATGGAATTCTAATCGCCACTAATATTTAAATATAAGTATGTTCAGAAGGGGCCAAATTTATCACATAAAACATAACACTTTAATATGCAGTGTAAAAATCAAATTAAAAAAATACCCATATTTAAAACATCCATATAACAGGTATAAGGGTGTAAAGGAAATAACCTTCATAAATTTAACTAAAATTCTTTACATCATTTTAAACAAAGTTTCCTTAAAACATGTATCCAAAATGCAATCATTTACGCGGAAAACAGGTGGCAACAATTGGCAACATGGCTAATTATTTAAAAATAAAATATAATATTTTTATAGCAATACATTCTATACATTTCAACATAAATTTGGTTTGTTTTGTCACAAAAAAAAAGAAAACTTACACATTACTGTCATTTAATGCCAAAGTTGAAATTACCAGTATTAATGTTTCACACCATAATATGTTTTAAATGATTTACGTCACATTAAGAAACACATGTTTAATTGTTTCCTGGCAACGTTTTAACCTATTTTCCAAAAACGTTGAAAAAGTCCTGGTATATTTTTAATCTGGTCGGATGCAGCTTCTCCGTAAATAAAAAGCATATCGTATTATTCGCATACAGAATATAATTTTGGTTTTAAATGGAATTTAAATACACACACTGACACATAGTGAAGTAATTTATTTTGTCGCCAACACATTTTGCCGTGGAGATCATCTCAATTAGTCAATGCAATAATATTAATGCTTTTATTATTAAATTAGTTTATTTATTAAACAATAATAATTATGCTCTTACTCATATTTACTTAAAATGTTAATTCTTTTGCATTTTTTTTCGCGGAAACCATTAGGTTTTTAACCCTTATTGTACGGATTTTTTTCCTTCAAATAATATGAAGAATCATTGTTTATATTTCCGGAAATTATTTCCCTTAGAACCTGAATAGATAAAGGTATATAAAGAATGTATATTCTAATTTTATATATTACAATATTTTACTTTATGATGAGAGGCTGAAACTAGTACTGAGTACTATAAATATATAGCTCATTCGCGAAAATAATAATTGCACGTCATCAATCTAGAGAAATCTATTCCCAATTTAAATCCATAAGAAAGAAAAAAATCATTTAAAGTTCGAAACACTCTCTTTCTTTCTTCCTCTAATCCTATTAGAATAGGATAAAAATACGGTGAGCCGGTGGATCACATTCTGTGAATCCGCTGTCAAGATAACATTTAGGTTTGTGGTTCTGAACAGTGTTGCCGGCCTAACACAACTTCCTTCGTCGAAGTGTCCTTTTCATGTATTGATCTTTTTTGTGTTGTGCCCTCAAACGTCTAAAATCATTTTAACTGTATTATTTGCTGTCTTAGCTATTTTCTGGTTTAGTTTCTGTTTTTTGTGGATTTTGTAGTAAAAAATCTACGATTATAATTACAAAACATATCCAAAACCGTTAAGCAGTCGGTGTAAGCAACTTCTTGACACTTATCAGTTATTTTGAACAGGAACGAGATGATGGGGTTCCTCTTTTGCCATTAAACGCTGTGAGAAAGGAATGTATTAATAACTTAGTAGGTCTCATGGTTAATTGGAGTTTTTTAGCGAGTTTCAGCTGCATTAAATATTAGTACTGGTACAGTCAGTGCATTTTCGAAAAAGTTGAATGACGAAATCTTAAAATCACCGAAGAAAAAGCGTCTACATCCAAAACGAGTAACTAATATAGATTATCTTGATGTAGGCTCAATTCGTAATCAAATCTATGAAATATATGAAAAAAGTGAGTATATTTACATGGTAATATTGTATTTTTATGAAATTTTATTGAACTATTTCAGAACAAACGGTTAACCTTGAAAGCATTCATGAAAAACTAAATAACATGCAGCTCTTTGATGGATGTAAAACTTCGCTTCATACACTTCTAAAAGATATTGGTTTCAAATGGAGTAAGGATGATCCACGTAGGAGCCTGATGGAACTTCCAGATATTGCATTTAAACGAATGTAATTTTTGAAGATTTATAAAAATATCAAAAACGAATCTCTGTTTAATTTTGTTTATTTGGATGAAACATGGATATTTCAAAATGGGACCTTGAGTTACTCATGGCAAGATGATAACAAGAGGAGTGTAAAGACTACAGTTGATGGAAAAAGGTGCGTACAATATGTAATACTTAGGAGTCATTAAATTCCTGTTGTTTTGAATTGTTGCTAGTGCATGGACAAAATCAAAAATTGCAGAATGGCTGACGAAACATAATCTTCCTTTTGAAAACACTATGTTGAAAAGTGAACTGCTGCAAATCGTTATTCGGTAAGCAGTAATTAAAGGGAGAGGTTTGTGTTTCATAATGTTCTTTTTAGGAACAAGCCTAACAAAGAATATATGGTATATCATATGGCTGAAGAGTAGAGCCACAAAGTGTTACGTCTTCCCCCTTATCATTGCATATTCAATCCTATAGAAGTGATATGGGGGGGTGGGCAAAAATTATTACAATTGTCATATAGGTCGAGATGGAAGAACGATTGATAAACTGTTTGGATATGTGGAAAGAAGCTTTATCAACAGTTACACCACAGATCTGAATGAACAGCATCAGACATACAGAAGAAGAGATTGAAAGATCGTCGAATCACGAAAGAGTATTAGATAGACTAGAAGTTAATAGAAAAATAAAAGTTGTTTTAGTGATAGTGAATAATTAAATTATGTGTGAACTAAATGAAAAGCTGCTATGTTCACAAGCAGAAGTTTCGAAACCGATTTTTGATAAAAACTTTTCGTGTTACTTTTTCATTTAAAGTTTTATCCATCATACAAAAGCCAAAGTTTGGGTATTTTGGTGTTGATGTGGCAACTTTGTAACGTGAGTGTATCATAGATTTTGATGACGTACAACCATTATTTTCCTGAATAAGCTATAGTATTCCCTTCCCTATATATATATATATATATATATATATATATATATATATATATATATATATATATATATATATATATATATATATATATATATATATATATTAGAATTCTAATATTAATTTTAGAGCCAAAATTGTGTAAAAATACTAAAACATAAATATCATTTGGTGAACGATAACCTTTCCATTGCTAAAAATAAATTTTCTTTTATCAAAATACGAACACACGATTTCCTCAACATTTCCTGCTCTTCTTCGATATTTTTAAAACAGACCAAACGCCAAAATATTGGTCATCGGTCTCATCTAAAACGCTTTTTATTTTTAGGTTCAGAACGTTGATTCAAGGCCCAGAAAAAAATGTACAAATTAATTAAATAGAAGTGAATTTATCAAAGAATTTATCTTTCCATCTTTTGAATTTCTATTGGTGAACCGTTAAGCGCGTCTGGCATTACGTTCATTGTTGCTGTGAAACATGCCTAATGATATAGAGCAACAATTTATAGTGTTTAAGTTGAACGTATAGTTCGCGGTAATTAAAGCGAAACACCGTTGTAAAATAATTAGATAAATATTTTATGAAAGGACGCTTCGTTGGGCGTAAAAGAAAAAGAAATTCGTCCAGAGTTCCAACCAAAACGTGTTAAAAATTAAAGAGAGATTCCCTTTTAATGTTGCTTAACTTGCTACGTCTCAAAATTTTATAATATTAAGCTACCTTACAATATAGAAAATGAAATCATACCTAATAAAGGATCAAGTAGAGAAGCTACTTGTATTAATTATTAAAGCCAGATTATTATAATATTCTTTTTTTTCTCAATATTTATTATATTTTTCCAAAAATTGAAATACATTAGATGTCTCTTGAAAGAATTTTTATATAATAAAAGTTCAGTTATTAACATAATGTACTAGGCTAATTGAAAAGTTCCCGGAGCGACACCTATAGGGTAGTAGAAGATGTATGTAATTTACTACATTTTGAAGTTTCATCCTTTATGTGAACATTTGTGAAGTTTCAGGTCGATCTCCCAATTCATTCGTACAAAAATAGCAGCTTAAAGTAAACGTATCAGTGTTATTTTTTAAAATAGAACATATTGAAAATCGTGCAATGATTAAATTCTTTCAAAAAAAAGTTTAAAGGCAATGGAAATTCATAATGTATTCAATTCATAATGTATGTGAAATAGTAAATGTATTAAAAGGGTCGACTCCTTGAGTTTCAACGTGGTCGTACAAGCCTAGATGATGACCCTCCTTCTGGATGTCGAACAAGTGCCACTACTGAACAAATAATTCTGTACATGATATGGTTATGGATGGCAGACAATTGACTTTGTTTGAAATTGCTAAGGCCATGGACATCTGAACCGAAAAGGTGCTGCTGCCATACTCCTCTGCTATGCGCAATAGGGCATAGCAGAGCATTTGTTAAATTGTGATCAAAAATGACTTCGAACTTTCTTAAAACTTTCTAACATTTGGATCTTTTTCGAAAGAATAAAATAGATTTTAAACCTCGTTTTGCAACTATGGATGATACTTGGATTTACCACTATGTTCCTGAACTGCGACAACAAACCGCACAGTGGACCGAGCCAGGTTGTTCAGCTCCGAAGCAGCCAAAGTGGTCAAAATCGACCAAAAAGGTTATGACAAATATTTTTTAGAATGCAAAATGCATTTTGTTAATTGATTACCTTCAAACCGGCAGAATAATAACAGGACAGTATTACTCAAACCTTCTGAATCAATTGGATGCAAAAATTCGTGAGAAAAGACTTGCTTTAGCGAAGAAAAAAATAATTTTCATCAAGACAATGCACCGGCCACAGAGGTGTTATTGCAATGTCCAAATTGAAGGAGTTACACTACGAATTGTCGGAGCATCCACTACATACATCAGATCTGGGTCCCCTGACTGTTATCTGTTCCTAAAACAAATTCCTACGTGGCAAGCATTATTCATTACGTGAAGAAGTTATAGCAGTTGTAGATGAGTATTTTGAAGGACTTCCAAAATATCATTTCAGAGATGGAATAAATGAGTCTGGGGAGAACCGATGAAAATAATGCGGAAGAATAAAGTAATTTTTTCAACTATAAACTTGTTTTACCATTTCCTCTCCACGGACTTTTTAAAGGAATAATTTAAATATACATATTATTTGGAATTCAATTTGTTGGAGGTGAAACAAAGTTTTTATCAGCATTTCTTCTTGATTTTTTTATCAATAATTCTAATTATGTATGGTATGTTCGGTATTATCTGCTTCCTTAATAATTGGAGAGTAAAATAAATGAATAAACTGTCAATAATTAAACCATGTTGGATATCATGTTAGATGTAGTTTTCCTCAATAGCAATTGTCATTTTGTTTTATAAAAAGAACAAACAGTTATTAACATAATGTATAATTAGAACGTTACTGAAGAAATGTCTTGAAGGCATAAAAGAAATACATTCGTTGGAATTCAATTTAAAACTGTATATATTAATTTATATGTCACCATGTATTTTCATGACCACTAATATCTCGTTTAGGACTTTTTGATAAATTGATACTTTAGTTGGAGGTGAAACAAAGTTTTTATCAGCATTTCTTTTTAAATTTTTTTATTAATAATCCTAGTTATGTATGGTATGTTCGGTATTATCTGCTTCCTTAATTGTAGAGTAAAATGAATGAATAAACTGTGTCTATAATTAAATCATGTTGAATATCATGTTAGATATAGTTTTTCTCAATAGCAATTGTTTTTTTTTTTGTTTATGATGTTACCGACGAAATGTCTTGAACGTATAAAATAGATATATTCGTTTGAATTCTATTTGAGACTGTATATATTAATTTATGTCACCATGTATTTTTCATGACCACTAATATTTATTTTAGAACTTTTTGATAAACTGATACATTAGTTGAAGGTGAATCAAAGTTTTTACCAGCATTTATTTCTGAATTTCGATTCTGTGCACAATTATCTCGAGTTCTTAAAATATTTATTCATAATACTAGCTTTTGATTTGATAAATTTAGTCTGTATATTCGATATTATCTGATTTCTTGATAATTGGAGAGAAAAATAAATGAAGAAACAATGTCTGTAATTAAGCCATGTTGGATATCATGTTAGATATAGTATCCCTCAACAGTAATTGTCATTTTGTTTTATAAAAAAAACAGTTATTAACATAACGTATAATTAGAACGTTACTGAAGAAATGTTTTGAAGGTATAATAGAAATATATTCGTTGGAATTCTATTTCAGACTGTATATATTAATTTATATGTCACTATGTATTTTTCATAACCACTATTTATTTTAGGACCTTTTGATAAGTTGATACTTTAGTTGAAGGTGAAACAAACTTTTCACCAGCATTTATTTCTGAATTTCAATTCTGTGCACAATTATCTCGAGTTCTTTAAAAATTTATTCATAATACTAGCTTTTGATTTGATAAATTTAAATCCTTATATTCGGTATTATCTGATTTCTAGATAATTGGAGAGTAAAATAAATGAAAAAACTGTGTCTGTTATTAAATCATGTTAGATATAATATAGTATCTCTCAACAGCAATTGTATTTTTGTTTTATAAAAAGAAAAAACAGTTATTAACATAATGTATAATTAGAATGTAACTGAAGAAATGTCTTGAAGATATAAAACAAATATATTTGTTGGAATTCTATTTGAGACTGTATATATTAATGTATATCACCATGTATTTTTCACGACCACGAATATTTATTTTAGGACTTTTTGATACATTGGTACTTTAGTTGAAAATGAAACAAACTTTTCACCTGCATTTCGATTCTGTGCACAATTATCTCGAGTTCTTTAAATAATTATTGTAGCTTTTGATTTGATAGATTCATCTTAAAACTCGGTTTAATCTATTTACTTACTAATTGGAGGGTAAAACGAATGAGGAAACTGTATATATAATTAAATCATATTGGATATAGAATCCCTCAATAGCAATCGTCTTTCGATCTTGACAGGTAATTTATAATACATCTTGACATAGTTTTTACTTAACAATTGAAAATTTCTTTGACCATATCAGTATAATTAGAAGCAAATCAAGTCAGATTTTAAAAGTTGATTAATCTAATTTCATCTTGGTTTTGTTAACATGATTAACGAAATGCCTGTCGAGAGGTTAAGAATATACGATTTACGAAATATTTGTCTAACAGGGATAGGTCAGAGAATATAAACGAGTTACACATCCTATCTTCTAGAAAAATACTATCTAACAAAGATTGGGCTAAAGAGTGAAACCGAATGGTTTTTTTAGAATAATCTCGTTTTAGCTTGTGGGTCCTCCATAATCGTACCGAGTATAAGTTAGGCATCAAAGAAGAGAAAACTAATTTTTGCAGTTAGCTGCAGAATGTGGAATATCACTTATTAGAAGTTTTTTGTGGTTTGATGTAGAATAAAGTATTGGAAGTAAAACTCTTTTTACTTCACAACCATTCAAGATTAATTAAATTCTCATCACAATATTCGAGGAAGAAATAACGCCATGTGCTAACAAGAAAATACTCGTTGCTATATTGGAGCTATAGCATTACAATTCCTGTAACAGGGATTCTCAAAATCCTTCGAAAACTAGAATTTTTTTATCCATAGCTAAACCAAAAAGAATTTTTTAGTTCAAATGTAATTTGTGAACATTTTATAACTTATTGTGAAAGTTGTAATGCTTATTTTTATAGGTATAGGAAAAACAGATATTTTAGAGCACTTTTCTTGAATTCAACCACTGCAGATTCGATTCAGTGACTAGAAATATTATATACACTGTATTTGAAAAATTAATATGTTTGTTGGGAAATATTATACAACCAAGATAATAGTCAAATTAAATTTAGAAAGAAATAATTCAAAGATGTAATGCATCATCTAAAAATTAAATAATACATAATTCTAAAATTGACTTCATCGATTAATAACAATATTTAATACTAATCAGATACTTCGCATTATTTGGTGAGAAAAAATATGCATTAGAATCTAAAATGTTATGTTAATGCATTTATATTAACTGCATATTAATCTACTTGATTATCAATTAAATAAAAGACTAACCAAATATAATTTAAATGGGGTGCATAATAAATACAAGTATAATTATCATGATAAAATACCTGAAATGCTTTACGAATCACTAATTCGATATATTTCATTTAATCGGGCACCAGATTTTTTAAACATTTACAAATGTAATTAAAAAGTCTCATTATAATAATAGATTTAGTTTAATTCGAGTCAAAAAATTTCGTTCTTATAACGACAAAATTCTTAATATTTATAATATAAATAATAATTTAGAATTTTATATAAGTTTTATAACTTCGACATATTGTTTCTCTATTTTGTTAGAAAATCTATGAGCAATGGTATTAAAAAAGACCAAATATGTTCATTAGGAGTAATAAACTACTTGAGAACATTCTGTTATGCAGCAGTTTGTTGCTAAGTATAAAATCAAAGATGAGAGAATGTAAGTAAACTAGTCCAAAAAATGTGATGAAATGTACTCCACGAAAACAGATATATTGAAAAAATAATTTATTATTTCTAGCAAAATTTACTACAAACATGCTAATAGTTTGGTGTAGAAGTAGTAAACGTTTTTCAATTATAGACATTTTTTCAATATGAAAATTTGTAGTCTATGAAACAAATATGCAAATGCGATGAATTGTAATATTACAAAAAAATCTCATAAAATCATATTTTTGATCTTATAATATTGTCTAGGTTGTATACATAATCGAGAGACTTGAATCAAAGAGAACATTATATGATATAGTTCGCTCAAAAATTTGTAGATCTTATAATTCATATTTGGAAGATCATTTGGACATTTGTAATAGTTAAAATACGGATTTTAAAAATATTTGTTTTTAATCTACTTAACAATTTTGAACATGCAAAATTGTATCGGTTTCACGTAAGAAAATATTTACTAAGGCGAAAATGAACATGCATATTATAATATAATATTTTCAACATGCATACTATAAAAATGTATAAATAATTTTATTTTCTGTTAATGAGTTATTGTTAATTGCAAACGTGTTGATATTTTTTAAAAGATTTAAAAACATTTAATTCAATGTCTTATTTTGGAATTTATAAAATATTGTTTCCATTGCATTGAAATAATATTATAATATAGTTGGGTGTCAAATTTGTAGGTTTCATAAAGCAGGCAATTAAATATTTTAAGTCTAAAACCTATAATTAATATTACCCAGTATTGGTCAATTCGTTAAGAAAACAAAAATATTTCTGTGCAACTAAACGAAAAGAACACACACTAAGTTAAAAACATACAGAAGTGACCACCCACCCACGCACTTAACATAAAATAAGGAACCCAGTACGTACGTGGTCCAGAAGGCCTCAAATATTCTTTTTCTCGTGGCATGCTGACGTACTCACGTCAAATTTTTACATCTTTTACTAAAATCCTTCGAGCTAGATTCACAATTTTTTTTCGCACACGAAGTCCGTATATCCTCTAACATGATCACAAACTCAAAACTCGACGGTATTCCATTAAGGTAACTGGGTGGGACTTAACGAGGGGTTCCCAGTTCCGTTTTCTCTGTCTTTATTTACTTAAAATCACTGGATTTTCGTCGACACAGTCACTTTATCTTGATGAAGAATCAAGTGTGTTCTTGGAGTAGTTTGGTATCGCGACGCGGGGAACGATATAAGAAGCAGCTGAAGAAAAATCTGACAGGAAAAAAAATAATTTAAGCACCGGAAAGTCGACTTAAAAGCTTGTCGTAAAGATTTCTCGATCTAAGTCGGAGTGAAAGGGCGAAATATCGTTATACAACCTACCGCTGCAGCGGTCGTCTCGCGACTGAAGTGACGAAGGGGACCGACCTATACCGAACACCAGAGTTACCTGTTAAAAAGGAGGGGGACACGACCACGATTAAGCTTTAGTGCTGATTAACATTGTTAGTTTATGTGACGAAATAATTCGTCTAAAACTTTTGATCAAGATGTAGCAGGTTTTTTGGTAATGGTTCAACATTGTGTTCACACATACATTTTTTTTTCACCAAAGATCAGATCCATGCAACTTTATCTCATTTTGTCTATTGACAGCGAATGCTTCCTGATTTTATATTTAAAATACTGCTGGAAAACTAGATTTTTAACAAACTGTAATTGTAAAATGCTCAGTTAGTCTTTCTACAAAATTCTACAAAATGTCTGAGATGAAATGCAAATGTAGAATTCGACAAATGGAAAGTTCATATAATGCTATATCAAGGTGCGAGTGGGGTGTACTTGGAAAAAATATTAAGTGCTAGTAATAATTTATGATCTCGCTTCAAAATCGATTTGAATGAATTAATCAGTATTCCAATAGGCTCATCTGTTTTTGCAATTATTTATCATCGATTACTGTGTACTAAATCTCTTGAATTCATCGACATTTGCTAATATGTTGACGTGGACATTTTAAAAATTGTTGGAAGTACTTGTTCTCAACTAGAAATTAACTAGAAACAGTTCGTAACACTATTTTAAAGCAGAAAAGCTTTTTTAAATAGCGCTATTTAAATTATAAAATTCATCTGTTTTATTTTAGTCATAATTTTAGTGAAAATTAAATATAATATTCCTTCTGCATCGATCGAATCAACAGTTGATTTCTATGTTAAAAAAGAAAAGGGTACGTCAGTACGTTAGAGATACATATTTTCGAGTTAAGAAAAAGGTACGATCAAAATTAAGGTCAAGAGCTAGTCTTTGAAGATCAGATCATCAATGTATGAAGATGATATTGATATGATGTATAGAAGGAAGGAAGAATTTGAACAGATGTTTGAACAAAACAAAAAAGGGAACAAGAGGATATTGATTTAGTAGTATACAAACGGCGGTTTGAAAATGTTAATAGCTTTAAATATTTAGGCTCAGTACTTACGACTCACAATGAAGTGCTAGCGGATAGAATAACAGCTAGAAACAACTTTTTTTTTTATTTTACAGGATCTAAATCTAAATCAATATCGATAAATATAAAAATAAAGATATACTCAATAATAATTAGACCAATAGTATTATATGGATTAAGAATGTGGACCCTAACAAAGAACGACGAACTATCGTTAAGTGTTTGGGAAAGGAAATTACTGAAGGAAATATATAACCCAATCCAAATGGAAGGAGATTGGAGAATCAGAACAAATGGAAAACTATTAACAGTTATTAATAGTTTATAGGGAAGGAAATCAGGAGCAAACGACTGAGTTGATGGAGCCTCATCGAGAGTATGGAGAGCTAAAGACCAGCCAAGAAAGTATTGGGAAAGAACATAGAGGGATCAAGACCGAAGGGATGAGCAAGGAAGAGATCGGGGGAGGAAGTAAAGAAGGATGTGTAACAGATGGGAATAACGAAATGGAAAGGGAAAGCGAGATAGAAGGGAGGGGTCAAGGATAACGAAAGAGACAGACAAGCATTGATACAAAAGGCGCCACTCCTTTATAACTAGATTATAGAGGTTATGGAACCGGGTAGTCACCGTTCCATGTAAAGAAAAACATAGAATAGGATAAAGTCCTTTGATGGGCTGTCAAGCCATAGATAAGAAGAAGCTAGCCTTCGAAAATAGTTTGGTATTACAATTTATTTTAATGATCTCGCGATGATGCCTACAAGGTTAGCGTTGGTTAAAGCAAAGTTTCCAATATAAGAATAGGCCGCTTTGTGTAAAAATTCTAAAAATTTTGTCTTAATTTTGATATAATTATTATATTAATTACTATTTGAAATATTTTAATCAAAATTAAATACGATATATCTTTACTCGACTGAAGAATTCTCAAATGTTAAGATATAGTGGCGATTTATTTATATTAGATATACATCGTTCAATTGAGCAATTTACAAGGCTAGTTTATACATTTCTAATTTGCTTATTCCTATTACTAATTCTAGTCCCTAATGTAGTAAGTTTTGATAGACAAGTGAAAGAAAAAATTGTGAGGTTGTTATTTATTGACAACACTGCAAACAAAGTTTCACAAGATTTACCAATATTAATCTTTTTCGAAAAAACTCTCTCTAAACTGAAAACCTAGAAGGTACTGAAATAATGAACGTAAACACGTAAATCGAATGTCTGAATGAAATACTAGTTAAGGGCACGGAATGAAAAACAATATGAAAAAAGACCACCCGGGGGTCCCCAAAAATGATGTTGAGATAGCTGGTCGTCAACGTTACAAGAACAGGATTAACTGACCGAAAAATGAGCAAGTATAATGCTTAAAAAAATAATATAAACAAAAAATATATAAAATTGAAATAACCTCTGTCAAAAAGTATCTGCAAAAGAAGTTATAGTCATAAAAATCATATTGATATGATATTCAAATCATGTAATTTAAAATAGATCTTGGAATTTTAAATTCAGAAAAGATTTGAATACAAAAAGAGTATAATATGATGAATATAAAAGACAAAAATGAAAATGTAATTACGAAAGAATATGAAATAATGGAAACATTGAGAGAATACTTTAGAGAACTGACTGAGAAGGGAACTAGTACTCCGGAAGAACAAGAAAATCATATGGAAGATATTCAAGAAATAGATTTGATACAAGAAGAAGAGGTTTATGAAGCCATAGAGAAATTAAAGATGGAAAAGGCACCAGGTAGAGACAGTATAACACCAGAAATGATAACATATATGGGAGAGGAAGGAATAAAAAGGCTGACAGGATTATTGAACAACATTATGAGAAAGAAAAAAGTCCCAAAGGAATGGAAGATTGCAATAATTTTAGGAGATTAACACCAGGAAAGGTTATGACCAGAATATTGGAAAAAATGATAAGGAGCAAAATCAAGATTACAATGGAGGAAACACAATGTGGATTTAGGAGGAGAAGGAGCACTCAAGATCTACTGTTCATGATTAGACAAACAAGCGAAAAACTAATAAAAAAGAACAGATATTATATATATATATATATATATATATATATATATATATATATATATATATATATATATATATATATATATATATAGGTTTCATAAACCAAGAAAAAGCTTTTGGTCGAATTAAAAGAGAGGACATATGGAAAACGCTAGAGAAACGAGAAATGGATAGAAGGACAGTCAAAGTAATAAAGGCTATGTACAGGGACAACACGAACATGGTGAGGACGAACAATGAGGAATCGAATTAATTTACGATAACTATCGGAGAAAAACAAGAATGTTTGCTGAGTCCATTGTTATTTTCGATTATAGCAGACGAAGCGTTAAAAGAAGCAAAGGATGAAAACATTGAAATTGGTACACTGAAAATTGGAACAGAATGAACTGACCGAATTGTTGTTTGCATATGATATGCCATAGTAGAGGATACAGAAAAAACCAATTATTTTTATTTCTTGTCTACCATTTATTATCGGAAAAGCGAATTCTTTCAGTATATTTCCCAACTTCTTACTCGATCTCTTAACGTTCTATACCATCTCATGAATCTCCTTGTTTCTTTTTTGTGACTCCATGTGACCTTTTTAATTTTAGACTTAAATCTCTAAGGCCCACGATTTACTATTATAAGTTAGTATTGGTATAAAAAGGTTAAAAGGAAATTACTAATAAAACAACAATACATCCGTAGAGAGAATATCAATATAGGGTATTATAACGAATATATGTACATAAAAGGGTTCTTATATCAAAATAATTGGTGATTGGAGGGCGGTTTAAATATACATAAAATGAAGTAATCGACTGACATAGCACGCACGAAAAAAGTAGTATAACAAGAGCAAACTAGTCAAAATCAACTTATTAGTTAGTATTTTGTTAGGATAGCCTTTATTTTCCAAAACTGCGGCACATCGTCTAGGCATGGAGTCTATAAGATTGCAACAAATTTCAACCGGAATGAAATACCAGATTTCTTGACCAGTCCTCATAATTTTTTGGTATTTGATGTTTTCCTTAAAGTTACATGCGTCTTCAAAATTTTCCACAAATTTTCTATAGGATTTATATCCGGTGACTAAGATGGCCAAGGTAAACGAACAATATTGTGGGTATCCAACCAACTTTTCATATTTTTCGCGATGGGTTTGGGCTCATTGTCTTGCTGGAAGTTCCACCATAATGACATATATTCTTCGACATAAGGCAAATATTCATAATAATATTCTGTAAGATGCTTAAGTAAATTTCTTTGGTCATGTTTTATTTTATCCAATGAACTGTACCAACTCCAGCATATGAAAATGAATCCCAAATTTTAATATTGCCTCACTTGACGCCGAATACGTACTTTTCCATCATTATCAAATACATTTATTTTAATTTCGTCGGAAAAAAAGAACATTTTTCAATGTTCTCTATTTAAATTATTTCGTGCAAACTCCTTACGTTGTTTTAAGTGTTTTTTATTCAAATAGGGAACTTTTCTTGCAATTATAACCAATTTATTGCAAAAGTCTCCTAATACTCGTATTGATAGGTAACTGTAATTCCCGTTTGGCAACCATCTAAGTAAAAAAAAAGATTTTTACTAGAAGTTTTTCGTTTCCGGCCTCGGAACTCTGGCTTTTGCTCCATTTTTTTTCTGTTAATGCTTTTGAAACAAGATCTTTTCAAAATTTGACAGATACATTATCTGTTCTCGCAATTGTAAAATTAGCCGGTTTTCTTCGTCAGTATAATGTTAAGTACGACCCATTCCTTTTTAAATGTTTGTATACATAGGCAACTTACACTAATAATGCCAATTAAACAATAAAAACCAATATCTGAAAAAATTGAACCAAATTTATCAATATACTTCAACACGAGACAATAAGACAACAGTAGTATGTTGTATGAGTTATGCACCCCAACCGCTAGGTTCTACAATTTCATATGGAACACACAACAATCTGCGTCTCCGGCAAAATGAGCATTCTGTTAGTTGCTTGACCGGGCGCGAGCCCTGGAGGATGTGGGGAATTGTAAAAAGTTAATATAACCAACACATAGATATAGATGGTAATAGACAACAAGACTGTATAAACATGTGGCGTCAGGCACTTGTTTATATAAATCATCCTGGGATATGGAAGAATACGATCAAGCATACAGAAAATGAAATAATGAAATGGTAAGGCAGAGAACATATAATTGATCGAAAAGAAGTTTTTCCTTTAATTATATATACTGCAGATGACAGCAATGATTCCAGCCAGTACATTTCAGATTCCAGTTAATGAAAATATAAGTGCATGGAGATATTTCATTGTTTTTTTTTTCTGTTTTGTACTTGCATATTATATCAATAAATATCATTGAGAATTATATAATATTTTTATTTTAATAACCATTTAAATATTAAAAAATGTCGATGTGGGGTGTCACGCTATCCTTTGAATTATTTATAACAAAAAAAAATAAAATAGATTTTTTCTATATGTTTATTTTCATCTTTAAATTTTGTGATAATTAATGGCCATTAATGGGTGTTAATGTAGCCTATCCCTAATTGTTCTGAATTCTTGAAATTGTATTCTCCATAATTTTTCTCAACATATTTGGTGTGCATCAACATATCTCAATGCAGCGATTTGAACGATGAGCATGGACATTGTCCTTGAATTGGGGCTTATTTATGTAAACCAGAAATTATCATTAAAAATTATCCGGAGTTGTCAAATCAGGAGATATATAATAGTGATAAAAGTGTAAATTTAAGTGACAAAAGTATCTGTAGGTAACAGGTCTTGAACAATTTAAATGGAAATATGCAAGTCACTTCTTAAAATTCGGTGTAAACTGCGTGTAGAAATTTCCAATTGTTCCCACCACGTCGTCGAAACGACGTTTTTGGAGACTTTTCCCCACTTTGTTCCACACGTACAACATTTTCAGCGCTTTACACTGTTCTAGGACCTCTAATGTGAGACCTAGCCCCAACTATTCCGAATTCTTGAAATTGCTTGAATAAAGAATAAGTTGTCGTTTTATAAGTAAATTATTACAATAACAGAATTATTTTTCCATGTAAATTACAATTATTTCACTGTATTATTTTAGCATGTGTTTATTCATAATAAAACTTGCACGTCTGCACTACACAACAGCCAAACCCGAATTGTCTCAAATATAACGAAAAAAATGGCGTCAAACCAAATGCTAAAGTGATACTTGCCCCACCCGTGATATAAGTTTACAATTATCGTAGTGATATTGGAATAGGCGAAATGAACTCAATTTGTACGAACCAGAATGGCGGGATAATTTCTCCTTTATTTGACGTATTTCAAAAATCAAATAACATTGAGTGATACACCTTGTGTAAATTTATTAGTAGTATTTAATGCCATAACTAAAAAATATTATAATGATTTTTGTTTTTCTCTGTAGCTTTATGATGTATTTTCAGTTTTAATAATTCAAATATAGTTAAGCTTCACTTACACCATTTAATTAGTAATTTCTAATAACCAATGTTTAATTGGTATTCAAGCGCAAAGCTAATAATTGCGTATATTTATACCTCATTAAAATGATTTTTAAAAATTTAATTATATCATGTATTTCATATTTAATTACAAGAGAGCTAAAAATATAGCCACCACTGTACAGGGTGAATCTTAAGTCGATACTTGTTTTCTTTTTACTGTGTAGAGAAACAAAAAAAAAACAAATATGTAAGAACCTAAAGGTTTTTACTTTTTAATTACGATCCTGTACTTACCTGTATTAATTTTTGAAAATAAAATAAAAACATTTTTGGCAGAGGTTAGATCTAGCGAATTGGAAAGATGACCAAGAATTTCGAAATCAGCCTTGTATCCATTAAAATGCAATTGTAGTAAAGAGGTGTGTTATCCTGATAAAACAATACAATAATATATTGTTTTCCAAGCTTTAAGTATAAAATCGACATAATTTGGAATGTTACGGTGTGACACCGTAGGAAATTCTCTACAAAAACAACCCCGTTAAAACCAAAAAAATTATCTTCATATTCTAGCCATGTGTGTAAGTAACCTGAAATTTTCGATGACGCGGTAAGTTCTTATACCACAATTCCATCTTTTGTATTTTTGGAATTGTGTATGGAACTACATTTCACTACCGTCATAAAACTTTCCAAAAAACGGATTTCCAAATTAGGATCGGATTAATTATCGCAAAAATATGAGGGTCATTCGAAAAGTCCTCGGCTTACAAAAATACTTACATAAGATTTCTGAGATGTTTTTGATTGTCTCCATTATGATTTCCACTTCAAAGTAAAGGGAATGGAGTTTTACAACGAGAATCCGAGACGTGTATGTAGGCGCATTCTCGTTGTAAAAGAACACTTTTGGTAAATGTGGACGTAGCCTTATTAGCACCCTTCAATTGATCCAGTA
Source organism: Cosmopolites sordidus (assembly GCA_031761425.1). Taxonomy (NCBI): domain Eukaryota; kingdom Metazoa; phylum Arthropoda; class Insecta; order Coleoptera; family Curculionidae; genus Cosmopolites; species Cosmopolites sordidus. The sequence goes on from JARFXV010000969.1 coordinate 208,670, forward strand.
ATGAAGCGTAATACTTTCCGGTGATAGTCCTGCTTTTTCCCAGGTAGTGTATGAGGATTTCAGAAAACCATGACTTGTGGTTTCTCCAAATGTGTGGACTGCTATTTGTCTCTTGGTATGTAAAAATGAATTCATGGTTATTATAAAACATCGAATAAATGTAGCAAAATCGTATTTCAACAAATCTGAAAACTTTTGAGAAGCTTTCGTTCGAATATGTTTTTGATCAATGATTAACAAATGTTAATCTATTTAACCATATAACCATTAAAAATTACACATTCAACAACACCAATCGAGCTGAAAACTTTTTTATACCCAAAATATCATATAAAATGTGGTGGATATGGTCTACCGATGTGTTTACAGTATCAACAAGCTCACGCATCTCATCAGTCCGCGATCATTTAATACGACATTGTGCATTTTTGTGACGATTTTACTGTCATAGCAGTTTCTGAGCATCCTCAGCTTTCATAATATTCAATGTATCTAGGATCACGTTTTTATTAACAGCCTACTTTTTTACTATCGAAAACAAATAAGATGAATCCTTGAAAGTTGAATCTAACTCTTTTTGTATATACGTTGGGTATAATTACTATAAAACAAACCTATATTATAAAAGCTCAAAATTCAATTTCATCCATTTCTCAAAAAATGTCAAAACTTGTTTGTTTTACTCAATCTGCATAAACAAACAATTAAACGCACGCGCGCAGAACGTCATCTAACGAATCATAAATGACAAATATCAGAGATATTTTATCATACTCAAGCCAAAAATGTTTCGATAACCCTTGTAATTTTTACCGTAATATTATTATAGGTGTTATGGACCAAATTAATTTTTCTTTAATTGCGATATGTGCATGTTCGAAAGATATCTTCCGAATGTAAAATCTCGAGACCAGTTCTTAATTAAAAACGATTATTAATTACTTATTGATTAATTACTTGAAGTGTGGCGACAATTTTTTTTGTAAATATACTTTATGACAGCTTTTATTTACGATTTACCCTTGAAACTCCACAAAAATGTTCATCATATATCAGTCAAATGGTCGTACCATCGGTAGTTTCATACATATGTACATAGTGCGTACATTAAGTATCAGTACTTAAGATATATCTCAGGAATCAGTGACGCCATCTACTGACGAGTGGCGTCAATTCAAAGCTTGAACATTCTTGGACCTAATGAAACCTACTTTACCACGATCGGTTGACATTTGTTGATTTTATGACGTCTCGTTTAAGCCAAAAAAGTTTGATATACAAATAAAATTATGGAACAAAGAGCTGTTATTAAATTTAATGCAAAACTCGATAAAACTGCGTCGATAAAACATTTCGGTTGATACGGTGATGATAATACGGTGATGATACGGTGATGATTGCTTAAGCAAAACAAATGTTTTTCTTTGGCATAAACGTTATCTGGATGGCAGAGTGTTGCTAGAGGATGACAAACGTGACGGAAGACCAATTTCAGCTCGCACTCCCGAAATGATCGAAAAAGTTCCCGATCTTGTAGCGAATGATTGCAATGCTTCACTACAAATAATAGAAGAGGCTTTGAATATCGGCAAAGAAGCGATTCGACTCATTCTTTATAAGGATTTGGGTAAAACGTAGGTTTGTGCAAAGTTTGTTCCACACACTTTGACGGAGGAGCTGAAATCACTTCGTGTCAATAATTCCAGAGAGGAATACAATACAATCCAGAAACTAAGCGCCAAAGTGCGGAATGGAAGTCGAAAAAATCACCACAGGCAAAAAAAACATGAATAACTCTTTTAAAGATCAGGACAATGTTCATTGTTTTCTTCGATAGTAAAGCCATCATCCACAAAGAGTTCGTTCCAACTGGTCAAACTGTCACTGGGCAGTACTACTTGGAAGTCCAGAAACGATTGATGCATAGAATTCGTCGCATTCGGCCGGAATATCGCGATCCTGACAGCTAGAGTTTGTTGCACGATAATGCGCCAAGTTACACATCGTTAACTGCGTGTCAATTTTTGGACCCAAACTAAGTCTGTATGATCAACCACCCACCGAATTCACCAGATTTAACCCCTTGTGACTTCTCCTTGTTCACAACGGTAAAATTAAAGTTGAAAGGGTGTTTTTTGAAGACATTCAGACCATCCAGCTTCGAAGCGTGCTTTGGAGGCTATTCCACAAAATGAACTGGAGCACAGATTTGAATCACTATGGAATCGATGTAACAAATGTATCGAAGCGAGAGGAGAATACTTCGAATAATAATACATAAGAAATGTATTATTGTACACCTGACTACGTATGTGTATAACTCCTGACTACTGTTGACTTATTGGACGCACCTCAAAGATGTCAAAAAACTCAATGTATAAGCCATCCGACGAGAAATCGGCGAAAATATAAGTTGGTTGATTGTGGAGTCCCTCCCTATTCTTGGCGAGAGAGCATATGTCGGTACCCTGATGAGTCTAACCACCAACAAACAAAACATGTACCCTCCAATGTAGGGGATGGGTGGGGCTTCCTCCCGGTCAAGCAACTAATTATTGCTCATATATATATATATATATATATATATATATATATATATATATATATATATATATATATATATATATATATATATATATATATATATATATATATATATATATATATATATATATATAAACTATAGTCGCTCCAGCCCACAAAGCACAACGCACTGTTATTCGAAAAGGATACAAATCATATAACTTAATTAACTACTTGTTCACATAATCTGTGAAGTAGAAATGAGCTTCATCGAAAAACATAATTTTATTCTGTCTGTAGAAACAGCCGAGGGAGACATTTGGAGAATATTATTTTTAAAACATCAAACAAACAAACAACCCTCCTCTCAACACTTAATAAAATAAACGTCTAACAATGGTACAAAAATATTTATATAAAAATTAATTCCAGGATCATTACAAAATATTATTTAATTACACATTACATTACATTATTTCCAAAGCACCGTGCGAGCTTTCAGCACCCTCTCAAAGTTGATTTATACTGAGTAAGCGGGGATTGAAAACTATCTACTAAGGACACAGAAGCGTTCTCGCCAATGACATATCTGTTATAGTCTCGACATGCAATCTTCCAATGTGCAATTAGGTAAACCAAAGGGTAATTTTTTTACATTTAGTAATATTCAGTGGAAGCCTATCATAAGCACAACAATCGGTCACCCTGTAATAGAGATCAGTCATGTGACGATAGAACTGGCATAAAGAGTTTAAGGTTAAGAGTTAAAGGGTGTTGCATATTAGAGTGGAAGTAAAATCATTGACGAAGACGGAAAAAATCAAAGGGGCAAGAACGCTGCCTAGGCATACACCACTAGTTGCAATGAAGATATGAGAACTATGACCATTAAACTCAACATTTTGTGTCCTGTTTGCAAGGTAAGATTTAAAGAACGAAATTGTACTATCATCAAAGCCTAATATACTCATCTTTTGAAGTATAAGTCCATGGTCAAGTTTGTCGAATGCTTTGGAAAAATTAGTGTATATTGTGTCAACCTGGCATTTATTTTCTATTGATTTGTATATAAATTGAAGAAAGCATGTTAGGTTGGTTATTGTGGATCTGCCTTGATAGAACCCATGTTGCTAAGATATGATCGAATGCTTAATTTAAAAAAAAATGATTATAAATACAGGTTTCAAAAACTTAGCAAAATTACACAGGATTGAAATGGGGTGATAGTTAGTGACATGTGCTGGGTTGCCTGATTTGTGAACAGGAGTGATCTTGGAGAATTTCCATGTGCTGGGAAATGCTTGTTTTAATTGATAGATTGTACAGATGAAGTAATGGCTCCATCAAAATGTAATAATAGAGTAGTCCTTAACAAGAAAAGCTGGGATTTTGTCAGGGTCAGCTATGAGTTTATTCTTTAACTTTTTAATGGCAATTTTAATGTTAATAACGTTAAGAAGCTGTAGCGAATGCGATTCATTTGTGAATATATCATTATCAATTGAGGTAGGAAAGAATGTCAGTTGAAGAAATAATTGTTTTTGTTGAAAAAATTCGCAAAACCATCCACGATGTCGCTGGGGGTTTTCAATTCCGCAGAGTAATATAGCATATCGCCAGGAAGCTGGGATGTGCCTTTCCTGCGGGAGACGTACTGCCAGAATTATTTTGGGTTGCCAGTTAGAGAAAGATTGTATTTTATTAATGTAGTTTTGGTAGGCTTAAATTATTTTATTTTTTATTTTGTGGCGTAAATCACTGTATAAGTGAAAGAAAGTGATGCTGCCTGTAGCCTTCCATCTCCTGTGTAGCCGAGATTTATCGCGAATATCCTTTATGATGTCAACAGAAAACCAGTCTGGATAGTGCCTAGCGTTATTTTTACTGGTTAGAGTTGAGATTGCGGCGTTGGGACACAAGGTAATATTGCTGTTGAGGAGAACAATGGCACCATCAACTGTGCACGCCTGATAGAATATGGCTCAATCTATATTTTGAATTAGATTATATAGGTGATTATAGTCGGCTTTGTAGAAATTATATTTTTTGTTATAATTGGATGCCTGGTGAGATTCAATCGATAGAGCTGGATGATAAGGGTCTTCGAGAATCAACGGAATAAGCTCTCTAATAACATTATACTCCAAATTTGCAATAACTAAGTCGATAAAATTGTTTTGTATATTAATTATGTGATTATATCGGTGAATATCAAAAAATGCCTGGAAGTCGTGCAACGCTCGCAGAAATTGGTTAGATAATTGATAGTTAACGGGGCTTTTAAATGCAAATTAAAATCATATAAGATTAGAATTTTATGGTTCACTATATAAAAAAGAGATTCGAAAGTATTAAAAATTAGTTTGTATTGGTAAATATTTGATTTTGGAGGAACATAAACAGGAAAAATAAGAATTTTGGTTTGACATGAGTATTTTGCAATCAACAATGTCGATATTTGGGAGCAGCTCCTCGAAGGTGGACAGGTCGAGCTTCAACGCTCGTAAAGATGAATGAACGGCAAGGAGAACTCCGCCGCCTCTTCCGACTCCGAGGGCATCCAGATCCCGATTCTTTCTGAAGACCACGTACCTAAGGTCGAACAGGTCAGCATCAAAAACAGTTGCAATATGTTTTTTTCAAATTATCCTACAATGTTAACTCGTTTTCAAGCAAAATATATTCTAAAATGTAAACTATATTATGATTTTTGTTTTAAAAATTCGGGCGCTCTACATATCGATATAACTATTTTTAAATTGACATCTGATAGAAGTTTCATATAATTTCACTTGTCAAGTCAGAAATTATAGCATCTTTAAAAATTGTTAAAAATTTTCGTTGGCAATTTTTTAAAATGAATAACTTTATCGAGCAAAGAATTTACATTAAATTTCTTAAGCTGATGCATAAAAAATATTAAGAAAACATTATGGCGAGGAAGCTATATTAAGGAAAAATGTTTACGATATTAAGACTTTAGTGATGACAGAGAAGCAGTTAAAGCAGGACCTCGTCCAGAAACAACTTCCGCGTCAACCAAAGAAGAACACATCAAAATCAAGGATCTTGTACTGAGTAATCGCCGTTTAAGTATTAGAGATATTGTAGATATTACTCTGACAAAACAATTAATGGTTTTTGTATCACGAATCACGAAAACGCCTCATCGCACACCGCAATAATTAATCGTAAATTGTTTGCAAACAAATACCGTATTACAATACACTTATTCCATTTTTTTTATACTAGGATTTTAAATGTTACACTTGCAGCTTTTTAATGTTTCAAGCGTTTATATAGATTTTGCTCTACATATGTTTCGCCTTGTTAGCGTTTTTTCAAGAGTTAGTATTAGTTTAGTTATTCATTAATATTACTCAAAGTTACTCTTGAGAAAGCCCTAACAAGGCGAAACCTATGCAGAGCAAAATATATAATAAACGTTTGAAACAATAAAAAGCTACAAGTGTATTATTTAAAATCCTAGTATGAAAAAAAAAGTTGGAATAAGTGTATTGCAGTGACAGGGGATTACTTCGAAGAAGATAAAATAAATTTGGATGAACAAATAAATACTTTATGTTTTATTTAAAAAGTTTCCTTATATTTTGATTATACTAGTACATAACATAAACTTTATAAAAATATTTCAGTGGGAAATGAATATTTATCACATTAAATACTAAACAATGGCAATTATTTGGCTTTATTAACGCATATAAGATAGGAGACATTCATTCAAATGGGTTACATATTAAGTAGTTAAATAAATAAGGTCAACAAGCAATCATTAATCAGGAGGTAAATTTGAATGTTATAACTTCTATTAAAATTGTTTTGTTAAAGACGTTGAAGCACAATATCTCTGAAATAGCCCTGTGTTGAAACAAAGGTCTTAATAGCATAAAAAAATTAATATAAAATTAATATATATATATATATATATATATATATATATATATATATATATATATATATATATATATATATATATATATATATATTAATGTTAAAATAAAATTAAATAATAAAATTTAATATTAATTTAATATTAAAAAAATTAATATAAAAATTAACATATATATATATATATATATATATATATATATATATATATATATATATATATATATATATATATATATATATATATATGTTTAGTGCCTCTTGAATTGAAATACGAGACTTTATAGCGACTAGAAGAATTATTTATTTTGTATTCCCTTAAGTCGTATCTATTTGTACTAAAAATAAGCCAGGAGCAGTTGTGCTCCGTCATTATTATCATCATCATCATCATCATCAGCCCGTATCGATCCACTGCAGGATCCACTTCACGGTCCTGGGCTTTCCTCTGCCACTCGGGTCCAATATACTTAACGATGTCATCAATCCATCGTGCTTTCGGTCTTCTTTGCGGACGTTTGCGATCAAGCGGTATCCACTCCAGGATTGCCTTGGTCCATCTGTCGTCCCATCGCCTCGCTATATGGCCTGCCCATCTCCATTTCAATTGTTTTACTCTTCCAATGATGTCACAGACTTTTGTTTGTTCCCTGATCCATGCGCAGGACTTTCTGTCTCGTCTTGTAATGCCAAGCATACATCTTTCCATTCCCCTCTGTGCCACCCGAAGTTTTTGAATTGATTGCAATGTCAGTGTCCAGGTTTCACTTCCGTATGTCATAACGGGTAGAACGCACTGATCGTTTGCGATCCACCAATACTTTTCTATTCAAGCAAAGTGGGAGTCTGGTCTTAAACACTATGTTGAGCCTACCAAATGCCTGCCAGCCACATTTAACACGCCGTTCCACCTCCCGGGCGGTATTCCCCTCCATTGAAATCCTCTGCCCAAGATATATAAAGCTGTCCACAATCTCTAAATCCCTTCCTAAAACTGAAATTCTTCTGTCCTGAGCGAAGTTACTGAACATAACCTGATTCTTTTTCAGGTTTATTTTCAAGCCAAATGGTTCACCAGACCTTTGCAGTTCTTGTATGCGTCTTTGCAGTTCCTCTGGGTCTTGTGAAATGAGAATAATATCATCTGCAAATCTAAGATGGTTTAAGTTTGCACCATTGATCTTTACACCATCCTGTTCCCAATCCAGTTTACGGAATACTTCTTCAAGGCCAACCGAGAAAAGAATAGGCGATATTGCGTCACCCTGCCGTACACCTCGTTCTATATTAATTCCCACTTCAAGATCATCAAGGTGAATTGTGGCTGTAGCTCCATCATATATCGATTCTAATAGGTTTACATAAGCTCTCTCTATACCTTGGCTAAGCAGTGCATCCATTATCGCATGCTTTGAGATGGAATCAAATGTTTTTTCGTAGTCGATAAAAGCCAAGCACAGTGGCATGGTGTATTCGTTGTGCCTTTCTATGATCTGCTGTACAACCTGGATGTGATCCATTGTACTGAATCCACTTCTGAATCCTGCTTGTTCTCTTGGTTGTGCGTCATTCAGTTTTTTTAATATTCTTTTAGAAATTATCTTAGTGAAAACTTTGTACATCACTGATAGGAGGCTTATTGGACGGTATTTCTTTAAATCTTCCTGTGCTCCTTTTTTATGTAAAATGATCACTTCTGCATTTTTCCATATATATATACATATATGCATATATATACATATATGCATATATATACATATATGCATATATATACATATATGCATATATATACATATATGCATATATATACATATATGCATATATATACATATATGCATATATATATACATATATGCATATATATACATATATGCATATATATACATATATGCATATATATACATATACATATATATACATATATATATATATATATATATATATATATATATATATATATATATATATATATATATATATATATATATATATATATATATATATATATATATATATATATATAATTATATAATTAGGGTCGTTAAAAATGAAATTTTTTCCGACATCCCAAGAAAACCTTCCTTTTGATGAGAAAATACGGGGGAAATGTTTGCTTATTTTTTAACGAAAATAACGACGAACTCACGACGAACTAAGTTCATTTTTTGATAAAATCGTAGTTTTTCTAAGTATCTCTTAAAAATATGGATTTGAGAAAAGGATATAGAAGCAATTTTATAGAAGAATATTTATAGAAGCATTTCGTAAAACTAATAAATTCTAGATATTTTAATAATATAATAATTTTAATATTTTTATATTAATATGATTTTTATATTTAATTTTTATTTATTTTTATATTTTAATATTAAAGTCGTTATTAACTAGATATCATTACATAAATAATTGTAAATTCTACTTAAGTTACGAAATTGTTTATATTTCAGAAAAAATGACGTTTGTAGGTTTTAAAATGTTGGCTATATGGAATTAATGAATTTATTATCGAGAATATCTCCATAAATATGAATTTTATAAAAAAAATGAAAAGGATCTTTTTTGTAGAGAATTTAATTTTGTACAAAATTGCTCCTATATCTTTTTCTCAAATCCATATGTTTTAAGAGATACTTACAAAAACTACGATTTTGATATTTTTTGGGGAAAATTTTTTTGGAAAAATTTAATTTTTAACGACCACCCTAATATATATACTAACGAACGAATATGTCCAAAGATTCAATTCATCGCATTTTGACCAATCATTTGAGACTTCGGAAAGTATGTGCACGCTTTGTTCCACACAAATTGACTGACGATCAAAAATTGCCCCAAATTCAACATTGCAAGGACTTGATTAAAGAGTTGAAAAAGAACGAAAACTTCAAGTACAGCATTGCTACTGATGATGAGATGTTGTGTTTTCAATATGATCCAGAAACCAAGCGTCAAAGTATCGAATGAAAGCACCTGAGCGAGTCAACTCCGGAGAAAAGCTGTCTCGAGAAATCAATAATGAAAACCAATATTGGTTTGTTTCTAAGACTCGAAGGGAATTGTGAACATTGAGTTCGTTCCTCCTAGTCAAACGATTGGTGTTATGAAGCATCTGTTGTCGCGTATTCATCGTGTGCGGCCTCAATACCGCCAACAAGGCAGCTGGCGCTTGTTGCACGATAACGCACCGTCTCATCACTAGACACTCATCACTGATTCTTTGATTAAAAATAGAAATTTAATAATTAATCATTCACCATACTCGCCTGATTTGGCTCCATGTGATTTCTACCTCTTCAAAAAACTTCATTTGCCAATGAGAGGACAGCGTTATGCCGACATTGAATCAATTCAAAAGGTGTCCATCGCCATCCTGAAGGATATATCTTTGGCTGAGCTCAAAAATTCATTCGTCAAAACGTTGCATTGATGCGAAAGGAGACTATTTTCAATACAAATAATGATTTTTGTCGAAAAAATAAATATTAGTGTTCTTTTTTAAAGTTCTATTTGCCGTGAAACGCACCTTGTATATGCATACATATAAGGGTTTTCCATAACTTATCCACCATAGAGCAATTGGTGATAGTAGAGATCAAAATAAGAGGATTTAGTCAATAAAAGTGTTGGCAAATGTTAGTCATTAAAAAGACAAATCCGAATTTGGGCCTAGTTTAAGCCTAGTTCCTAGAGGGCACTTGCTACCTACTTTGTGAGGAATTAACTCGCTAATATTTTTTTACCCTATAAAGCTAGGAATATTTTGACTCAAATATTCAATTCGATAGCTGAAAACTATTCAATTCACAAAGTGTGCCTTGAATGTTGTGTACAAATTATTACGTCTCGATGACAACTATCATTGTTTTCTATCTCCCCTATTGAAAACAAGTTTCTCCAATCTTGAGTTGGTATTAAATAATATGTAAAAAATGCCCAATGTGATTCAAGAAATATGCTCTGCGTTTATGCACAAGTAAATTAAAACAGTCGCGCTGCAGTTAGAAGGTATGAAGAACTCTACCCAACCAGAATCATCCCACATCGACAAATTTTTCAAAGAATTTGCAATCAGTTAGGCAAAACAGCTTCGTTTTATCACAACAACCCTAGCGGACTACCGAAACGAATAACGGAAGAAAAAGAAGCGGATATTTTGGTTAATATCGCGGAAAATCCTGAACTAAGTACTAGGGCTTTGGAGGCATATACAGGAATTAGCAAATCTAGCGTTTCAAGAGTTCCCCATAAAAAAAATGTTTCCTTAGCATTTTTCGCCTGTTCAAAATTTATTGCCACAAGATTGCCACAAGACAAAATCTACTACATCAAAAAACGAAGACCCCATGTTCTCGTTCAAGACCACACTTTCACAAATGCAATATTTCATATCAATAAGTCATCATTCTAGTCATAGCCTATTCTATTCTAAAAATATTTCTATTCTAAGCTGATCTAGATGATTTCTCAAGTTTTCTAAGAAAGTAAAGTTTTTACTATCTAAGCTGTTTTGAACCAATCTAAATAAATGGTGGGTGGAGGGCGCAAGGTTGGGAGAATCCCCATCAGGGTATATGGTTTTCAGGTAACAGTTCAAAATAAACGATTCCCTTCTAGTTCCACCAAAAGCATAGTGGTTGAAGGGGCATCTCTGTGGTACATTATGATCTCTTATTCTTAACATTACGATATATAATCAAATTTTCATTATCTATAACTATATGCTTTAAAAATGAATCAATTTCGTTCGCTTTAATAGAGAATTAATTGCAAGCAGAACTCAAGCGACACTCACTCATCGGCCTTGCTAACTATTTAAAGTTGATGTAATCACTTTGATGCTGTTAACTCTCTCGAGTAGTTCCATGCCGATCACTTTCAATTAACGTCAATACTTCATTGTGATCAGCCTCGGTCGGTCGTCTAAAACGTAGGGCATCGTTAAGATTATAATTGTTTTCACGAAACTTTCTGAATCATTTACGGCACACGAAATCGTCAACGGCACCCTCACCATACGCACCACATATCTTCTTTGCATCTGGGAAAGTTTTTAAATCTTTAGTGTTTGAAAAATCCTTCTCTTGTGGTTCTTGAAAATATCCCTGCAGCTTAGAAAATAAGTAGTAACCACTATAGCCTAGATCTACAAAATAGGAAGGAGGTCTTGTAGGCGATAGCAGTAAAAATGTAACTCTTGTAAGCTGGGGAGTTATTCTGGTGAAACAAAACGTCTCATCTTAATTTCCTTTTATTGTTTCACTTGATTTAATTAATCAACAAAAACAACCTTTACAAGGACCTAAACAACTGGTTTTAATGACTCGTACTTCGTATTTTTAACCCTAGATCAAAGTGATAGTCCCAGCTTTTATCCACTGTTACAAATAACACAGGTCAACAAATTAAAACTTTTTTTAGATAACATTGGTGAAAATGGATATACCAGGTGTCCCATTAAGGATGGATCGTGGCCGTATCTTGAAAACTATTTATCCCACAGCTTTGCGGAAAAAAATATTATACTAAAACTGACTGAGAAATTCACCAAAAATATTTTTAAGCTTCTAAAACGACCGCAAGAGGGCGTGACGAGCTAAACATATTTAAAAATTTTTTGTTTTTGTGTATTTTCAAGTGTTAACCGAGTAAGAAAAATTCTCAGTTATAATTAGCAAACTGTCTCCTATAACTTTGTTTTATGACATTTTGTCGTAACTTCGCGAATAAAGAAGTGGGGGGGGGGGGGGGGAGTTTTACCTATTTAGATAAAAAGTCGTCTAATGTCCGTTTGCCTAAACCGATTTTCCTCAATTTGGATTCATTTAAAAGGCAATTGCTGGGACAATCAGATAATCTGGGAGATAAATTATTTAGTTTATAAATGAAACCGCGAGGTGGCGTTACATTCAACAATAGTTTTTTTGAAGTTTTGTTCAGTTTTTTCAAATGGAATGGTACAGCTTTTATTACATGGCTAGAAAGGAAATTTAAAGAGGAATCATCCAGTGAAAACCCGAAATCGATATCTCTGACATGTCAAGAGATATTTCGATTTTTCTGAAAAAAATCAGTTATTATTTCACTACTACCTGCATTAAGTTAAAAAAATATTAACCTAATGTTTGCCTTCCTTCACACAAAAATCGAAATATCTCTTGACATGTCAGAGATATCGATGAAATGGATGATTCCTCTTTAAATTACCTTTCTAGCCATGTGGTAAAAGCTGTACCATATTAAGACCAATTTTTTACTTAATATTACGGTAAAAATTAAAACTAACTGATTTTTTCAGAAAAATCGAAATATCTCTTGACATGTCAGAGATATCGATTTCGGGTTTTCACTGGATGATTCCTCTTTAAATTACCTTTCTAACCATGTAATAAAAGCTGTGCCATTCTATTTGAAAAAACTGAACAAAAATTTAAAAAAGCTATTGTTGAATGTAACGCCACCTCGCGGTTTCATTTATAAACTAAATAATTTATCTCCCAGATTATCTGATTGTTCCAGCAATTGCCTTTTAAATGAATCCAAATTGAGGAAAATCGGATTAGGCAAACGGACATTAGACGACTTTTTATCTAAATAGGTATAACTCCCCCCTCCCCCACACTTTTTTATTCGCGAAGTTACGACAAAATGTCGTAAAACAAAGTTGTAGAAGAATTTTTCTTACTCGGTTAACACTTGAAAATACACAAAAAAATTATTTTTAAAAATGTTTAGCTCGTCACGCCCTCTTGCGGTCGTTTTAGAAACTTAAAAATACTTTTGGTGAATTTCTCACGGTCAGTTTTAGTATAATATTTTTTTCCCCAAAGCTGTGGGATAAATAGTTTTCAAGATACGGCCGCGATCCATCCTTTATGGGACACCTGGTATATGAAGTATTTTGTAGTCCTAAATTCGATAAGCTAATTACTGTAACACGTATAGTTTTTTGTTACAGGGAGTCGGTGATGGGGGAAAAAGAGATGACATATTTTTTTCCAATCTAATACTTACATAATATAAATACGTAAAACGTGTTATATCTATGCAAAGACATTACCGAGGATTATGTGAATAAAAAATATATATTACATGAGATGTCATTCTGCGACAAAAACTTCCCCTTTTTCCTCTTGTGTTCTGTAGCACCATCTCTTTTTAAAAATCAACAGTAACCCATCTAGAAGCTTCCTTATCTGAGGTCCAATAAATATGCTTCCTTTTATATTTTTTTTATGTTTTGCATCACTTAATTGAGGTAATATTTTTTTAGGTACTTGAAACTATTACCTTCTTTGTCAATGGCTTTGACAATTTTTTCATTAGTTCAAGCTTAATATGAAGAGGCGGAAGAAGCAACTTTTTTGCGTTAACAATGGGCCATTGATTATGAGGCCAATCTTTCTTACTGCAATGTTCTTTTGTTGTCTTACTGCTCCATGGACACAAAAAACAGCAATACTTTGTACCAAACCAAACCTCCTTGAACACTTTTAATCCCCACAAATATCCTATTGATACTGTCCATATTTAAAGCGATTTAGTATGGTTGCTAAGTTGTCATAAGTTTCTTTTATTGTCATTGAATGGGCTAAAGAAATAGATGAATTTTTGTTTCCACTATGAAGCAAGGCTGCTTTTAAACTGTATTTCAACGAATCTATGAAAATATGCCACTTGGAAGGTACACACATCAAACATGAGCAGTCCAACTTTTATCCTTATCTCCAATTTGGCACTAAATAAAAATAGGGTTTTTTTGACTTCCTCGCATATAGATGTAGCTTGTGACTTTAAAACAAATCATCCGTATATATAACAAAACTTATCCGGTGATTTTTTGCAAAATCGACAAGTAGAACTTGTCATTTTATATAAAATCGACTTAAACACTTGACTGTACTATAAACGAGACAGAAACAAACTAAACTATAGAAAACAATAAAACTGCCCTTAAAGGTTCGTAGAATATTGTGGAAATACCTCCTCTACAGTCTTGTGGTAATTCCTACATTGTCTAGTCCAAAATCAGGTAAAAATAATTTTAATGGGCCCATGATATAAAGACGAAGTAGGTACTTGAAAATGGGACATGGTAGGCCATTTCTGCAAAAAGGTGTTTTAATAAATACCTGAATGAAACGCAAAAAGAGCATTCTCGTTAATGTTACAAAAATCAAGTCGATCTGTGTAATTAATCAGTTGTTAATATTGTAGATATCCAACGAGATTTATTAACAGCAACTAATGGTGCAAAATTTTTTCAACCCTGAAAAGCCACACGCACCATATTTACATTTTCGTTGATCATGATTGAATTCAATACTCCCGCACCTGGTCCATGTTCACAAAACTTTTTTCCGATTTAAAAATTCCGACACCATTCTTTAATTACTTGGTATGAAGGTGCAAAATCACCCAATACATTAATAATATCACGCATTTCTTGTGGTGATAAACGTTTTTTGCAAAGGTAACATGTCTCATTTAATTGATGAATAAATGCAAGCACCACTACGGATTAAAATGCATACATTTTCAGCAAAACAAAACAAACTTTGTGAGTCGAAGTGTTAACAACTTCTGATAACAACAATAGGGAATAGGAAGCAAGGGAATAACTCGTCAATCACTCTCGTATGTACGGTTTTGGGAATATTTGATTTGCGTAGAAGAAAATAGTGCTGCTGAGGATTTTTTTTTGCTTTCCCCTTCCTCCTTTTTACTTCTGATGCTATTGAAACCCTATACAGGAGGTGAACCAGGAAAACATTAAAATTTTGTATTGTTACTACTTACAAGAACAATGGAGGATGGGTTGTTGGTTGTTGCGCAGATAAAGGAATGAATAAGTGGGTAGTTACCGTTTCCCGAAAAGTAAACCATTCAAACAGTTTATTGTAACTGCAAATCAATAGAGAAAATTCGAAAAAAACTTAAATTAGTAATTATTAACTGTTTTAAACCAGACAACTTCATGTTTGTGCATATTTGCAGTGTGTACACACGTAGCAAATCCCAAATCAAAACAAATATTCGCAAGGCGAACGAAATACGCGACGCGAGGCTTCAAACGCTCCATACCTGTCAAATCAGCGTTTAAAATTAATTACCGATAGGTTCGGTCGCAGGGAATCTACGTCCAAACCGCATGTTTTAGAAAGCAGTTAAACCACCGAATTCTGGTAACCAACAATACATGTAACGCCAACGATGAGATAAATGGACGTGGCGTACGGTCGCTGGAGGTAAACGTCCGACCAATGATGTAACAATTGTGGCGAGAGGATGGAAGTTTTATCCGCCTTATTTGGCATGATAGGTCGACAGACGTTGTTCTATATTTGGAGATTTAATATTTAATAATATCTTAAAATGAGTTAAATAAACGAAACTGAACGGAAATAAAATATGGTCTTTTGCTCTGAAAAATTGTTTACTGTGATAAATGCTGGAGGGATGGCGTCCCAACGCCCTTCCTCACGAGTCGCCACTGTATTTGATACAAAATCGCAAACCACAAAAAGGCGAGAAACTATTTAGATTTGAAAAATAATTTAGATAGGGCACGAAATAAAAAATAATTTGTACAGCTAATATATTTTATATTATATTTCATTTTCATACCACCGTATAACATACCGCGCATTCAAATAATAATTTACAAATAGTCAGGAAAAAAAAAAGCAAATTATATAATCATTTCTTTTAATACCATAAAATATTCATCGTTCCTTTTTAACGCAAAATACTGGCGATAAGATTATTGATAAAACGAAACAAAATGTATGGAAATGGGAATAGGAAAGCAGTTCGTAGAAATATATATAATAATGGATAGAAAAAACCCTCTAATAGCAATGACCCAATTTAATTCTGAACTAATCTAAAGATTTATTGATATCGTTGTTACAAACAGTCGAATAATTAGTTGATTTAATATATACATCTGAAATGGTTCATAATTGATAACATAGTCTAATTTAATGATGATTAAAGCATGATTAACCAAAAATAACTTTCTGCATTTAGTGGCTGTATGAATTAATGTGGGTTATTGCGAATTTTTATGGGACCCAGGGAAACAATGCAAGTCAAAAGCATAAGCATTACTCTGTTCTCTTTCTTTTGTCTCATTTTGTCCATTTTCAATGCACATTCTTTTCGAAATATCGAAAATCATCAACATGTCTTATGATGTTGAAGAGATCGACTCTTCTAGATAAAAATGGCGATCAGGAACATTAGTTTTGATGACATCCGATGTCAATCTGATGCCATGATAAAAAAATATGTTAGAAATATGATAGGTAGAAAACTAATAAATTTGCTTTAACTCCCATGTACTTTATCAGCTCGAAGACATGAGGTATAGGTAGTTTTGAACATTTTACCTCAAGAAGAAATATACTACTTCATTTGATCGTATGGGAATACATATAGCTGTAAATAATGTAAACTACACTACCAGTCTCATGGTAGTGTAGTTTTTCATCTGATGAGACTGTTGGCTTCTCCTTTAGAAGGGAAATAGATCATCATCTGATGCACCTTTACTACGAGTTTGAACTTGAGGCACTTGGTGATTCGAAGCAATTTTCCTCGTGAACCGAAAATGAGTGCAAACAATTTCAAGCAACGTTGTGCTATCAAATTTTGTTTCAGACTTGGGCAAAATGTTATGAAAACCTCTGCAAAACTAACAGGCCTTGGTAACTTTGTTTTGTCAAGGGCCCAGATTTTCAGGTGGTTTAAGGCATTCTTATAAGGCCGAGACACGATCGGATCTTGTCCTGATTGTCGATTGATGGTCAGAATGATCAGAATAGAGATAAATTTGGCTTACACAACGGTTCAACAGATTTTGCCCAATGAATTGGAGATGAAGAAAATCTGAGCGAAAATATTTCGAAAAACCATTCGCAGGATTAAAAAAACAGGAGGGAGACATGTCTCGACATCTTGGGGTGGACTGAAAGTAATGCCCATTTTCTAGAACATGTTATTACTGTGACGAATCTTGGATTTCTGAATACGACCCGGAAAGCGCCAGAGCCAGGAATGGTACACTCCAAAATCACAATTGCCAAAAAAAGCCAGAATAAGCAAATCAAAAGTATGCTGATTTGCTTTTTTGATAGGCCGGGGATCGCCGAGAAGTAATTTGTGTTTCTATGCCAAATGCCAAACCAACATTTTTAGAGAAAAATTCTTGAAAGACTTCGAGACTTAAAAAACCTTGCCACACAGCGATTTCAATTAATGAGTGTTCGGCAACAAAAAGTATCACTGTGGTTCCGCAGCCGCTTTATTCACCAGACTTTTTTCTTTTCCCAAGATTGAAAGTTTTCCTCAACAGGACACCATTTTGGGACATTGGAGAACATTGAAAAGGCCGTAACCGACAAGCTGAAGATGATTTCAGTTCCAGCACTTTTTGAGTTCCAGCACTGACATGAAGAGAGAACAAACCGTTTACAGCTCTGTGTGGCTTCCCAAGGTAATTACTTTAAATTACAATAAATAAAATACAATAATTACAATAAATAAAAAATATATAAAAAATCAGTCTTACTTTATTTACACTAGTCTAATTATTTAATAACCCTGTTAAAAAAATTAAAAAACTCAGAAAATCTTTTTATAGATAGAAGATATTTTTTATAGATAGAAGATATTTTTTTCCCAAATTTAATAGGTTTCTCCTAGATATAACAAGTTATTAAAATCGAACGCTGAATAGAAAAAAATGCAATATCTATAAGGGATGTTGCAACTTCTATGAGTTAATATCACCGTGGACTACTGAACAAACTGATGGGTGCTATTCAGGTAAAACGTTCACATATAACCAAAGTGAAAGTTTTCTTTCACCATCACAACGGGCCAACACACACATATCGGGTTATTGCTGCAAAACTGTATATTCTAAACTTCGAAATGATTCCAAATCCACCGTAATCGCTGGATTTGCTTCCAAACGATTGCTTCTAATTCTCAAACCTAAAGAAAAGATTCGCTTCGAATGTATGGAATTGAAGGGTGATTCGTTTAGAAATAAAAAACACTCAAAAATGTAGTGTTTGCTCTTTCAGGTTGAAAACTTTCTGAACTAATATACCTTCGTATTTTTGAAAGGCACGCCTAGGAGATATACACAAAGGCAAAGGGGAATAGTGAATAATTTATTTACATTATGTTATAAAATCTTAAAAAGTATTTGTAATAAGTGTTTTGGTTAATAATGTCGATTTTGCTAAAAGATCGTTACTAATACATTTATTGGTAAAGACTAGTAAGGTCTACGGCGTTTTGGAGGGTAAACAGACGCCATCAAAAGCCAGTTGGCTATTAACTGCCATTGTGCAACAACAACATAGTTTTTCATAGCTTTGATTATGTCGAATTATGTACCAGAAAAAGACGTTTTGCGAGGAAGTTTAATAACCTTTCATTTGTAGAAAACGGCTGCTGAAAGTTATCGATTGTTGGTTAAAGCTTATGGTGAATATGCTCTAACCCAAAAAATGATTTGATATAAAAGACTAGAAGCGTCATGAGACAGCATTATTCAATGAAGATTAAACTTATACGTTGAAACAATTGGCAGAAGCATTGAATGTTGCCCAATCCACCATTTCCGAACGTCGACACGCATTGAAGGAAAGAGACATTGACAGGCGAAAAACCAATAGTGAAATTTTGCTTGCAGACAGAAAAGTTTTTTTGCATCGAGTTATGACAGGTGATGAAAAGTGGATCTATTTTGATAATCCGAAGCACAAAAAAATCATGGGTAGACCCAGGCCAGCCTTTAACATCATAACCAGTGCACAATATGCATGGAAAGAAGGCTTTGCTGTGTATTTTAACGCTTTACTGTGTTTTAACGCTTTAATAGTGGTGAATTTGATATAAAAGACAAGAAGCATCAGGAGACAGCATTATTTGATGAAGATTAAATTCATATTTATACCAAAAAAAAACCAAAACTGTGTATTTGGTGGGATAGCAGTGTATTACGAACTTCTGAAACCTGGTCAAACGATTACTGGCGATAGATTCCGACAATAATGGAACCGAGCATTGAAGGAAAAACGACTAGAACACACCCAAAGACAAGATAAAGTAATTTTTCAACATGACAATACTCGGCCCCACGTTGCAAAATGTGTAAAAAACTATTTGGAAAACGTAAATGGGACGTCTCACCCCACCCTCCGTATTCATTGAAATGAGCCCCTTTGGATTAGCACTTATTTCAATCGATGTAGCACGGAGTTTCAAATGAAGTGAAAATTTGGCTTCAAAAAACCAAAAGTTCTTTTGGCGCGGCATCTATTATTTGACAGAATGATGGGAAAAAGTAATAGCTAACGATAGCTAATACTTTGATTATCAAGGTAATTTATTTTGTTATGGAAATAAATGCTCAAATTTTGCGAAAAAATCGACATTATTAACCGAAACACCTGTTACAAAAAATGTAAATAAAAGTATTATATTTAAATTATCATTTAATAATATTAATTTAGAGCAATAATATAGATATGAACAAACTAGGGATTAAAATAGCAATTAATATAAAATGGATAATTTGAAAATGTTATTTTCGAAAAAATAAATCCAATTTTTAAAATAATGGAGTGTTGTATATACATTTATAGTACCTTAACTGTATGTACATAAAAAATAATTTAAAGTGGTTTGTGGTATTTTTGTTTCTCAGTGATAAAACTTTAGATTTAGTATCATTGGACTTTCGTAATAGAGACATAAAGAATACATAAATGATGCTTGTTGTAGTCGGAATATTATGGTACTCGTCTAAGAACTTGTTTTAAATTAACCAAATAAAGATTTAACTGCGTAGTATACTTAAATAAAATGGCAATTAAATAATGCTATAAACAATCGGCCCATATTTTTCGCAAAAATCACGGTCTCTGTTTTTACACACAATGAAAACGTGACTTAAAGAACTTTTTCGGCAGACTTTGTTTTTAAAAACTTTATTTCGAAAATGGTTTACAAAATAGGTTTTTTAAACTCAACAGCTTAACTAAGAATTAACAATATTAAATTTGGAGGTAATATTTATACTTAAAAATACGTTTAGGTTGCGTTTCTCACGGGACCATCTGGTGGCGTGATGACTCCCAAGGTGATGCTGACATCGTGGTTCTCATGCGAACGAAATATGTAACTCTACTCTTGAGGTGATGCTGACATCGAGGTTCTCATGTGAGCGGAGTACGTAACTCCTCCCTCCTTAAGATTCGAAAACAACGGTACGTTTTTCCGAATCCACTTTACTCTGGGGGTGGCTTTTCTTGGACCTTCTTCTGACAGCTTGCCAATAGGAATACAACTTTTCCCTTTGCATCATCACTACAAGTATGGTTAGGACAATGCAAATACCTAAAACAATATAATTTGTGGTTTGTCGATGATTAGTGTTATCGAGGTTTATCGGCTTCAATTGATTTGCCATATTCTTCAGATGGTATATTTCGTCAATATTGATTTTGGTAATGTTCGAGGTAATCGAAGTTTTCGTTCCATCTAACTTTGACCATTTTATTTCGGGTAGGATAATTGGTTTTCCTCTCTGAATCTTTAAGTCATTTAGAAATTTCTTTTCCTTAATTTGAACTTCGCAATCTTCTGGGATTTTAATTAGTGAAGATTTCGATATTTCGAAATATTGATCGGTGTTGCATTTGGCAATCATTGTTTCTGGTTTGGTGGGTAAGATTAAAACTAGTTCTCTGGTAATCTGCTCTGTCACTGGTTCCTCAATATTAATTTCGATTGTCGGACAATTTCCAGTTTGATGTCCTGCTATTAGACTGTTCACACATTGGTCATCGGGTAGGAATTCTTCCATGCAGAAATGTATTTTCTCGATAATTGGACATGAATTAGCAATAAATTGTCTTCTCATAGGGGTTTGTGCCAAATAAGGGTATTTTGGTATAAAGATGGTTCGATTTTGGATAATTGGGTAGATGTGATAGAAGGTAAGGGTTTCAGGCCTCAGTATCGGTACATGTATGGCAAATATTACTTTGCTTTCTAAAAATTCTACTTGAATTCCAAAAAATTGATAGTATGACAATAAATTTTTGAATGTTGGAATTTCCGAATTGTTATAGATATTCTTTAAATAGTTTAACATATTTTTTAATTCTAAACTTGACAGTATGCTGCTATGTAGAGCGTTTACTTTGGCAAACATAATAGCGTCTTCCAAATTATCAAGAAACATTATTAGATTTTGACAATCTAAATTTAATTGCGTTGTAATTCCTTGGAAACTTAGATAATCTTGTATGTTATTGATAGTTTGTTGAACTGGTGAGAGTAATGTATATAAACTTGATTGCAGTGACTCTTGATTTTTACTTAGAGTTGCCACAGTTTCGTTGTAATTATCGATTAGATTTTTTGATAATGAAATCTGTAATTTTAATTCGTCAACTATGGTTTTCTGATTGGACTCTAAAATTGCTATTGCTTCATCATATCGTTTACCGTCATCTGAATCTAGGGTTCCGAATAACCATTTATTAATCTTTCCAATTCCATCAATAAAACCTCGTTTATTTCTAATGTGAGGGTGTAAATTTTCGATTTTATTTGTTGCAATTTCTATTAAGTATTCGGTTCTGAGGAGTAGGTTTTGCGCTAGTGCATGATAAGAGATATTATTCGATGCATTTACTGGTAATAAACTTTCCTTGAGTTTAAGAAAATAAGCCTTAATATTACTTAGTTTATCGATTAAATGTCTTAAATCTACGTAATGAATAAATGTATGTCTATTATAAATAAGTCTGGAATTTCCCAGTTGGATAGGTAATATGGGGTTCTCCAGCGTGGTGATTTGAATGTCAGACCCGTTTGTCAGGTGGATCTGCAGGACCAGGTATAACAGGATCGTCGCTGTTTCCTGCTTCATCCTGAAAAGATTTTCCTCCATTAGGTTTAGGTTTTCTGAGGGTACTTTTATGATATGAAGTTTTGTCTGTTATTATTTTGGTATCAGTTTCATCAATTATTGGTACCTTTTTAAATTTTGGTTTGTCT
This sequence comes from Cosmopolites sordidus, assembly GCA_031761425.1. Classification (NCBI taxonomy): domain Eukaryota; kingdom Metazoa; phylum Arthropoda; class Insecta; order Coleoptera; family Curculionidae; genus Cosmopolites; species Cosmopolites sordidus. Next base: position 231,191 of record JARFXV010000969.1, read on the forward strand.
TTGCTTCTATATTTCGTTTTCACGTAGGCGATCTTTTGATCTTGAAAGTCAGGAGGTTCTTGTCTAGTTTCGTTTATTTTCAATATTACATTTTGTTTGGTTTCTTCATTTATTCTCTTTACTTTCTCATATAGCTTGTTCGATGTTTCTTTATGTGATTGTACATAGCTAGATATGATAGCGTTGTCGTTTAGATCAAAAGGGTTTATAGTATTTACGTGTCCTGTTGTTATTTCGAAGGGCGTAAGTTTGGTCACGCTTTGTATTGAATTATTATAACCCATTACAGCTCTTCTCATCAACTGCTGTATTGTCATGTCTTTGTTTTCTTCTCGTAAACAACGAAAACTTTCAATTATGGTCGAATGAAAACGTTCAACGGGTGAGTTCGAATTACTGTTTTTCGCGGTTGTATAGTGTAGTTCAATTCTATACAATTTACAGAAATCTTCGAGGTCTTTATTTTTGAATTCTGTTCCTTGATCTGCGGTTATTTTTAATGGAAGACCGTGATGTGTTACGAATGTATACAAATTTTCTACTACTTCGGTACCTGTAATACTACGGAGTGGGTAGGCTTGTCCATATCTTGAGAATGAATCTAAAATTGTTACAAAGGCGTCGTAATTTATTCTAAAAGTATCCACGTGTATGTGCTCGAAAGGTCTTGATGCTGTAGGTGTTAAATTAAATTTAATTACGGGTGGATTTCGATCATATTTGTTTCTTTGGCATATCTCGCAATTATTAATGAAATTTTCAATATCATCTGACATCTTTGGCCAATAAAATCTTGTACTGAATGCTGCTTTCATTTCATTCATACCTCTGTGGCATGTTTTGGTGGTGTGGTGTAGAGTAAGTTTTTCCTGTTGCTCATCTCTTGTTCGTATATCTTCTAAGAACGTTGAGCATTGTAATATCTTGTAAGATGAGTTTTTAAAAAGGTTTTGCAAAGTGATTGCAAACTGACGTGCGCATTCTTGGTTATTAAAGTATATAGCGTATAATTGTTTCGGTTTTACATATTCTTTAAGGAATGTGACTATACTGAATGTTGGATCTCTACTTGAAATAGTTAAGTAAAATCTGCTGTTTTCGAACACTCGTTCTTGTCTTAGTTGAAATTTGGTTATATCTCCACTTGTGACAATTATTTGATTTTTATACATGTTTATGGCTCTTTCAGTTATTGGCATTCCGCAAATGGGATCTTCAGCTGAAGAGTGTACTGTTTCAACTCCTTCTTTATTATTCTCATGAATAGTTGGTGGTTTAATTTGAATGTCCGAAATAATATTTATTTTCGGTGGAATAACTTCATCAATTGTAACTTGATCTACGTTTGGTAATTCGCTAGGTGTTAATAGAAATTCTTTTATTATATCATCAGCGTCGCCTGCATTATTACAAACTGATTCGGTTTCTGCTGCATTGACTTCTGCTACATTCCTGGATAGAGCATCAGCTGCTTGGTTGTTTTTCCCTTTTTTATATCTAATTTCGTATTCAAATTCTGCTAATTTTAGTCGCCATCGTACTAAACGAGAATTTGGTTCTTTTAGCGACATTAACCATTGTAAAGGTTTGTGATCGGTGTATATCACAAATTTTGCGCCATATAAATAGGGTCTGTAATATTTACAACTCCACACAATAGCCAATAATTCTTTTTCTGTTGTTGAATAATTGATTTCGGCGGGGTTTAGAGTTCTGGATGCATAGCAAATTGGGTGACCATCTTGAGATAAAATTCCCGAAATTGCATAATTCGATGCATCCGTAGTCAGTTCGAAGGTTTTAGAGAAATCCGGATATGCTAAGACTGGTTCTGAAATTAATAGATTCTTACAGGTGTTAAAACATTCTACGAATTCTTGTGTGTGTTCGACTTTATTTCCTTTCTTTAAACATAGAGTCATCGGTTTAGTGATTTTGGCAAAATTCTTAATAAACCTACGGTAATAGCCTAACAAGCCTAAAAATGCTTTGATTTCCTTTTGCGTTCTTGGAATGGGATATTTTTGTATAGCAACTATTTTCTTTTTATTAGGTCGGACTCCTTCAGGTGTCACAATATGACCTAGAAATTCAACTTCCTTTCGTAGAAATTCGCACTTGTCAATTTGTATTTTTAAATTAGCTTCTCGCAATTTCTTAAAGATGAGTTTAAGGTTCTGAATATGTTCCGTTAAGCCTGTGCTCACTACTATTATGTCGTCCATAAATACCATACAAATCTTGTTCTGTAGCTCTTTTAAGACTTCGTCCATTATTCTTTGGAACGTAGATGGAGCATTTTTCAGACCGAATGGCATCCTTAAAAATTCATAATGTCCATTTTCAACTGTGAACGCCGTTTTTTCTATGGAGTCTTTTTCTACCTCAATCTGGTGAAAACCAGACGCTAGGTCCAATGTTGAAAAGTACTGGGCTCGTCCTAATTTGTCCAATATATCGGTTATATTTGGAATAGGGTAGCGGTCCGAAATTGTCTTTTCATTGATTTTTCTATAATCAACTACTACTCTCCATTTTTGTCTTTCCGAAGCGTCCATCTTCTTAGGGACGATCCATATCGGTGATGACCATGGACTGGATGATGGTCGTATTATTCCCTTTTCTAACATTTCGCTGATTTGTTTGCACACTTCATTCTTGTGAATGTATGGGTATCTGTATGTCTTTGTGTACACTGGTATATTATCTGTGGTTTTTATTTCGTGTTTAATTTTCGATGTAAATGTTAATTTGTCTCCTGGTTGGTAAAATATATCTTCAAATTCTCTGCACAATGCCGTAATTGCTTTTCCTTCTTCTTGGTTCATATGTTCGGTGCGTATTAGATGATTTAACTGTGCCTTTTTGCTTGGTATTTGTTGAGAACATTTATGATTTACTTGTTCGAAAGTCATACATTCGAATTCTTGCGGTTTAAATAATTGACAAGGAAATGGTTCAGTGAGAGTCAATGTTATATAGTTATTTGTTGGGTTATGAATTTCGATTATAGCATAACCATCGTGAGCATAAGAGAGAATGGATGGAAAGTTCAATTCATCTATTTTTTCGCTGTTGGTGATGATTTCTCCTTCTCGTATATTAACTGGAATTTTCTTTAAAGTTTTTTCTTTGGGATTTATGGTAATAGAAAAATTTGTTTCGGAAGGTCTTCGGTATTTAAAAGGAATTTCGATTTGTTGTCCAATTAGTTTTTTATTTAAAAGATCTATATTCAATCCCATATTAATTAAATCTGTTAGACCGATTACTCCATCAAAATAGTCGTGAAAATCAAAAAGAATAAAATCTATCTCATAATCTAGTTTAAATTCTGAAAATGCTGGAATTTTTGCCTGAAATTGTGTGTTTTCACTACCTATTGCTGTTTTGATGATGTTATTCGCTCGATAGATACAGTTTGGATAACATTTTTCTGCGACAGTTGGTCTTAAAATTGATCTTGAGCTCCCGGTATCTATTAAGAGTTTAATTTTAGGATAGCCAATTTCGATATATGGTAAAGCGTTATTAGAGGAAATGTTTATTTCCGTCAAGGTTGGCCTTCGTTCTGGGCTTGTTCCGTAAAATTTCCAATTTCTTTAAGGTTTTCATTCTCTGAAAATTCTTCGTTTTTTTGTTGTTCATCTTCACCATAGTTATTCACATGATAATCAAGGTGAGTTTCTTCATTCGGTTCGTAGTACGAGTAATCTTGATAATCTTCAACCGGATATCCTTCACACTCGTTGTTGTGAAGTTCTTCGAAAGTAAAATTCGGTTTTTGATTGGGGTATGTGTTTTGGAAATGGTTGAATTGATTACGGATTGGCTGTCTGCTAAATCCGTTACTGTTTCGTACACTAATCGACATGGGTGTTGGTTTACTCATTTGACTAGGTGGAATATTCTTGGGCTTAAACACATTTTTTGGAGGTCCAAAAACTTCCCGGTTTGTAAAGAATTTTTGAGGTGCGAATTGTCTGGGCTGCACATTTATTGGTTGTGATGGCCATTGAAATGGTTTTGCCATTGTCGAATATTGTTGTTGATTAAAATTTGGGTTTCGGTTAAAAGCATTCTGATTAAATTGATTTTGATTGAAAGGGTTTTGATTAGAATAATTTTGATTGTTTGAGAATTTTGGATAATTTGAAAAATTTGTTGGTTTCGGTGCAAATTGATTATTACTGTATTTTTCAGTTGCGTTTAGGTTCCCATATAATTTTTCGAAATTTTCAAATTCAACGACATAAGCCATTGCATCTTCCAATGTGTCGAGTTTTTTCAAATGCATGTTATTTTTCAGGGTTCCCGTACAACCTGCTATGAATGTATTTAACGCCGTTTTCTCATAGTAAGTAATGTGGCAAATTTTCTGTTGTTCACTCAAATTTAAATCGTTACTAATTCTCTGAGCAACATTACTTCGAAGAAGTTGAAGTCTGGTTCCGAAACTTATTAAGTGTTCACCTTTGAATGGTCTGGCTCGTGTTAATTCTTGGACTAAATTGTCCGTATTGCGTCTATCAGAAAAACATTGTTGTAACGCGGCTTTCAGAGCGTCCCAATTTGTCAGCTCTGTTCTATTCCCAACCATTACTTCTGCTTTCTCGATTAATTTTTCCTGAATACAATCGAAAATGTGGGCATCTAATTCCTCACTTTGTAATTGCCTATATATATTTACGAGTTTATCGCATTTGGTAACAAATTTATTTAAAACGTTACTGTCACCATTAAAAGGTTTAATATTTTCTAATCTAGATTTGAATAAATCCCAGTCAATGGGGGTTTGTTTACTTTGTTTCTGCATTTTAGAATCGTTATCGTTAAATGCTAATGCTAATGATGCTACTAAATCGTCAATTTCTGTCATATATTTTTGTTCCTCTTTCTTAACCTAATTTCTAACCCTAATGTGTTCAATACACTGGTTTTTTGTGTGAAATACACTTCCCTAACTATTCCAACTGAGTACCTTAATCAGAGGGTCAGGAGGGTAAAAGGAATTGGCACTAACCTTTGTTGATCTGCTTCTTCCTTCCCGAATTCTCGGCTGTGCTGCTGTCTGCTTCTGGTTCTGTTGATTGCACTGCTGGATTGGCTCCAACTGTTGTGTCTCTTGGTGTCGTCCTCAATTGGCTCGTTCGTGAAACACTTGTGCAATCCTACCGACTGCGCCACTTAAAGAACTTTTTCGGCAGACTTTGTTTTTAAAAACTTTATTTCGAAAATGGTTTACAAAATAGGTTTTTTAAACTCAACAGCTTAACTAAGAATTAACAATATTAAATTTGGAGGTAATATTTATACTTAAAAATACGTTTAGGTTGCGTTTCTCACGGGACCATCTGGTGGCGTGATGACTCCCAAGGTGATGCTGACATCGTGGTTCTCATGCGAACGAAATATGTAACTCTACTCTTGAGGTGATGCTGACATCGAGGTTCTCATGTGAGCGGAGTACGTAACTCGTGTTACGCTTTTGTACGTTTAATAAACGGTTAGATCCAACGAGGTTGTAAATATAGACTTTCAGATTGTGTGTGTGTGTATTTGTTAAGTTGTTAAAAAATGAGCATTGTTTTATTTATGAAACACTAAATTTACTTTTTTTTTTGGAGAGGGTAAAAAAATAAATGTATATAATAATATTTGGTCCATTTTTTTGGTAATTTTTCTTTCCTTTTCCCATTTCGGATTTAGGTTAATTTTCTAATTCTTCATCCAACCATTTCTTCATTTTTTTTCCATTTAATGTCTTAATCTCCTTTACAGTTTTACCCCTTTCTTCTTCCGCATTTAATATTTGTTATGTTCATGCTGTCCTTGGTTGACCTCTTCTATTTTTTTTGTGTCTTTTTCTTAACCTTTTTTGTTAATCTATTCGAGATCATTCTTTTCACATGGCCAAACTAATTTAACTTTCTATTTGGTCATAATTTCTTCCCTGGTCATTTCCTTAATTGGTTTATTAGTAACGCCGTTCCGTTTTGTCTTTCCAGTTATACTTCTTTACCCAATTTTCGCTTGCATTTAATAATGTAGAGATGATTATAATATTAGATTTTAAAATGAGACACAATGATAACTAAAAGTTATAATCTGGTAAATTTTATTTTATCTTGAAGATGAAATAATGGTATTATGTAATGAATATAATTTTGTTCAAATGTCCCCGTCGGTTTCGTCTGGTGGAATACATTCTGGAGACTCAATTCTGGATTACTCCTTCACTCATGATATATATTCAATGGTGGTTTGAATGTTTCGTCTAAGGTCAATAATTGTTTGGGGTTTCTGTCTGTAAATCAGAGATTTAAAGGAACCCCACAAAAGAATCCATGGGCATGAGATTGCGAAGAACGCGCCCAGGAAACTTTTTTTGGAATACATCGATTGTCTCGCGCAATATATGTGACTAGTCTTGTTGAAAGAAACATTGTTTATATCCACATTTATTAGTTCAGGTCAAATATGTTAGCATAATCCTATATGCTAATAAAATAATACATTTGTTCTTCAGACAAAATAATAATTATTGGATTATAACTTGTACTCCTTTGTCCTTCACTTTAAAGTTCTGATACTCTTATTGGATAACCCTTTAACGCACAGCAGAGTTTGCTGGTTTGCCAGTTCATGAATTCAATTTCTTCCATCCATACATGGAAGTCCATTAATCTCTGCATCTTCTTTTTTGAATCAGCTATTAGGACAATATTAACTGCATATATCAAGGCATCCGTTCCAATCGGTTCTAATATTTGATATCCTATTATAGCCTAGAGGTGTTAGCCTAGAGATGAATATCGTCATTCAAATGTTCTCCTCGGGTTCGTATGGTGGAATGCATTCTGAAGGCTCAATTTTTGATTACTCTTTCACACATATCGCTTGATATATTTTCAATGATTACCTGAATGTTTCATTTAAAGTCAAGAATTGTTATGGATTTAATATAACCCTACAAACAATAATCTAAGGGCGTAATATCGCATGGTCTTGGTGGCCAGTTGATATTACCATTTCGCGAAATAACGCGTTCAGGAAACTTTTCTTGCAGTAAATCGATTTTTTGTCGAGATGGTTGCCATGTCGCACCGTCTTGTTGAAATAAAACATTGTTTATATCCACATTTACCAGTTTCGACCAAAGATATTCTTCACTATTAACAGAAACACAGAATATCATAACATATTTCATAAATCAACATAAATTTAAAATTTACAACATATGTGTCCTATCTGTATTATCCTACGCTTTTGAAACGGTAACATTCACATATGAAACCATTGACCGAACAAGAAAAGCTCAAAGAGCAATAGAGTTAAAAATGACTGGTGTAAAATTAATAGACATGGAATATAGATGTGGAATACGCAAAACAGCAAACTAGAATAATGGATGTAAGAGAAATGGTGATAAGGAAGAAGTGGAATTGGGCAGGTCACGTTATGGAAATAGATATGGAATGGACAAGACAGCAAACTGGAATAATGGATGTAAGACAAATGGTGATAAGGAATAAGTGGAATTGGGCAGGACACATTATGGAAATGTCTGATCGACTGAACTGGACCAGAAGAGACTTAGAATGGAGACCAGGTTAATAAGAAGAAACGCACGTAGACCACAAGTTCAATATAGTGACGATATCAAATATACAATCGGATTCATATAGTGCAGAGATGCGGAGATCCGAAAATCATGGAGAGCTAAAGGAAAGCCCTATCTATATTGAAGTATGGATGTGCATAAGTTGAAGAAGGAGAAGAAGAAGTCAGAAGAATAACCATTAGACATACGAGATAACTCGTATCTGTTTATACGAGATGGTATTGAAAAATAGTTGATTTGGTTAAAAAAATGGTGTGTTTTCGAAGTAATACTATATAAGGTAATATAATCAAAATTCACAGCGCAATTCAGCGCAATTATCCGGAAATATATAACCACCACAATCATACAAATTCTATCTATACCAACAAATAAGGTCGTTTGGTTCTATTTTGTGTTACGTCTCACAGTTTCGCACCGATGCCAACTTCTGCAATGATACCGGCGTCGTTATCTGTGTAAAGCAGGAAGGAATGGAGTTGTGTTTAGTCATGAATTGCGATTTTGCATATGCATATGTGATGGTCGGACGGTGGTAAGAAGATGTAGGAGAAAACAACCCCAAATTTTCTTTCGGGAAGTATATACATCGTATTATAGGAACTATGGCGTGGAAAGCTATTTTCAATGGTCGTAGGTGATCTTTGATATTCGATCTATTTTCGGTGATAGTAGATTAGCTTTGGAGTTCAAGTTTATCTGACTCCTTAACGTTATATAAAGGAAATGCTGGAATCTCATCTACTGCCATACCATCGGCTAGAAAGATAGAAAGTGCCCTATATAGCAATAGCAACGTTAGATTTCATTATCATGGCCACCAAGGTATATTTATCCTATTGAGCAAAAATTAAACAATATCACCTTGCAAATTCTTCTGATGTCTCTCCTACTATCCGAACCGTTCCTTTTACTGCTAGGTTTTATAGGCACTACCATTTAAAAGAGTTTTGCTGGAATATCGATTCTTTTTAAGTAGCTTTATGGAACTTCTGTATTGAGTCGAACGCCGCTCTGAGATCAATAAAGGCGAGAATGGATTCTTCTTGAGGATCAGATTTTTCTCTATTAGATTTATAATTATGGACATATTACAGTTCATTTGTCTTCCCGCATGCATACTGTTTATTCTTCTTCTATCACAATCTACAAATTGTTTTTTTTTAATAATTCTTGTATAAATTTTGAATCTAGTAGATGAGGAACTTGTTCTATATAGCCATTACATTTTATTTGTTCTTCTTTTTAAAATATAGGAACGATTCAATTGTTTTCTCAATCCGTTGGTATTTTTCTTATTTTCCCCGCTTCTTTCATATTTTACAAGACCAATCTATGTCGTTTTCTCCCAAATCCTTAATAATTTCCGGTTCTAAGCTGTCGTCTCCTGCTTTACACGTTTTATGTTTTTTATCACAATTTTAATTTCATATCTGCTTAAGCTTTGTAATTGCAATATTTCCTCATCTTGTTTAATATTTTGTTCAAGTTTCTCCATTGTTTTATTGAATTTATTTTCGTAAAGGGAACCTTCCATACTCTTGTAATATTTTTTTATGTTCGTCTGTTGAAAATTGTCCCCATCTTTTATTCTCATAATTTATTTTCTTTTCTCTCTTTATATGGCACTTGCTCTAGAATGGAAATGTATTTTGTTCGTATATAACTTTCCTGCAATTCCTTTCCAAAATCCTCTCGGGTTTCCCTTTTTGCGTTTTTGACAGTTGTGTTAACAGTTGTTCATTTCATGTAACAATATTTCGTGTGAATGGAGACATGCTGCCAATGGCCATTAATTAAAGTATGATGGTTAAATGTATGGTAAATATAGGCAGAAGCATTGATGAACATTTTAAATCAGCAATTGAGAACGAAATAGTCATGAATCCGATTACTATGAAGTGAATATATAATATCTGATTACACGCTGTATTGTACACACTTTAAAACCATATGTCGTTAGAAAGTAATGATAAATCTCTACAGATGAATTATGTGGTATATAAGTGGAACCTCCTACAGAATATTTTGCTTTAGAGGTTTATTATTTTGCTTAAGGAAAGGAAAACTATTCCTACAATACAGACTTACTATTACTAAAGTTCCATCATAGTGTTTTACTAGAACTAGGAAATCATGAAATGGTGTTTTTTTCAGTAGAGAAGTAAAATAGTATATGAAAGAAAACATTATCTAGAGATAAGAAAGTTGTTTCTTATAGGGCAAGCTTAACTTCCAATGAAGCAGCAATTTTTAAACTTAACAGTAAAAGCAACAGCAATTAAAAAACTTCAGTTTTTAAGTTTTCATGATATTAGAAAATAATTTTTAATTAACACATTGGAAATTAATTATCTGAACAAATTAGTTTCTGATAATCTCTGTATTTATTAATGTGTTAGCTCACACATATTCATTCGCAAGTAATAGTTCTTGAGAAGGGCCTTATTCACAACATACAATCTTTATTTTATATTATAAAGTACCTTCCAAATGTGACGCCCATGTCAGCACTATATAATGTTTATATGTCATGTGTTTTTAAATGGCAAGCCATTTTGTTTAAGTAAAAGGTAGTGAAATTTTAACTATAGACAGGCCTACATTGCAGCAATACATTTACATTATTCAAACGTATTATAGACTTGGTTCAAAAATATCAATCGGAAAATAGGGAAAAAATACTACTTTTTTGAAGTAAATAATAGGTAAAATCGCGCTTTAATTGAAATTTTAGTACAAGGACTGATACAAAACAAAATGCGTTTTTGATAAGTAACTACCAAAAACTGTAAGAGGGTTGCTATTTATGTATCCGGAATAATAAATAAAAACAAATATTTATCACTGAATAGGGTTTTATTGTTTTTCAAAATATTTTCCGAGATGATCGATACACTTGCACGTTTAAACCAATTTTTTCCATTCCGATTGAGGTATCTCATTCATTTTGAACGCATCAACCGCTTCTTCTGACTTCGAAAATCGTTGACCGTGTAGTTTATTCTTCACGGAGGGAAACAAAAAGAAATCATTGGGTGTTAATTCAGAACTGTATAGCGGACGAACCATCCATTTGAGTTGTTCGGTCAAATATTGAGTTGTTCGGCCCGATGTGTGAGAACTCGCGTTGTCAAGGCGAAGAATGATCCTGCGTCCCTGGTTTTTTTATTATTTCTTCAAAGAATTCTACAAATGGTTATGTACTATTCAGAACTGACCGTTCCACGATTCTCTAGTAGCACTGTAGCCACATGCCCATTTATCTCAAAAAAACAGGTGACTATTTGCTTCGAAGTGCTTCTTGCTCGACAACTTTAGCTGGGTTTGGCTCATTTTGAAATACCTATACAGTTAACTGCTGTTTACTTTCGAGCTCATGCGCTTAAATCCAAGATTCGTCATCTGTGTAGGTGTTGTGTTATACACAACTTTTGACGTATCACAATTGTATTTTTGAGCCTTTCCTTGCACCAATCGACATAAGCCTTTTCTGGAGCGATGGTCAAAATATGCGGAATCCAACGAGCCAAAATATTTTTCATGGCTAAATGTGTATATAAAATCTCATGTATACTTGTCATACTAATGTCCAGGGGTGACCCAATCTCATGGTATGTCACATGACCATTTTGCTTTATCAGTTCGTGCACAGTATCAAGTCTTTCTAGTACAACAACCGATTTTGGAAGACCTTCTTTAGATTTGTCTGTAAGCGAATGACGGCCATGATTAAATTCGCTGAACTACTATATATCTAGTAACTTTAGATGGTGTTTTATCGCCAAAAGGGGAAGCGAGTTGACCGATGCACAGTAGTTGAGATAATCCACGTCGAAAATTATGGCACGAATATTTTCACGAGTTAATTCCATTTTTTTACTGAGATGAAATTTTTCAAGTTCATGAAAGTTCACGATGAAATTTTCAAGTTTATTCAACAACACAAATAGCATCCTTATGGCAAAACGTTCTGAGTACGTATACGGTCAACAATGTCAAACTTTACGATGTACGTGCCATCGAGAGTGTAACAAAAGTATTTGGGTTTTTAAAGTACTTACTTATTCACTGTTTAAACTTTGGTACCCATGTATATACCTCGCAAATGATGGTTAACGGTTGTGTGTGATACTCTTAATTCTGCTGAAAAATCCCTAGAGCCTGTTCTAGGATCTGTAGCCACAGCTGTTCTTAAAACGTTGGCATCGTGAGACATCGATGTCCTAATCTTCCTCTATCTTCAAGACTCATGTCTCCCTCTCGTAACTTTTTGAATCAGAGCTGAGATGTGCGGATTGATACAGCACATTACCCTCTAGTTCGCAAATCTGACGAGTGGCGTCAGTCGCTTTGAAGCCTTTCTTAAAATAATGCCTCAAAATTGCCTTAGTTTCGTGTAATATTTCTCTCATTTTAACGTTTTTGCTTAAAACGGAAGGTTTATTTGTCGGAACAAAAAGTTGAAATCAGATTAAACCTCTGAGGAGTGATAAAGTATAATCCTTTATCTATTAATAAAAGAAAAAACGAAAATAGTTTTGGAACACCCTAGTAATTCATGTAATAAATATACGACATGACGAAAAGTCATTGAAAATTTCTATATTTAAGTTGATACATGTAGACTCAGTCGTGAATGGCATTTGAATTATATACGAGTTGTGGCTATTGAATAACGAGACTGACGCTGTTACAGAAGAAGTACGCATGCGCCAAACGACAGCGACAAACAGCTGTTTAGAGTAAAGCGTTCTCTTTCGAATGCAGTACCTCTCGTTTATGTTTATGTATTTTTTTGTTTTACCGGAAAAATGTTCAGTGTAACACTAGAGCAACAAATTGTTGTAAAATTTCACTGGAAACTCGGCAGCTACTAGAAGTTATTGAAATAGCTACTAAAAATAATTTATTGAAAGAAATGTATGGTAAGGAATGTTTATCGCGTGCACGTGTTTTTGAGTGGTTTAAGCGTTTTCAAGATAGTCGAGAAGATGTTGAAGATGATTCACGTCCGGGTCGCCCTTCTGTGTCAAAAACGGATGACAATATCAAAAAAATTGGTAACCTGGTTCGATCTAACCGTCAGTTAAGTATTTGTGCGATTGCTGAGACTTTTGACAAAGAATACGTACGGCAAATTTTACATAATAATTTTAACATGCAAAAAGTGAGTGCCAAAATGGTGCCTAAAATTTTCGCGTTTGAACAACAAGAAGCTCTCAAAAATGTTTGTACTGACACTTTAAAAGCCGTTGAAAATGACCCAAACTTATTGGAAAGAATAATATCATGTGACGAATCGTGATTTTTTAGTTATGATCCTGAAACGAAACGCCAATCTATGCACTGGAAGAGCTCAAATTCACCGAGAGTCAATAAAGCTCGAATGAGCAAATCAAAATTCAAAGCAATGATGATTGTTTTTTTCGATATTCATGGGATTGTGTACCTTCACTGTGTTCCTGAAGGTTAAACTATTAATCAACATTACTACCTTCGCCTTCTTGCTGAACTCCGTGAAAGAATAATGAAAAAACGACCCGAATTGTGGAAGGATAAGTCATGGGTTCTCCACCAAGAGAATGCGCCGGGTTATCCCGTATTGCCTATCAAGTGGTTTCTCGCTCTCGGATCTTACGCCGTGCGACTTCTATATGTTTCCTAAGGTGAAATCTGCATTAAAAGGAACAAGATTTGAGTCCGTTGCAGCTGTGAAGAGAAAGCAGCACGCGTTCTGAAGGAGCTGGCAGAAGAAAACTTCCAGCACTGTTTCGAACAATGGAAGATTCACATGGAGCGTTATAGGGATAGAAGAGGTATATTGAAGGTGATAATAAGTAAATATGTATGAAATCAAAATAAAATGTTTTACAGCGTCAGTCTCGTTATTTAATAGTCACACCTCGTATAGCCTGTGATTCGTATAATTGTAATAGATTACTTTCAATAAAAAAACATCACAAAATCACAAAAATAATTTGAGAACATCAATTTTGGCTCTATCATGCACGCACATTTATAAGAAAAATATTACAAACACTTCTATAAATTCGTTTGTATATTCCAGATGAGCTCCTCCTAGAAAAGTACAAGGTACCCAGAGATTAATGAATCTTTCATTAATGGATATGATAGAATCACCTGAGGCTAGTTGTAAGTTCGAGAAAAATTAGGTTGTGGAGAACCTGATGATGTGAGAAAACACCGAAATTCGGTTTCTTTTACAGAATTCACTGATAACTTTCGGGGAACAAAAACCAATGCTATTTTATACCAGATCTGTAAATATAAAACCGGAATTTGCCCATAGATGCTTCTAGCTGTCAATGTAGTTACCTTTAAACCGCGGCATTCGCACAATTTTCTTGTTGACATCTGACAAAGACTTTCATTTCCAACTATACACGTTTTATACAATAGCATAATTTGTAATAGCGTTAAACATGTCGAATTTTGTGCCTGGAAACTACGATTTGCGGACAACATTGATTTTCTGTTACCATTGGAAGAAAACTGCTGCATAACCGCATCGAATGCTAGTTGAAGCTTACAGTGAGCATGCTCTTGGTAAATCACAGTGCTTTGAGTAGTTCATTCAAAAGTGGCGATTTTGACGTGAGAAACAAGGAATGTGGAAAACCACCGAAAAAGTTTGAAGAAAGCGAATTGGAAGCAATGCAAGACAACTCGTGGATTCATTAAATGTGACACGAAAAGCAGACTGATAGAGAGAAAAGAGACGTATAGAGACTCTATACGTTTAAAAGCCATGGCAAAGATCCAGAAGATGGAAAAATGTATTCCACATGAACTGACATCAGGACAAATGAAAAACCACTTGCGAAATGCTGCTCGCTAGGTGGTACAAAAGAAAGCCATTTCTCCATCGAATTGTGACTGGTAATGAAAAGGATATATTTTGAGAATCCTAAGTGTAAAAGATCATGGGTAACTTCAGGTGAACCATCGACATCGACTGTAAGGCCAAATCGCTATGGACGGAAGGCAATGACGGAAGGTGTTTGGTGGGGTTAAAAGGGTGTGATCTATTATGAGCTGTTAAAACCTGGCAAAACCGTTAATACTGAATGCTACTGACAACAAAGGATCGATTTGAATCAAGTTTTGCGTGAAAAACGACCAGTATATCAAAAAAGGCAACGCAAAGTGATTTTGCTTCATGATAATGCACCATCACACACAGCAAAACTGGTCAAGGAAACGATTGAGGCGTTTAGTTGGGAAATATTTTCGCATGCAGCTTACTTACCAGACTTGACGCCGTCCGATTACTACTTATTTGAATAGTTGCAACTGGGACACGCAGTTGCTGAGCAGCACTTCACTTCTTACGAGAATGGCTCAGTGACTGGTTTGCCTCAAAGGAGCAACAGTTTTTTTGGGGTAGCATCCACCCAATTCATTGTCAAACAGGTCAAAAAAATGCATACAATAGTAATTCGAATAAAATATTTTTTATCATTTTCATACAATAAACGTGCATTTTCTATACAAAAATTCCGGTTTCATATTACATACCTACTAAGTTTTGTTACGTGTAACGATCTCGTACACTAAAATTGTTGCTTCCTCCTCCTACGTTTAACCGCGAGTATTTGTTTACAGAAATTGACGCCATTGAATTGAATTGACGCTTTTGAAATGAAGCTTTTTTAAAGCTTCGGTCACACTTTTTCGATGGTGCTTCATTATTAAAAGCCGAATGAAGGTGCTTGATGATTTTTTGTTGGATTAAATTTTATTTACAATTAAACTTTTTTTTTTAATTATGCATAAATAAAGTTTGTAAGATTTTTTAAAGAGAAAGAGAATCGAAAAATAGTTTATGTAAATATTTATTCAATCTATTATGTAATTAGCATTATTATTTATAACATTTGGCCAATGTAACGGTAGGTCCAAAATGCTTTTTTGCCAAACAATAGCATCTTTATTGTCAAAATATGTCAGCAGATTGTTTTCATCACTGCTTCCATTTAAAGAGATTTTCCATTTAAGCAATTTTGGAGGAAGCGGAATAGACAGTAGTTCGAGCATGCGGGGTCTGATCAGTAAGGTGGAAGGGGTAAAACATTCGAACTAAAGCTCTGCTGGATCCTAATTGAAACATGTGGTCGTGCATTGTGATAATGTAACACGACAGCTTTCCTTTTTGCTGATTTTGACCGGTTTTCTTCAATTGCTGCCTTCAGCCGATCTAATTTTGAACAATAAAGGTTGATGTTGATTTTTGCGTGGAAAAAGCTCCAACTGAATTAGCCCCTTCCAATATCACCAATACAAAGCATAATTTTCTTCGGGTGAAGACCGTATATCACCGTACTTAAAGCCGTTGACCTTGGCAATTCGCGGGATTTTTTCATTGTATGTTGTTGTACCAAAATCCAATGTTGTATCATCAGACGTACACAATTTTTTTTCAGATGGCCAAAAACAGTCGATTGGCCAATATGTAACTGATATATTATCTCACGGATCGTGGTACGTTGATCTTCGACTATTATGGTCTTTATTTCCTCAACATCAGTGCTTGAAGAACGGCCAGAGCGAGGCCGGTATTCCAGATCAAAATTTCTGCCCCTGAACTGACCAAAGCACTTTTGCACCGAGGTATCCCAAACAGAATCTTCTCCGTAAACGGCACAAATCTTAATTTTTCTTTGAACAGTTTTCTTGCCCTTTTTCAAATAAAACAAATATGTGGGACCGACACTTTGAATTTGAATCAATTTAACTAACTGAAGGCGAATCAAAAACTCTTTTTAGATAAGTCTAAGAAACTGTGTAAACAGATTATCTATGAAGATGCATTGGTTTTTTATAATGGTGATTATAATATTGATTTTGAAAGTCTAATACATATGTCTAATACATACAGTCAATGCTTTCATCGATCGAGTTATAGACTTTGCAATATACAATTTCTGAGCCAACAAGTATCACGAACGTAGGTAGCACCTGTATTGATAATATCATAATTAATTGTAATGGAAACTTCGTTACAAGTGTAGTACACTCTCAAACTTCAACAAAGCTTTTTTATTCAACGAAACACATATATGCGGCATTGTTGACTTACTGATTTTTCTAGTAATCAACGGATTGTAAAAGTATCTGATAAAAGATAATAAAAAGTTTTTATTAAAGGACCATTTTTCCTGTTTTTTCCGTTGATACTATTCCTTGATTTGTCAAAAGCATATGATACATTAAATTATAGTGTTCTTGATCTATTTTTAGATAAGTCTGAGAAACTGCGTAATAAGATTATGTATGAAGATGCATGGGTTTTCTATAAGGGTGATTATAATATTGATTTTTTAAGTCTAGTTCATATCGGCAGTCAATGCTTTAATTGACCGAGTCCAACAATCTGCAATATACAATTTCTGAGCCGACAAGAATCACGAACGTAAGTAGTAGCATCAGTATTGATAATATCATAATTAATTGTAATCAGTTTTAGAGCACACAGCACAGAAAATTTAGTTAAGTTATAAAGTATACAAAATATTCGCTTTTAACATACCGCAAAGGCGGTTTTAGAAATGCACTTGGCCACAATTGTATAACTTAACTTTAAATAATGTAAGTAACAATAATGTATGTAACTTACAAATAATGTATGTAACTTTAAATAATATACAACAATATATAATAATGTTATAAGAGTAATTTTTTTTCATTTCAGTAGACATTTTCCGCTAGTAAAAAGAAAAAACAATATCTTGATAAAACAATTTAAAATAAACCCAAGACTAGAAAGCTCTAAGAAAGACTTAGATGTATATTTTAAAAACAAAATACAAACAATTCAGAGCACCTTATAATGAAAAAAAAAAGAATACAATAAAATACTTAAGGACATGAAAAAAGATAGATATATAAACATAATAAATCTAAAACCATTTGGTAAATTGTAAAAAATATACATGGAGCATCTCAGCGAAATAACAAACTGGAAATTGAAGGAGAACCTGAACAAATAGCAGATAATTTTAATACATATTTTGTAAATGCAGCATATTTGCTACTCAATGACTTAATGACAGTAAGTTCCATTTTCCACAAAAATATAAAGTTACTTGCCATCGATACAGCTCAAACCAGCAGAAATTGATGAGTTTATCAATTGTGTGAATAAGCTGAGAAATAAGTGTACTACAGGCTGTGATGAAATTTCGATGAATTTAATAAAATGTACAATAGACCTACTAGCTAAATCTATGTGCTCTATAATAAATAATTCCTTTAAATATGGCATATTTCCGGATTAGTTGAAGTTGACTTGGGTTATTTTATTTTAAAAAAGGAGACCGATGTAAAATTGAAAATTATCGTCCAATAAGCCTACTTTTCTCCTTCTTTAGGATTTTTGAGAAAATTATGTCTAATCATGCCTTAAATTACATGATTACAACAAAGCAACTTAATAGCTTGCAGCATGAATATCTAGAAAAAAGATCAATAAAAACAGCCTTTTTTGATTTTACAAATGAAATACTGTGATCACTGGAGATTTTATGAGCTCGCATTCAATTTACCTCGATTTTTTTTAATGCGAATATTTGGTTTGTTATCATATTGAATAATGTGCATTGGTATTCCCAATTTTATTGTATTATTCACGTTTATTTGTTTAATTAGTTTTGTTATCTTATCTTCTATTTTGTATGCTTCTATTTGCCATTTCACCCAGACGAAACTGCCCTGTTTTGGAAAAGAATGCCAAACAAAATTTTTGTATCCAAAAGTGAAAAGTCCGCCTCCAGTTTTAAGGCAGCATAAGATACAGTTACACTTCTACTCTGTTCTAATGCATCAGGAGATTGTTTAATTAAGCCACTTATGACATTGGTCAAGTTGCGAGTGGTATAGGGCAAGATGGTTTCAAATAGATGGAATCAACATTTAAGACATTTAAGAATTGTTTGTATCGCAAGATGAAGAATTGTCTGAAACCGACTTGGAGGAAATGCTTAATCTCCGTTCCATTAAAGAGTAAGCCTCAACGAGCACTAAAAAAGTGACATCAAGCTTAAAAAACTTGAGTGAAGGTTTACGAATGACAAATGAGCTTTGTGATTTCTTCATAAAAATTGATCCATCTGTGGAAACAAATCTTTTTTATAATAGGCAAATTGTTAATGCGACTACTAAATATCAATCCGGATTGAAAGACCTTTTAAAAGCGGCAGAGCAACAAAAAATGCTAAATTCTTTAAACCTGATCTATTAATAATAAATTAATAGATCAGGTTTAGATCAGGTTAGTCAGATCAGGTCAGATCAGATCAGGTTAGATCAGGTTAGTCAGATAAATTCTTTAAATCTGATGATAATTATTAATATTGTTTAAAAATCTCTCATTATATTACTTTAATTATATATTTTTCTTCTTATTTTGTAACCTTGCAACATATCCCCTATAATCCCGTACAAATTACAATTCCATATTCACGGTTTCTGATTTCGCAGCATATTTACAAAACCTATCCCCCAAGAATAAGGAGCTTTAACTGTAAAATTATATGCAAAAAATTACTTATATTATAAAAAGCCAGATGCTGTTAAGATTACAGAGATTAGAGGATGACTTGTAGAAGGTCTGGCAATTTAAAAAGTGAAGGAGATGAACTTAGTAGTTTGTTGATAGACGCCAACTAAGATTTCATTGAATTTGGACAGCAGATCGCTATAGCAAACAGAATGCGGAACAAGTTAGATAAGACTCGAAACAGGCCAAACGAGACATGGGACGAGCAAGACAAGAATCTACTGTGTTATCCTAAAAATAATGCAGAACCTAATAGTCAAACCGAAACAAAGCAATCTGCTGCATTTAGTAAAAATACACGCATACTGAATGTGGTGGCGCAGTAGCATTCACTCGTTGTTAACATCATTCACTTACCAAAGACGTGAAGGTATTACAGGATAAACATCCAAACGCCAAAGAATTATATAGGAAGTGTTACGTGCCGAACGGCGATAACATTCTGAACTGTCTAAAAAAATATTTAAAAGAGGGAAGTGTCAATTATATGATCGGAAACAATATTATTAAAGACATAAACTATGTGGGCAGTAATCAGCCAGTTAGCTATGTGCGGAAAATTGTTAACTAAAGAGTGTAATTCTAGTAGAAATAGATAGTAGTAATTCTAGTAGACAAATTTTACATTTCATTCATTTAAATGAAAAATGTGTATTATATCTAAATAAATATTATATAAAGTATAATCCAAATTTTTCATAAAATTTTAAACTGTAGATTATTAAAGTGTAATATTAAATATATAACTTTTACCTTTTAAGATAAAATATAGTATTCCAAATGAATAATTATATTAGTTACTTAGAATAAGCTTACAATATGATTCAAGGATAGAGTGTCAGTCAGATGTTTTTAAATGAAATATTGATTTATTTTGTTCGAAAATTCATACATTTTTGAACGGGGTCTCCTTTTAGCTCGATACACTTCGCCCACCGATTATCCAAGTTTTTTATGCCTTCGAAAAAGTACGACTTATTAATCCACAAAGTAGTCCTCTGTTTCGGCCATGATCTCTTCATTTTATGTTCCAACCAGCTATTTCTTCAAGTTTAGACAATGAAATAAGTCGGAGGGGGTCATGTCCGGAGAAAAGAGTGGATGCGCCATCAATTCGTATTTTTCGTTCGTTAGTTTTTCGTATTAAAACAGTACATTTTTCTTCGCCAAATAAGAACGTTTTTTTTAACAATTTTTCGCGAAATTTGACCAATAATACACTATAATACTCTCCTAGTGAATCCCAGAAAAAGCTAGCCATATTCTTTCTGGTCGATGGACACGTCTTAACCTTCTTCGAAGTATCTTTGATGGATAAAGTCATTGTGTTGATTGTTTAATGACGACTCCAAGTTTCATCAACAGTTACGAATCGCTGTAGAAGCTTTATTGGATTGTACTTATGCATATCTAAAAACTGCTGTGAATTGGTCATTCAATATTCAATTAAATTCAATTCAGTTCAGTTCTTATGCCCAAAAATTAATGTAGAATGTTCCGTACGCATTCGTCCGAGACATTTATTCTCACAATAATCTTTCTAACTTCTTCAATTTTTTCCAACCTGACCACATTTGACAACATCGAAGCTCAGTAAACTACTTATGAACCCTGAAATGAGTTTTTAACTTTTCTTCAGTTTGCGCGATGTTTTTTTTACGTAAAAAGTATTGTTTAAACAACACACGAAATTCGCCTTTTTCCATATTAAAAATAATTAACTTAATAGACGAGTTTAAAAGTTTATTAAGAATGACTTGCTGAAGACATTATTTTATTATATTGATTTTAAATGTCTATGAATTAATAATAATAATAATTTTCATGAATGAAAATACCAATATTTGCCAAGAGCCACAACAGCTGTAACACTCGAATTTCATAAAAAAGGACAGTTACAGATTTTGTTAACGTTATAGCCGTTTTTCATTGTTTAATCAGAGGTCTTTCCCTACGTTTATGTAGGGAATAGTATGAAATGCCAATGATCATCGCTTTAAATATCAGTAAGAGCCACGGTCAAATTTTGATATTGGATACAATTCACGCTTGCTAAAAACCAATTAAAATTGTTTTCTTACTGCTAAAGAATTATTCCTCAAACAGATAAATACCAACAAATACTGAATAATATACCTAAATATTAGGTTCTCCGGAAAGTCATTATTTACAACTTTTTTGGGGATTTTCGGTCAATTGTATTAAAAAAAATTTTTTTTTTATTGTTTTATTAACGTTTTGGTTTATTTTATTAAACCATCCTCAGAACAATTACAATTCTACAATATATATCATTTTTATAAACAGTACAAATTTATATTTTAACACATATGTTGTTGAATAATTAATTTTGGGTTGACATATTTTTGACTTTGTTATACTTTATTAATTTGTTACCTTTAAATTTTTTGTTTTTTTTATTATAACCCAACAATTTTGGATTTTTCACTTGTAACGGTATTAGATGCAAAAAAATATAAAAGAAATGATTTATAGTAAAAAAAATCAAATAATATTCCTTTCAATACAATTGAGCGAAAATCTCAAAAAAAAACAAAAAAATAATATTTAACGGTCAGGAAAATACATATAATAAAATTATTTACAACTTTTTGCCAACGTAGTGGTAGATCCATAATGACTTTTTGGCAAAAATGAGCATCTTTATTGGCAAAAAAAATGTCAACAGTTCTTTTTCACCTCTTCTTCCATTTTAAAAGATTTCCCATTTAACCCACTTTGGAGAAAGCGGAATAGATGATAGTTCAAGGGTGCGACATCTGGTGAGTAAGGTGGATGAGGTAAAACATCTCAATCCACCAGCTGATGTAATTGTGCTGATGGGTTGGTTGTGTCGAAGAAGTTCCAAGTGTAAGTATTCTTTCCCAATCCGACCAATTGCACCATACCAAAGGCCGTCTTTAGTCGAATTTAAAACTACTGACCCTGATAACCCCCATCATTTTTTTCATCGTACATTGTACACAATCCACTTTTCATCACCAGTTATCATCCGCTTCAGAATTGGAGCCTTACGATTTTTTTCAGCAAAAGATCGCACGAAGAGACGGCCAAAAACGAAGGACGGCCAGAGCGATGCTGGTGTCTTCCAAATCAAAATTTCGACCCCTCAACCAGATAACTTTTACTCTATAGTCTCCCCAACAAACCCTCTCCATAAACGGCACAAATCTTGTTTTTTGTTAGGGTATAAATCGATAAATCTTTTTTTATCGATTTATTTTGCTTAAATTATCGATAAACATTTTCAATTTGAATCAACTTAACGAATTAAAAGCAAATCAAAGTGAATCTGAATGAAAACATTGTAAATACCACAGGGATTATTAATATGTAAACATTACTAATCCAATACAGATTCTTTTTTTTACAAGCATTAAAAGGGCAACTAACAGAAAATCTCTACGAACTTCCCGACAACCCGATAAAATTATTTAAACAACTCATTGGGCCTTTCAACATAGGGTTTTTTTTCAATTTTAAGTTAAATAAAATGTTTGCATTAATTCTTTTTATTTAGTTTAAAAGTTAAGTAGTAGTTATTTATGTTTTGAAACAAAAATATCTCAAATGACTCTTGTGAATTTACTCCTCTTGTGAATTTACAAACAGTCATAGTTTAGATAACTGTTTAAATAATGTTGTGTTTTGGATCGTCTGAATCTGGATTTTATACCGGGTGTGTAAATATAAAACCCAAATTTGCCCGAGATGGCCCTAGCTCTCAATGTAGTTACCGTCAAACCGCGTCATGGGTCATTTCCTTGTTGACATCTGACAAAGATTTTCAAGTCGCAACAATACAAGTTTCATACAACAGCATAGTTTGTAATAGCATTGAACATGTCGAATTTTGTGCCTGGAAACTACGATTTGCGGACAGCATTGATTTTCAATTACCATTTGAGGAACTGCTGCAGAATCACATCGAATGCTTGTCAAAGCTTACGGTGAGCATCCTCTTGGTTAATCACAGTGCTTTGAGTGGTTTAAAAAAATCAAAAGTGGCGATATTGATGTGAGAAACGAAAAACGAGGAAGACCACCGAAAAAGTTTGAAGACAGCGAATTGCAAGCATTGTTGGATGAGGATGACGCTCAAATGCAACAACAACTCACGGATCAATTATATATGACACGAGAAGCCGTCTCTATACGTTTGAAAGCCATGGAAAAGATCCAGAAAATGAGAAAATGGGATCCACATGAACTGAATGAAAGACAACAGGAAAAACGAAAAACCACTTGCGAAATGCTGGTCGCCAGGTACAAAAGAAAGTCATTTCTCCATCGAATTGTGATTGGCGATGAAAAGCGGATATATTTTGAATATCCTAAGCGTAAAATATCATGGGTAACTCCAGGCGAACCATCGATATCGACTGTAAGGACTGAAACCGCTATGAACTGAAGACAATGCTCTGTGTTTTGTGGGCTCAGAATTGTGTTATCTATTATGAGTTGCTAAAACCTGACAAAACCACTAATACTGAAGGCTACCGACAACAATGATCGATTTGAATCAAGCTTTGCGTGAAAAACGACCAGAATATTAAAAAAGGCAACACAAAGTGAAATACTTTCGTATGTGGCTTACTCACCCGACTTGACTCCGTCCGATTATTACTTATTTGCATTGATGAGACACGCACTTGCTGAGCAGCGCTTTACTTCTTACGAAAATGGTTCGATAGTCTCAGGTAAATAAAACAATTTAATGATCTTAGTCATTGTTCTATAGGTTTAACCTATATTTTTGACTGCATTTGTTGGTTTGCTATCGATTTGAAAATATACTTGCTTTTAATTGTTATTTAGGCGTTCGGTGCTGATTTCGACGCTATACCCATATATCTATACAAAAGATATGGAGGCTCAAAGGTAAGTTCAGAATGAAATCAGATTAGGGTTTCTTTTGTTTTTTTGCATTCATTTTTATAACTTTTATTTATATTATTTAATTCATGTTGGGAAAACAAATTAACGTGCCAAATTTATAAGAAGGAATATTCCGGCGGGTCCGCAAATAATCTGCATGTAACAACACAACTGAGGGGAGTAAAAATGAGAAAGCCCTACAGGATCGTCTATTTTGTAGGATACGAACAATAATATTCAAGAATTAGACAAGAATAGACAAGAACAAAATTCAACTACCAATTTGGAAGATAAAGAGTATTATAGTTATGAAAGTTTTAAAAATAATCTAATTTGTAGATGGTCGAAGAGTACATTTGTGTGATCAGTTGAATGAACATCAACTAGTTAAATTAAGGACTGGCAAAGCAGTTTTCCATGGAATCAAAACAAACATCTGAAGGAGTATGCAAAAAAAGAAAAATAGGAAAGCAAACCTACTATCCAAACAAAAAGTAAATAAAATGGTGTATTTCTATTCTAAATAAAACAAAACACTTAAAATACTTAGTATTTTTCAGGATTTTGGTACATTTCATGTATTAATTGAACATATTTATTTGATAATGTATGTTTAAACATAGGTTAGAAATTTATTATAAGCATTGAAGACTAATGGTAGGCTGACAGTGGTTCCAGAATATGTTGTGGTACATAGTGGTTTTCTAGTGGGCAGACCTTAACAGGAGAGTTCCACATTTCGACTATAAAAGTTTTCCACTCAAAAAGGTGCCTTCTCTTATCGGGGAAAAATCTCTGGCTGGTCGTGCATTAGAGTTAGTTCGCAGCCTGAATTATTTATATTCAAATATTATTAAGAGTCTAATGTGGTGGTTTTGTAAAACGAAGGTGAACAATCACCATCGTTTTAAAAATACTGAAAACCTTAATTAAAGCAATAATGTAGTATGGGTGGTTTTTTTTTTTGAAAATATTGTTAATAGAGTTTAGTGTGGTGGTTTGAAGAATGGTATGGATTTAAAAGTATTGCAAACTTCAATGAAAGCAATCAAACAAATATGTATATAATTTTGGGTAGTGATTGTTTTTATTCTGATTATTAATGTAGTTTACATATTATAATCTACTGTAATATATTATCCTAGTTGGGCGAATTTTTATTACGTATATTTAACAGTGTATTTTTTATTGAAATAAAATTAGCGATTTAAACAGCATGTATGTGTTTTGTTTTTCTAATTATGATTTATATTGTTTTTTTGCTCAAAAAATAATTACAAAACTAGAAATATCTTTTGGTTATTCAATATTTAATATTTTTTATTATTTTTGAAAACTAATAGTACCGATATTACAAATATATACAAAATATTACTATTTATAACATATAATAATTTTTGTATCAGTATTTATTATCTGCTGAAGCTGCACAATCGTGTCATTGAGTGTTTTGAACTTTTCTTAATTTTTCATTAATAATCAAGGAATAAGCTTTACTCCGAACTTTCATGTTCTGGACATACACGTCCTTTTACAGTGCAAATACCATTTTTGCGGTTAAGTTGAATAAAACCTATAGCCTTGTCACCGTAAGTATCTCGTTACACCCTACAAACAGTTTAATTACATTTAATAGAAAAATTTTGTTCCTTATTTACATTTACATTATTATTTTTTAAAAAACTGACATCGATTTTTAGTACCTCGAACTTTAGCTGAATTGAACCGAATGTCATTTTTCAGAAAATCTGTGACCATAAAAATATACACAGCAAGTATATTATCAGAATTAACCTTTATAAAACCTTTGTCACACATTACTGGATTAAATTACTAATTAACACTATTTTATTTTGCACTTAACCAATAAAAAATTTGATAGTATACATGCGAATAGAAACCCCCGTACAGTACTGACGTGAAAACACTTTAGTATTCTGACGTCACAAACATAGCAGCCAATCGCGTTGCGTTCGTAGTCACGTGACTTTTTTTATATTTTATACATTTTAATTCATTTATAATTCATTGTAACATGTTTTTAAAAAGTTTTTCGCATCGATTATCAATATTATTTATGATAAAGTTTAAAAATAAAGTAAAAAAAAATGATAATTATTTCTTATTCAACAACCAAAAAACTCGAAGGATTTTAATGACCAATCTTTATCATCATTTATAAGGCGCATTATTGTTTCTTGAGACATTTTATCGTAAGTTATCTGTAATTCATGCCTTATAGCCTCTAAAGTTCATAGAGTCGGAAACGAATTCCAGAGCCTTCAATACATCATGTCCTAAGTATGTTCTATGAGTAAGTAGCTGAGAGATCTGGCTGACAATGGCATGAATTGGGCCAGAGAAAAATAGGACCTAACCAAAAAAGTTCAAAAAAACTTTGGCACATGAGATCGCACATTATCTTGTTGAAAAATTGGGTCTACCATCCGGTCAAACAGAGAATAACCTACGGCTTCACATAACATACGGGGTCATGTTTCATCTAACGAGTAGTGATCATGTAGGTGGTGAGAGTTGTGATGATTCTACTTTCATAAGCAATAGTACTCCATATCATAAAGTCTGCTATCCCGTGCACATGCCACTCCACATCAAATTGAGGTTGATGTCTTTCTACATGTCTTCGTTCTTTGGCTATCATGTTCACCTGAACTGAATTGGGATGTATCACTAAAAACGACTTGATGCCACTTCATGTTTCAATGTTGTCGTTCTTTATATCACTGTAATCACTGACGTCGATGCTCATCTGGCAGATGTTGTGCAAGATGGGACCGATGATGACAGTCCTTATCTTATAAAAGTGTAAACTGCTCGGGCACTCACAAATTGATCTTGTTTTGTGTATAATTCTGCGTATTCATGCTTTATGCATTTTTACATTACTAAAGTTAAACAGTAAATATTTAAAAAGCCAAAACAAAAAAACCTAAACCAGTCTCTTTGATCAAGCAATTCGACTTTACACGACAACCACTGCATACTAATTTGCCAACTTTTAATCGTTAACTCATTACTAGAATACATAGATTTCACTAAAAATTGTTATATTTACGTAAAATATTCTTGAACAAAGATTGTTGAAAATCCAGTTGGTTTAGTATTAGGTTGATTCAAGCAATTATCCCCAGTTTATTTTCGCTACTTTTTTGTTAAAAATGCGTGCCGAAAATTTTACTCACGTTCGTCATATTCATCTCTATCTCTTCGAGAAAGGATGGAAAGCGGCACAGTTATTCTGTGATCGCGTATTCTGGGGTCGCGTAGATGAATCCATTGTTAATAAAGGATGGGATCTGCTTCGTCATCCTTCTACCGACATTCTGAACGACTATCACGTCATGGGATGAGTGGCTCACTTTACAACGCTTACTCATAGAACTGTTGCTCAACTACCTTAACCCAGACACCTCTTGAGTAATGGGCGTTGGCATTAGAAAGCAGTAAAATACAGATTAACTATAGGGGCCTGGTCGGTGGCCCATTAAACGCTGATGAGGGGGATCATCTAATATGGGTATCATGGGTAAGGGGAGTAAATTACGGTGCCGCTCTTTAAGACGTAGGCTTCGTGGTGGCGGTGGTTTCAGGGCGAAGCTAGATCTTCGGAATTGAGTCTGGCTATAGACATTTGCACAAAAAATTGATCGGCGAGCAAAATTTACGATAACTTCGATAGCTTGGTGGCTGATATCAAAGCGTGGATTACCTTCAAGAACCATCGATGTTTTGGCCATAGAATCGACCGTCTACCAAGCAACTGAGAAGAAGTTATTGAAGTAGAGGGTGAATATTCTGAATCATTTAAGAGAGGAAATAGGTGTAGAGGCTTCCAAAAATTAAATTTTTTCATTCATAAATTGACTGTAGAACCACTCAAAAATATACTTTGAAAATTTCAAATGAAAATTCGAAGCCGTTTAAAAGTTATAAGCGTTTGAGTGAGGGTCCTTCGGTCGAACGGTTGGAGCGCGGGACATGTAGTACGGAGCGGTAGGCAGTTATTTATGAATGATCTGAAAGGTAATGAATAAATTCAATTTATTCATTACTGCCTTAACCTTTAGCGCCACTCTTATTTTCAAACGCGTTTTCCTCAAAACTACTTTTTTCGAATTTGTGTACACTCTAGCTAATACATTTTTTGATCAATCGTTATCAAACTCAGCACATAGTTTCATTATATAAATACGCTTTATTTGAACCTCAATCCTAAACAATATCTTTATTTTAACTATTTTTTATAGCAAAAATGAGTACAAAAGAATGGTAAAAAGCCATACTAAATTTTCACATTCCTCAAAAAAATATTAATTTTCAATTTTTTTGTGGGAAGTGAGGTTCAAATAAAAGAAACACTTGATTGATTTCAGACGAAAAGAGTGACCTCCAGGATGTACACAAATTACCCAGCCGGATAGCAAAATGTTTGAAAATTTCCGAGTATACTCTTGAATATATGTATAAAATGACCCTAAATGAATGAAATATATTCATTCCTTATATGTTAAAAAATTTACGAAAATCACTAAAAATTCGCCGTCCTACACCTATTTTTCCCCTTAAACACGTTTCTATTGTACGTTTCGTTTTTCATAATAAATATTACCTAAAAAAACCTACCTAAATAATTATGCATCAATTTAATACAACAATGGAAGAAATCATACACGCAAATGCCAAGTTTTCAGTTTTTCAAATGTCAAGATGAAAAAATACCACAAAAAAAACGCATCTTGAAAGGAGTTCTTCTACATAAATAAGTAGAATGCAATAATTCATTAAAAAATAAGATACATAAAATTAGCGTTTTTAAAACTGTTTTATTTTTAGAATATATATTTACAACATTTATTATATACAGTTACTAGTATTTTTTTGCTATCTCTATAATTGTGAACGCATTGTCTGTATGTGTGGGAAAGCAGTCACATTTAAAATCGGCGCATAACAATTACCGTTTGCCACCTAATTGCCTTTTACTTCTAATTGATATCGGCCATTGTTATGATTACAGACTAATTATGGATATCCTAGTGCAACCCAACGATAACCTTAAATCAATGAGGGGTTGCCTTTGAAGACAACGACAATAATACTTGAAATGTATTATAATATTTATTTCATGAATCCGAGCTATCGACCACATTATATTACATGTCTTGTTCCATTTGACTTATATATTTATCGACCGTTATACCACCAACAATTTTTAAATTAATATTTTACTGTAATTGAATTGCAATTCGACTTTTTGTTTTTTAACTTGATAAACATACCAGTGTATTTTGAAAAGTTCAGTTGATTTAATCAGTTATTACATTATATCATCAATTTTATTATACTTCGATGCAGCAAGGTAGAAGAGGCCCAATTATGTACGTATATACAGTGTGTCCAGGACAAGGACTTACCACACCCTCAAAATTTTTATTTCTGGACCGATTTTCATAAACTTTCTTTTGTTGGATAGATCTGAGAAAACGGCATTAAGAAAGTGTATCACATATTTTTTTTTGCTAATATCATGGCCAACTGCGTCAACTTTTATGGCTCCCATTTTCGAGAAGTATTAGGAAGTTTTTTAGAGAAAAACTAATTCTTGACCCAACTAACTCGGATTCTTGACCAACACCACCTTGAAGCAAAAAATTATAAGTTTTCTAATAATTACATGTACTTTCTGTTATTAAAACTATGTATGCCATGGAAATCAAAAATTGTAAACTAATTAACACTTTGACTGATTGATTTGTGTTATAGTGATTTCAAACGGAATTAATGATTTATTCTTTAGAAGAAAAAGAAGAAATTATAAGATTAGTTGGTAGTGCACATGAACTTTTCGTGAAGCAGCAAAAGAAATTAATAGAAGACCTCCAGAACGGAACATCTATCATATTACAGTTTTTTGCATAAACCAATATTTTGATCAAAACGGAACTGTTATTAAACTTCCTAATCAGCATCGTTCTCGTGAATTTCGAGCAACTCAATTAGTACTTGATTATTTTAATGAGAATCCACACTCAAGCGTTAGGGATGCTAGTAGAATTTTAAATATCCCGAAAACCACTATCTGGTTATGCTTGAAGAAAAATAACAGGAAACCTTTTAAACCAAAATAGCCATAAAAACCATAAAAGTTAACGCTGTTAACCATGATATTAGACAAAAAAAACATGTGATACGCTTTCCTAATGCCGTTTTCCGAGATTTATCCAACAAAAGAAATTTTATGAAAATCGGCCCAGAAATAAAACTTTTAAGGGGATGGTAAGTCCTTATCCTGGACACACTATATGTACAGTAGCGCTCAAAAGTACTTTGACAAAGATAAAACAAAGCTTAATTAAAAATGCTACTGAAATACAAAAACTAATACATTTTTTCATCAACTATTATTTGATAGTAGCTAACTTTTATAATAACAAATAACTCAGAAATATGACAAATTAAAAGTATTTTGATATTATAATAAACATTTTTTCTAATACAACAATTATCAACTATAATAATGAGTTAATCAATATTTAGTGACATATCCTTTGGCCTTTATGACAACCTTACAACGCGCTGGCATTGAATCAACTAACTTTTGTATTCGATCTAATGGAATTCGGTCCTATTCATTTTCAAGAGCTTCGTATGTTTTCTCCTTATTTGAATAATTTTGGCATCTTACTCTACGATCTAATTCCTCCCACAGATGCTCTATGGGGTTTACATTTGGACTTTGACTTAGTCACTCCAGAACCTTGACTTTTTTACGTTTCATGATATCACTAATGTGCTTGGATTTGTGTTTAGGGTCGTTATCTTGTTGAAAATACCACTCAATTGGTATGTTTTGTTTAGCGTATACCAGCATATGAATCGTCAATATATCACCATACATGAATCGATCCACATTGCCTTCAATTCGAGCTATAAGCCCAACTGCATGGCATGAAAAACATCTCGAAACCATCACATTGCCGCCTCCATGTTTAACCGTGTGTATTTGATATCGAATCAAATATTTCTTGTTTTTAGAGCGTCGAATATACTTGGTTCCATCAGATGACACTAGATTTAATTTCCTTTCATCGTTCCCCCAAAAATTACACCACTCTGAACTTAGTAGTTTTTTGAAACGTGAATGCTTATACCGTAATTTTCTTGCAAATCATTTTATATTGCTACGACAAATCTCTTGTAGGTGCCTTTTTTATGATACGATCTACACTGCAAGTTGCTTGTTTTGGACGACCACTTCAAGGCTTATTTTCAATAGTCTTCCGATTATTAAACACTTTATTCCATATACTAACCAGCTGGCGAGGCACGTCAAAAGTATAAGCAACTTATGTTTGTGTTGTTTCTTCGTTAGTGCATTTATTACCAGTTTTTTTAAAGTCACTAGAATATTCTTTGCATTTAGGCATGTTAAATAACCATGGGCATGTTAAATAATAAGTCAGTATAAACACTAATCGAAGCTAAATAACAACTGACGTCTGTCACAATTAAAATCAAACTGATTATTAAAATACTGTTAAACTTAGGAGGTGTCATATTTCTGCGGGGGCGCCAAATGTAAACAGAGAAGTGATAGCCTGGATACCTGTAAATAACTACAGAAATATTGTTGTCGAAAATATATATTTTTTTTAAGAAAAGTGAGCTCAGAGACCTATTTCAAAGAGACAAGCTGCTGACAAAGAACTTTCAACCGTTCAATATCGTTCAATAAAAAATGAAAGTGGTGCAACTTTTACCCATTACTATTTAACAAAATTATAGAGATGTAGTGATAATATTGTCAAAACTTCATAAATTCTAAAAAATTGCCCCATATTAGGTAAACATTTTGAAATTTTGAGAAGCGGCGTAGCACTCAGAAGATTTTTAAAAATCGTAAATCGACTGGAAGCGATAACATTGTGATAGAAATGATGAAAACCTCAGGCATACTTGAATTAACAATATATCAGATATGCAGATATATTTGGTATTCAGGGATGTGGCCATCAGACTGGACACAATCAGTTTATATAACGTTGCACAAGAAAGGCTCCAAGCAAATTGCGAAAGCTATAGAACCATTGTTCTTATTAGTCATGCCAGTAAGATCATGCTATATGTATAATAAAATAATGACAGAAACTTTAACTACTCCCACAAATACCTCAGGAACAATGTGGTCGTTGTTTCAGATAGAAGAACAAGAGATCAACTCATACATATAAGACAGATGAGAAATTCTACGAGTATCATGAACTAGAATTATTTTGCTTTCTAGATTATTCAGAACCATTTGATACAGTAAAGTGGAATTATCTTGGGATTGTATTTTGAGAAATGAGAGTACAAAAACTTCTTATTTTCCTCATAAGATCACTATACAAAAATACCACTAATTTCTACCACTTTCTTTATACTCTTTACTGTTTATGGCGAATGGGTAATTAGGAAAGAGACAGAAGACAGCGTGGTAGAGTAATTTGGGTTTTAGCGTTGCGTGAGTTAGGGTTTCCTTTTTCGAAATATGTCATATAGAGATTGGCTATAGCTGATGAAAGCAAGGAGCATGGACCATGAGTGCGCCGTTTGCCTGCAGATTTGTTTGTTGAACAGGAAGTAAATGTTTTTTATTTTTTTTTTAGAAGTAGGTGTCATTTTCTTCTAGCTGAATATCCTATATTATGGTTCTTAAATGTTCGGAGTTTTTGAGGTAAGAGTGTGCTTGTTCTACAATGGGTTGCATGAAGCGTACTAAGTATTTTTCTAGTTTCTATTTCGTTTATGGATTTTTAGGATGATCATAGGGTTTTAGACATCTCCTTGAATTTTCTCGTGGGATGATTGCTTATTCGATTTTTGGAGCCATATATGATAATATATTAATATAAAAGCATATAAATGCTATATATTACGATATAAATATTAAAAAGTATACGATATTCATCATAATTTAACAAGTTGAAGAAATTGTACATGTGCTGCACTGTACAACCCCATTTTAATATTTAGTAACTATTTAGTTTCTGAAATATTTAGACGGAACAGAATTCATTCATTCACCGTGAAGACTCGCACACTGCTTGTTTCCAAGGATTCCCTGCAAGACCAAATAA
Source organism: Cosmopolites sordidus (assembly GCA_031761425.1). Classification (NCBI taxonomy): domain Eukaryota; kingdom Metazoa; phylum Arthropoda; class Insecta; order Coleoptera; family Curculionidae; genus Cosmopolites; species Cosmopolites sordidus. The sequence continues at coordinate 264,435 of JARFXV010000969.1, forward strand.
AGATGCACTTGTGAAGAATTCATCGCCATCACAGCTTAGAACCAATAGAGCCTTTGCAGACTTACAAAGACCCAAAATACCTCCACCAACCTTCATGTGGAGGTCCCAGCCGCTTCACAAGCAATAAATCTCTTCTCCGAGCTTGTTGAGCAATTAACAGCTCAATTGGTCAGCCTGATTTAAGCTCAATTGAGCACTGCTCTCCAAACCTCCCTTGGAGAGCTGAAAATCCAAAACCCTGTTTCGTCCTCCCACTTTCCGGGCTGCAGGCCTATGAAGCCTGAATTTCTCAGGTTTCCGGCCTGCATAAGTTCCTAAAAGAAAATTCGTCATCGCCAATCCCTCCATCCTGTCTCAAATGGCGGACTGTCGGTACCCGCTGGCCGTTGGCCCATCTTTTGAACATGGCTGATAAAGATTAGGTCTGGCATTTTCTACATAATCTCCGTGAAGTTTCTCTGGACTTCGTTGCAAACTCAACTTCTGGCATTGTTGAACTCTACCCCACAAAAAAAGGTGGAAAGTTGGACGCTTCCAGAGATAGAAAATACCCCCAAAAAAAAGGATAAAGTCAGGACCTGTTTCAGTCAGTTAATTTTAGATAGGCACAGGCCTACGGCTTAACCTAAAAAGAGTGAGTGAGTAAAAAGAAAGAGTGAAAAAACGGGGTCCATTATTTTTAGAGGAAAGCATCCGAGTTTAATTGATGAGTTCTGAAAGAACGAAATCGGTTTTAAGATGAGGATGAATTTTTCCTCCTAGTAATCGAATGAGACACAGTTCGTCCAGTGGCATTACCTGTATTTAAAAATACAGTTTATTATTATATATTAAATACATTTTAGTTCGTTTAAATTAAAAAAGAACCATGTTTATAACGATGGTTGGGAAAAATACCATTTGAAACTATTTGAAATTAGCAGCAAGCAGAATATTTGTAGTTTTATTACGGGATATCCATTAATATTCAGAAATGGTTTTTTCACTTTAGGTAGTCAGACGTATGGATTTATGTACGATTGTGTGTAAACTTCGTTCTCTGTGACTACCGCGGAAGTTGTGACTGAGGATTTTTCCGATTGTATTGTTTCGCCTTGGAGTGGCGGCAGTGCCTAATCAGCATGCGGTCGTTTGCATGCGGAAAAAATGCTAACTGAATAGTCCTAGTCATAAATAAATTGTTGTAGATTTTTTTTCTCCAATACTTTTAATTTAGTTTTAAATATTGGGTTGTTCGGAAACTTCGTAGGATTTTTTTAGATAAAGAAAAATGGAAATAGTCGATGTAAATATACTACGTGATATAGAAATCCGAAAACCCAATAAAAAATATTTAATGCCAATAATACTTTACATAAATAATTATAAGGTCATAATAAGCAAATGATTAAAAGTACAGTCCAACATCATAAGCTTTAACCGCTGTTACCTTTAATAATGCGTAGAGGCGCCATGGCTTGTTACACAGTTATTAAGGAGTCTAGGTAGTGATCTAATGAGGTGATTAATATCATGTTGGAGTATCTCATTCTAAGCGACAGCTACCTCTTATCGAAGTGCCGTTAAAGTTTTAGACGGTTGTTGTAGATTTAGTAACCTTCTACCGATCAAGTCCCATACATGTTTGATTGGGCTTAAATCGGAAGATATTGAAGGCTATGAAGTACATTAATTTGAGCATGGTCGAAGTAGTCCAATATGATTCTTGCTACATGCGGCCGGTCATTATCTGGTAGAAAAAATAGGTTTGGGAGTGTCCTTAAGTCTGGTATGAGATGAGGGTCCACAATTATTTGGAACGAAGGGTGGTCACGTTTCCTCTGATGAACACTAGAGATGACCTACAACTATAAGCAATGACATCCCGCACCATAATCCTAACAGTGTGATCAACATGCCGTTCAACAAAAAAATTTTGGACCTCGTCGTTCACCACGTCGTTTTCTCACTCGTGCCCGGCCATCATGCATGCCTAATCAAAATCGAGACTCGTCACTAAACACTATTGTGTTTCATTCGTGGTTTCACAATAGCCGTTCTCTACACCATTCAAGTTAATTGCGCCGATGCTCTGGAGTTAGGAGGTAGCGCCCTATGCGGACGATATAAAAAAAGATTAAAACTTCTTATCCGACTATAAACACTTCGCATTCCGATGGGTTTCCGTGTTCTACAAACCATCGATTTACCATTGCCCTAGTGGTAGAGAAGCGGTCTCTTAAAGCCAACAGTCTCAGGCGATGATCTTGACGTCCTGTTGTTCTTTTGCGTGGTCCTATACACATGGCTCAATGTATATGGCCTTTCTGAAGCCATGCCCGATAACATCTTAATACAGTATCTAGACTTCTATTCATTCTGTGAGTAATTTCCCCAAAAACAGAGACCAGCCTGATCAAAGCGATCCAGCGATATCAAACTGAGTAAGTTGGCTAAAGTTTGCACATCTTCGCACACGAGGCATGGTAAACAATTGAAAACAACGTTTAGGAACACGCTTTGTAAAAATTGGGGATATTTACTGCAGCTAAAAATTTATTCTACTGACCACGCAGGACCAATCACAAAAATCCTCGAAAAGAAATTCCAAAATTCCAATTCCAAATTGATAAGGTTGAGAATTTAATCATATTTTGTTTTTACTACGGTAAATATATAACAAATATATATATATATATATATATATATATATATATATATATATATATATATATATATATATACATATATATATATATATATATATATATATATATATATATATATATATATATATATATATATATATATATATATACACCATTCTTAATGTACCAGGTGTCCCATTAAGAATGGATCGCGGCCGTATCTTGAAAACTATTTATCCCACAGCTTTGGGGGGAAAAAAATTGTACTAAAAATGATCGTGAGAAATTCACCAAAAATATTTTTAAGCTTCTAAAACGACCGCAAGAGGGCGTGACGACCTAAACATTTTTAAAAATCTTTTTTTTTGTATATTTTCAAGTGTTAACCGAGTAAGAAAAATTCTCAGTTATATTTAGCAAACTGTATATATATAACTATATAAAAACTATATATATATATATATATATATATATATATATATATATATATATATATATATATATACATATATATATATATATATATATATATATATATATATATATATATATATATATATATATATATATACCATTCTTAATGTACCAGGTGTCCCATTAAGAATGGATCGCGGCCGTATCTTGAAAACTATTTATCCCACAGCTTTGGGGGGAAAAAAATTGTACTAAAAATGATCGTGAGAAATTCACCAAAAATATTTTTAAGCTTCTAAAACGACCGCAAGAGGGCGTGACGACCTAAACATTTTTAAAAATCTTTTTTTTTTGTGTATTTTCAAGTGTTAACCGAGTAAGAAAAATTCTCAGTTATAATTAGCAAACTGTCTCCTACAACTTTGTTTTATGACATTTTGTCGTAACTTCGCGAATAAAGAAGTGGGGGGAGTTTTACCTATTTAGATAAAAAGTCGTCTAATGTCCGTTTGCCTAAACCGATTTTCCTCAATTTGGATTCATTTAAAAGGCAATTGCTGGGACAATCAGATAATCTGGGAGATAAATTATTTAGTTTATAAATGAAACCGCGAGGTGGCGTTACATTCAACAATAGTTTTTTGAAGTTTTGTTCAGTTTTTTCAAATGGAATAGTACAGTTTCTACTACATGGCAAGAAAGGTAATTTAAAGAGGAATCGTCCAGTGAAAACCCGAAATCGATATCTCTGACATGTCAAGAGATATTTCGATTTTTCTGAAAAAAATCAGTTTTAATTTTTACCGTAATATTAAGTTAAAAATTGGTCTTAATATTTAGGTCGCAATCGCAACCGCAACAATTTTCTTTAAAAAATAAAATTATCTATTCAGTATCAATCATCATAAATGTTCTAATCCTGACCTTGATAATATTTTGTAATTTAATTACATAAGCCGAAAAAATGCCTTTCCCTAATTGTTGCATTTTCTCTTTTGTGATGCTTAAATACTACTTGACAGAATATTGAAATCAGTCATTAATAAATATACCTACTCTTTCTTTTAAACTAAATGAATGGATGAATGAAATTATGCGTTTTCGGGTTTCCAAATAAACGCATGCAATCCTTAGGTACATTACATAAAGAGTGTAAGAAGGGAACCATGGAAACAAACAAAAACAGTCAAATTACTTGTCAGTTTTGAAATGCATTACATTTTCAACATTGCATTTATTGATTATTAATAATTATTATAACAATATCTAACAATGCCTTCTACGAATAACGAGGCCTATGACATGTTGGCGGTATGTTTCCAATGTTTTGAAAATGCATGTATTGCAGAGCGGCAATATGCAAGTCAATATCCCGAAAGAAGGCATCATTCGAAGAAGGTGTTTACACGTCTAGCAAGACGCTTACGAGAAACAGGAATTGTGCATCCAGATCCAGTCCGCACCAGGTTACGTCCGATTCGTAATGGAGATAATGTCGTAAATGTTCTGGCTTATGTTGAAACCAACCCCCATTTAAGTATCAGACAAATATCTGAAGAATTAGGTGTTGGCAAGACATCATCGAATCTTAAGAGATAAGAAGCTGCACCCCTATCATGTTGTCTTACATCAAGCCCTTTTGGATAACGATTTCGACAGACGGTTAGATTATTGTCACTGGTTAAAAAATATGTGTAGTGGAAATAAACAATTTTTAAAACGCATACTATGGACTGATGAAGCTACTTTTAGCAGTGATGGAGGCGTTAACTTACAGAATATGCACTACTGGGCAGTTGCTAATCCACAATGGATGTTAGAAATCAACCACCAAAATAGATGGAGTGTGAACGTATGGTGTGGTGTTTTGGGAGACAAAATTATTGGTCCCTTTATTTTTAATGGACATTTGAATAGTGAAACATATTTAAATTTTTTACAAAATGAACTGCCAAAACTAATGGAAGATGTTTCGTTGGAAACAAGAAGACAAATGTGGTACCAGCATGATGGATGCCCTGCCCACTTCTCGCAGGTGGTTCGAAACTTCTTGGATGCTTCGTTTCCAAATCATTGGATAGGACGGGGTAGTTTATTTTCGTGGCCGGCGCGCTCACCGGATTTGACAGTCCTCGATTTTTTCTTGTGGGGAAGACTAAAAGACTTTGTTTTTCAAACTCGGCCTACCACACGAGAAAACATGATTGAAAGAATTCCAAATTCAATAACCAGCATTTCAAGAGCGGAAATTGAAGCTGCCGTTTTTAGTACTCGTCGAAAAATAAATCTTTGCATTTCTAAGGAAGGCATTTTGAACATTTAGAAAGGCGTTAAAGTTCAGATTCTGTTAATTATTAGACTGTTATTATTATTATGATCTTCGTTGTTGGCCCGTTGGCCTTTAAACACGCTCCAAATTAATATGGCACGAAGAATTTGGACCAGTCCTAAGCCTGGGTAAAGTGTGAAGGAAAGCAAACATTAGGTTAATATTTTTTTAACTTAATGCAGGTAGTAGTGAAATAGTTATTATTTCACTACTACCTTTCAGAAAGATTTTTTCAGAAAAATGGAAATATCTCTTGACATGTCAGAGATATCGATTTCGGGTTTTCACTGGATGCTTCCTCTTTAAATTACCTTTCTAGACATGTAATAAAAGCTGTACTGTAATTTATCTCCCAGATTATCTGATTATCCCAGCAATTGCCTTTTAAATGAATCCAAATTGAGGAAAATCGGTTAAGGCAAACGGACATTAGACGACTTTTTATCTCAATAGGTAAAACTCCCCCACCCCCTCCCATGATTAATGGGACACCAGGTGTCCCATTAAGGATATATATATATATATATATATATATATATATATATATATATATATATATATATATATATATATATATATATATATATATATATATATATATATATATATGTAATGATAGTTTCTCGAGTATCCCGTGTTAACTGAATGTCCACACCGTCGAGTAAACGCTTTGAAAATGATGGATGAGATTTCATCGTAACGTCAGCGAAACCGTTCATCAGTGGACATTCAGCTAACATGGGATACCCGAGAAACTATCATTATATTTCACACCCGGAAAAACATTCGTCAAATCATATATATATATATATATATATATATATATATATATATATATATATATATATATATATATATATATCCAGTATACCTCGCCTAAGATACTGGACGGGTCACGGGTGGTGGATAGTGAAAGTTCCATTAGATATTAATGGACAGCTGCGAATATCTCAAAATAAGCAGCCCCGAACCAAGGCAAAAAAAATAAATCCACTTAGCGTCTGGCTTGTATCAAGCGGTTGAGAGGTCAGCGTCTATTCACCAGTGGTGCGGCTGATGTTTAAATTCTGGAACTAACCCCTCCAGTCTTAACCTCTAAACCGTCATGGTTCAAACCTTTAATTCAAAGTACAAGATGAAGCGTTCTAGTAATTACAAAATTACCCCAGGAGGTAGACAATCCTCTGCCAGCTTTGCTGGTACAACCGGGCTTTCGGATTCTGGGGCGTCCGGGCTTAAACGCAAAATCTTTCAGAGGGAGTCGGAGACCTCTGGCCAACGTCTGAAACCGAAAACAAAAACTTTCTTTGGAACGGTAAATATCAATTCTCTCCTGCGTCTAGGAAAACTACACGAATTGGGGCGAACATTAAATCAGCAAAAAATCCAAATTTTAGCTTTGCAAGAAACTAGATTGACAGATGATAACACCTTGGAATTCGGCAACTACAGACTTTTTAAAAGTAAAACGGACAAAAAAATACTCAAAAATACACCACATCTCGGTGTTGCTTTTGCTGTCTCAAGAAACATCCTTGGTTCTATAACAAATGTCCAGCCAGTAAATAATCGACTTATGACACTATTCCTTAAGTGTGCTAACAAAAACTATACATTAATCAATGCACACTTCCCAGTTAACGAAGAAAATAAATCTAATCCTGAAAAAGTAAATAAGTCCTGGGAAATTCTAGAAAAGACTATCTCTAAAATTCCCTCTAACCATGTAAAAATCCTATTGGGTGATTTCAACGCCCAGCTAGAGAAAGAAAAAAAGTACAGGAAAACAGTCGGCAGTTTTCCCGCTCATAAATGGACTAATCATAATGGTAGAAGATTGGTTGACTATGTTCGCAGTTTAATCTAAAAATAATGTCGACCCATTTTAAGAAGAAAATATCAAAACAAAAGACCTGGAGGTGCCCAAACACATACATGGGTGAATTTCAAATTGACCATGTTGCCATTTCGTACCCCAATTATAAAGAGATTTTGAATGTTCAAGTCAGGAAAGGAGCAAACATAGACACGGATCACTACTTGACTAGAATCAAACTTAGCTTAAAACCTCGAAAACTTATTCAAAAGCGGCTGCTAATACCAAAGTTTGACCCAACGAAAACAAAACCAGCCCTAACAGAAGAACTTGATAAACAACCAGCACAGAACTGGCAAGAATTGAAACAAAAAATTATTAAAACAGCCTTAAAGTTGATCCCTTTACAAAAACGTAGAAAACATCCGTGGTGGGATGAAGTTTGCGAGCAAGCAGTATTAAGCCGAAGTAAAGCATTCAAAGATTGGAACAGTCAAAAAACAGCAATAAACTATAACATATTTTTGGAAGTAAGGAAAGAAACATCGAAGTTAATTAGACAAACTAAAAGAAAATATGAAAACAATCAACTTAATGAAATAGAAAAAGATTTCCAAAAACATAACACTCGAAACTTTTACAAAACATTTAAACCTAAATTAACAGGCTATCAACCGGAAAGTCTTTGCTTCCAAAAGGAAAACGGACAATTAGCTCTAAATAACCAAGACAATTGCAAAGAACTTGCGAAATATTTTGAACAAATACTAAACTGTCCTGAGCCCTTAAACAAATTAGCAACACTAAAACCTAAACAAACAAACCCAGATTCATTACCACCGAATGAAGATGAAATAATTAGGTAAATCAAGCGGCTTAAAAATAACAAAGCTTCTGGTGCAGATGGAATCACTGCGGAACTTTTGAAATTCGCTGGTCCAGGTACAATCAGGGAAATAACCAAAATTCTACAAGAAGTTTGGCGAACCGAACGGATTCCGGAAGATTGGAAAGATGCTCTAATCCATCCACTACATAAGAAAGGAGATAGAACGGATGTAAACAACTATAGAGGGATATCTCTTCTCCCAGTTTGTTACAAGATTCTATCTCAATGTCTACTAGACAGAGCACAGGGACAGTTAGAACCTAACACTGGTGAATATCAAGCAGGTTTTCGACCGGGCAGATCCTGCCCTGAACAGATCCTGAATCTGAAGTTGATTCTAAGACATCAAAAACTGTACAATAAAAATGTCGTCTGTACATTTGTGGATTTCAAAAAAGCATATGATTCTATTGACCGCGAATCTTTATTCCGAATCTTGAAAGAACAAGAACTAGATCTGAAAACGCTGGCAATTATTAAAGCAACGTTAACTAACACAAGGTCAAAAGTTAAATTCATGGGTGAGATCTCAGAGCCCTTCGAAATTAAAACTGGAGTGAGACAAGGGGATGGACTCCACTTTTATTTAACTATGTTCTAGAAAAAGTAATACAGGAGTGGCGTGAAAAAAAGTCGGCCCTGAATATTGACCAGCCCATTAAACTGGGGAGAACCAACATCAAAATTGATTGTCTGGCATTTGCTGATGATCTAGCAATTTTAGCTCAAGATGTATTAACGGCACAGAAACAGATTGAAATCCTAAAAGAAACAGCAGAAAATGTAGGACTCCAAATTTCCTTTGAAGAGACACAATACATGACCTGCAACAGACTAAGAACGCCATTTCTAAAAACAAAATATGGTAACATCAGACGAGTCTCTCAATTCAAATATTTGGGTGAAATAATCATGGAAAATGGGTTGGAAAAAGCGGCCAATAAGGGTAGATGTCAAAAAATGGAAACGGCATTGAGACTTACACAAAATATTTACAATAAAAAATGCCTATCTAAAAACACAAAACTAAGACATTACAACACAGTTATTAAGCCAGAATGTCTATATGCTGCGGAAACGCTCATTTTGAATAGAAAGAGGGACATCGAGGACATTGAAAAGAAGGAAAGAAAAATCATAAGAAAAATCCTAGGGCCCAAACAAATAAATAGCACAACATACCGACTTCGAGAAAACCAAGAAATCAAACAATACACAGGTTAACATAGCGATATGAGAAAAAGAAGACTTAAATTTTACGGACACATAAAACGGATGAATCCGAGTAGGTTAACTAGACAGATAGTCGAATTTTATGAAAATAGGAGTAAAGCTAAAGTAGAAATAATGAAATGGATTGCTGCAATTAAAAAGGACCTAAGATCAGCAAATATTACACAAAGTGAAATTCAGGATAGAGGCTGTTTCAGACACAAGGTTAACGTTTGGAAGGTTGGCCAGAGAGAAAAATGTAGGAAGACTGGAACAACTTGGTCTGACGAAAGGAAAAAAGCTCATAGCGAAAGAATGAAATTAGTATGGGCACAAAGGAAGGCTAACAACAACAAACGCCTCTAATTGTACTTCGCGTGGTCCACCAGGGCCTATACGTGAATAATAATAATAATAATAATAATAATAATAATTATATATATATATATATATATATATATATATATACGAAATATTATTAAAATTAAATAATTTGTACTGGGTGGTCGGATTTCTATGTCACGTAGTATATATACTTAGTCTATTATGTAATTACCATTATATTTTACAATTTTTTACAAATATAGTAGTAGGTCCATAATGACCTTTTTCCAAAAATCAGCATCTTTAGTGCCAAAAAATGGTGAGAGTATTGACAAAAAAGAGGTGAAAACAGGTTGTTTTTCAACTCTTCTTCCGTTTTAAAAGATGTCTCATTTAAACAATTTTGAAGGGAGTGGAATATATGGTAGTACAATGGTCCGATGTGCGGTGGGTAAAGTAGATGGAACAAAACATCCTAATTAAAGCTGTTTCAGGATGTCGATTGAAACGTGTGATAGTTCATTGTCATGATGAAACACGACGCCCTTCCTGTTTACTAATTCTCGTCGTTTTTCTTCAATTGCTGCCTTCAACCGATCTAATTATGAACAGTAAAGGTCAGTGTTGAAGATTTGGTCGTGTGGAAGAAGCTCAAAGTATATGAGTCCTTTCCTTCCCGATAAAGTCCGTCTTTCAGTGTACTTAAAATCGCTGACTCTGGCAACCTTCACGATTTTGTTCTTTGTACGTTATTTTATACAATCAACTTTTCATCACCAGTTAGCATCCTCTTCAGAAATGGAGCCTCAGAATTTATTTTCACTAAAAGATCACACGAACAGATTCGGTCTAGCAGATTTCGCCAAGTTCATGAGGAACCCACACATAGAAATAGAAATCATAGTGGCATATCTATGTCTATATCGGCAGACGTATCCATTATTTGTCAGGAGGCCAAAATGACCAATTTGCCAATATTTAACTTCTATCTATATATGTGCGATCTTACGTACCGTGGTGTGTGAATATTCGGCTGTTATGACATTTATTTCCTCGACATCAGTGCTTGAAGGACGGTCAGTCGGGCGAGGTCAGTCTTCCAGGTCAAAATCTTCGCCCCTGATCCAACCAAACCACTTTGGCACCATGGTTTCCCCAACAGAACCCTCTCTATAAACGACACAAATCTTGTTTTTGTTTTGGACAGCGTCCTTGACTTTTTGTGAAATAAGACAGCATAATGCGATGTATACGCAAGTTATCGACCGACATTTTCAGTTTGGAGCAACTTGACTAATTGAAGGCAAATCAAAGCGAATTTGAAAGTAAACATTGAAAATACCACAGGAATGAATAATATATAAATCAACGTTACTAATCCAACACGGATTCTTGTTTACAAGCGTTAAAAGAGCACCTAACGGAAAATCCCAATAAACTTTCCGGATAACCCGATACATACACACTTATATACATACATAATACGAATATAGATATTTTTTGAATAATATGTTAATTGAAACTGTGGGAAATTCCAAAATATTTCTTTGCAACCTTGATCTGGTTTCAATTAAACATTGTAATTTCGTCAATATCAAAAAGAATGGTAGTATGACCTTGACAGCATAGTGGAAGCATTGACTTTTCGTTTGGAAAGTTTTTCCAATTTCTGTGAAACTATTCGTGTTATATAAATTTGAATAAGTTTAATATTCATATAAGGCTTAATTTATGAGGTTTTTTAGGCTCATAGAATATTAACAAGATTTATACCAAATGTATTATATAGGTATTGGATACTGGTTCAATTCACGTAATTCGTATTACAAGGGTAATCTGAAAAAGAAATCATTTATAAGGGGCAATGCAGTCTGTAAATTCGCAGCAGCAATTTTCCATGCTATATTCTATAACTCAAAGATGTGTTTTAATACCATTTGTAGTAGTGCGTATGTTTTATGAAATCTGTTGCATATACGGTAGGGAGGGAAGAAATATTAAATTGTATTTTATCGAATTTTAAAGTTGCTGCAATTGATTTATGTCCCTTTAGTTTGATTTTGACCTTAGTATTGTCACAACTAATAAATTCACTTAATACGTGATAATCGAAATATATCACTTTCGGTGAATATGAAAATTGAGGTAAATCATTGTTACAAAACATAATTTATTTTCGATTGGCCAATTTTGAATTTGGTGCATATTGCTTGGTGAATTGAGGCGGAAGCCTGGTAAGTTTCGTCAGCTTTCTGGCGGCCTGACGAATGAACAAATGTTTCAGTCAGAAACCGAACTGTTTTATAGAGATACTTTTTTTTGTTCTGAATACAGTCGTTAGAGTTTGAAGAATAGGTATTTGCATTATGAAAGGGGAATTTATAAGGCTGCTCGATCTGTAATCTGAAGGATTTTTTTTGCTTTTCTTAGGAATCACTGTTAAAAGAACCAGCCTTCGTTGCTGGAAGTGATGGCACCGTACCCTGTAAATATGATCGGATTAAAACTTTTGATGACAACCTAACCTGACTTGTGATTAAATTGTATGAATGTGATTAAATTGTGTAATTAATTAAAGTGTGCTATAAAAAGTTAATCTATTATTCAATCGCTAATAAGCAGCACCGAGCAAACTCTCAATAAACTTTCAAAAAAGTCATATTGAAAATATTAAAACTCTCAGAATAGACATTGCATAAACTACCCATTATATAAATTAGTGACTTAATCATAAGATCATTCAGTGTAGATTGCAAATAAAATAAGTGCTTTATCGGATATTTACATTTGGCACGTGGAGGTTAAAGATTTTAAGAAAGCAAGTTAAAAATTTAGGAAAATCAACCTATACAAATATAAAAACAACATGATCATGCAAAGCATCGAGTGAACATTTATCTGACTCTCACTCTAAAAGTTGAATGTCAATATGTCTCTCTCTAATTCGCCGTCAAACAGCGTCACTATCTATCCCACTCTATTACATCTGTCCATCTCACTTAGACCGGTGAAGTCCATTCTTGAGCACATAAAAGTATTTTTTATCATTATATGAGTTTTTTGAAATGTGGTCATTTTATTCAAAAAAATAAGCAATAAAATTTTTTTGTGGAAAGAAAAGTGCCAATTATTGTACCATTTTGAAATCTTGACTAAATGGACCATTTTTTGAAATATTTTGCCCAGGGAAGTGTAATACATTTTTTTTTAAAGATGAACTGTCAAAGTTAGTTGACATAATTTTTTAAACCACGACTTTTTACTAACTTAACAACGTACATTGTTTGATATATGAGTGCGATTAATAGCATGGTTATTTAGGATCACGTTATAAAAAATAACACTGAAAAATTGAGAAATTTGTGATCACAGTACCTAAAGATAGCCTAGGGTATCGAATTTCAAAATTTCCAAAAATATGCCTATTATCACTTAACACGATGACATGGATTTTTTCTTATTTTTGCCAGAACTGGTATAAAATGGCCTTTCGTCCGGCACCCGCTTTACGTTGAGTTCGGGACACCGTGTATACTAGGTTGATTGGAAAATTGATAAAACAAGTTTATAGTTGAAAAAATAATTTTATTCTTCCGTATACTCTCCCTTAATCTCAATACATTTTTTCCAGCGGTTCTCCAATTCATTTATTCCATCTCTGAAGTGATTTTATGAAAGTCCTTTAAAATACTCAATTATGGCTACTATAACTTCTTCATTTGATGACAAACGCTTGCCAAATCGGAATTTTTAGAGGTTTGGGAACCGATGAAAGTCAGAGGCGGCCAGATCTGGTGGATATGGTGGATGCTCCAACAACTCGTAGTGTAACTCCTTCAATTTGGCCATTGCAAGAACACCTCTGTGGGCCGGTGCATTATCTTAATGGAAAATGTTTTTTTCTTCGCTAAACCAGGTCTTTTCTTGCGAATTTTTACATCCAATCGATCCAAAAGGTTTAAGTAATACTGTATAAGTTATTGTTTTACTGGTTTCAAGGTAATCAATGAACAAAATCCCTTTTGCATCTCAAAAAATTGATGCCATAACCGTTTTGGTCGATTTTGACCATTTTGGCTGCTGCGGAGCTGAGCAACCGACTGAACAACAGTCCACTCTGCGGTTTGTTGTCGCAGTTCAGGATCATAGTGGTAGACCCAAGTTTCATCCATAGTTTTAAATTTATTTTGTTCTTTTGAAAAAGATCTAAATGTTGATTAGAATGTTTTACTCGAAGTCGTTTTTGATCAGAATTTAACAAATGCGGTGCCCATCTTGCACATAGCTTTCTCAAGCTCTTACTTTATTAGAACAATTTCAAGAAATATTTTGTTACTCACAAAATTTTCTTAATTATCTTAAATGTTAGTCTGATTGTTACTGTTTTCCAAGCTGCGGTACAAATGTTTCGCTTGGGCACTTAATAAATGTGATAGAGAACCAATAGAGACATTATGATAATCTCAAAAAAAAAACAATCGGTATATAATTTGGTCCTAGAGTAGGTTTAGGCTTTAGCTAACACACTGTCTTACGATCGTTAGATTCAGATAATTGATATTTCTGCATCGATTTCTGCTTTGATTTAATTTTAACGGCTAATATATAAACAAATGTTAAAAAGGGTACATTTATTTTTAGTGTTTCTCATATGTTGTATTTATTCGATGTTAATTTTATAACATTTATTTAGTGCTACGGTGTATTTACAAGAATATGTATTTACATCCATATTGCTATCTATTGTGACATTCTATTCAACAATTAATTACTAGCCAATCTGCTATGCGGTTTTTGGCGTGAAAAATCCCTCAAATAACGAAAATCAGTTCGTCTTTTGCGGTAGAAGTCCGGTAATGGACGCAAGGTGGGTGCGACGGGGCGTACGATCATCAGCGCCTTACCGTGGTGCGTCTGTCACCTGCACCGCTGCTTTCCGGTCTGGTGCTCGTCCGATGGACGTGGTGACAAACGTGAAATCATTGGAAATCTGTCGTCTAAATTACGATCACAAGCGCCACAACTCATTTTTATTAACAAATAAATATTCGTATATATATTATTAGATCGCAATTCAAGGAAATCTTGAAATTTTAGATATAATAATAATAATATTTATTTCAGAAGTATGTTATATATACATAAAACAAAATAGTGTCAAAAAATGTACATTTATATTATGTACAGTTCTCATATTCTATATAATGATCAACACTAGGGGCTCTAAATGTAATAAAAAATTGAACAAGCATTTTTTTAGTTGGCCAATATCCCTGATACATCTTAACATAATGTGGTAGGTGATTATACACTTTAATACGGTTATAGTATGCTCCCTGCTGTGTGAGTGTTAACTTTTGTAATGGGTAATTATAATTTATATTTCTCGTTGTATATGTTGTCGGGGGTTTACCGCTGGTAAATAATTCTGGATTCTTGCAGAAGAACAGTATACATTCCTGAATAAAAATTGCCGAAAGAGTCAACAAACAATTGTTTTTAAATTTTCCTGTGGCTTCATATTCAACAAACTGCATAATGCTCTTTTCTGACATATAAAAAGCTTCTGCATTTCATAATTACTCCCAAAAAAGATCACTGCATATCTAATATGACTTTCAAAATTAGCAAAATACATAGTTTTTAAGGTAGCAATGTCCAAGTATGTCTCCTCACAACAAGAAGACTGTAAACAGATGAGTACAGTTTTTTGTACATTTTTCTAGGTGGTGAGACCAGGACGTATTACAATCTAAGATTACTCCAAAAATTTTTACATGTTGTTGCGTTTTAAAAGTAGTATTATTTAATATTAAATAATCAAATTCTTTAATCCTAGATTGTTTTGTCCTGAATTGTATTAGATTTGTTTTCTCTTTATTCACTATTAATATTTTTGCAAACCATGTATTAATACTATTTAATTACTCAGTTCTATCCATTAGTTATTGCACGTCTGCATTTCTTACCAACATATTTGTATCTTCAGCATACGTTGTTATTTTACTCTAGTTTATGTTATCATTTACATTAACTATGTCGTTTACATAGAAAATGAATAATATTGGCGCTTCCCCGACTTTTTCTTTTCCATCCTCGAGATATGATTGTATCCATTTACATGTTTGTCCTCTAATAAAGATCCAATTTTTCATAAATAATACCATAATTTAATGTGTCATATGCTTTTGACAAACCAAGGAATAGTCCCAAATAAAGTTCGTTGTTCTCCACTGACTTTAATATTTCATTTGTAAAATCAAATAAAGATGTTTTTGTTGATCTTTTTTCTAAATATCCATGCTGGATGGATATTAAGTTGCTTTGCTGTAAATCATGTAATTTAAGAGGTAATTACACATAACTTTTTCAAAAATCTTAGAAAAGGAGGAAAGTAGGCTATAAATGTACGAATACGAGCAAACTGCATTATTATATAGTATAAGCATTAGGTATTTAAAATAGTTCCCTTCAACATTATATTAAATATTTAAAGACGAATTTTTCAATGAGGGGAGGGGTAACCCGTTTTCCGACATGGAATATAAGAAATTCCCTTATGGTGGTGTTAAACTGTTAATTAAAATAACGATGCAACTTCATTAAAGTTCTTATTCATTAAATTTCATTAATTATTCGTTAAAGAATAATACAAAATCAGATATGACGAGATTAAGTGCTTTGGCCCACTATTTCATAATTCTAATGAAAATTTCTCCTTCAGTCATCCGAGTCGGTTAGTATAATTTTATGGCACCAAGTTTAATGATGTTTTGAGTTTCGAAAAGATATATTCCACAATTTCAGTTTCCATATGACTGATTTTTGTAGGGTAAGACGAGAGTTGTAAGCGGGTGCATTTTTCTTCCAATACAAGGTACCTCTTATGTTTTCTTGCTCTTCATGAAATTTCCCTGCTCAAGTAATCCGCTAATATTATACTATCTTTATTCCAAAATACTAAGACAAAAACTTGAATTTATAGACCAAGGAAAACTTAAAGTGTTACTCTCTTTAGATATTTGTTTAGTTGAGTTAGCCATTATGTCATTAGATTATACTGATTCATTTAGATTTCATTTATTGTAACAAGGCTATTAAAAAAGTTTAACTTTTTAACCTTAAATCGCCCACAAATGACTGTGACGTCTCAGTAATTCATTATGAACGATATTAAAATCACATTCGAATAGATATTTGAAATATTTAATATGTATTCTAGAGCGATTTGTCTATAATTCAAAATCATTCAATATTTTTCCGCTTTAAATATTACTTATCCCCCAGGCCTCTTTTCGTCAATAACATTTTTTCATTCCATCAAACTAGTTCTATAATTAAATCGAATAGACAAATCCCTTCATACTGTCGGCATGTCATCTTTTTTTTTAATATTAAAATTAGTTTAATTTGTCTTTAATACAATTTAAAAATAATACAATTATCCAAAGTTAATCCACTGATATTCTTTAGATTCTTATAGTCATTATAAATACTCTAATCACTTATGCTATTCTCTGCTTTTATCCACAATATAGTACACAAGGTTAAGTGGCTTAGTCTTCCTTAGTATTCAGACTTTGATTTTAAAATAACGTAACCTGGCTTCATGTTTGGTTGCAATCCTTGTAATTATTTCTTAGCAGTTGGAACTCCAGAGCTCTGTGAATAGGCTCTGGCTCTGTCAGTATTCACAATCGAGCATTCACTATGTTCCATTCAATGGCATTCAACCATACTGTTAGATATTGTTACTGTTAGATATAGATATTGTTACTGCTAGATACTGTTAGATATTGCTAGCTTGGAGCTTTTGCTAATCATCCAATAGTATTGTTTGTATATAAGGCCAAGGTCAGCTCTTTCCTTCTCTAGAGAGTCATGCAAAGGTATTTAATATTCAACTCATACCAAACAACTGTATTACTGATGTTTAGAACAAGTGATTTTGTTATTTTTTTTTGTTGGTAAAGTCGATATGGATGGATTTAAGTTCATTGAGCCTAATTTTCCATTTTCTAATTAGTATAATTAGCTATTTTGGTGAGTTCTCTTAATCTTAATCAATTGTGAAAAGGGATGCATGCCTAGCTACAGTTTTTTCCGAAGCTTGTATGTTACTAGTATATAATACATGAATAATGGTACCACAACCTTAAGAAATGCCCGCTTTTATTTCATTCAGATCGGAATGTTCATCTTCGTGTTTGATTCTAAAAAGTGTATCTTAGATGTATATCTATATCAAGCCATCGTATTGACGTTTGATCAATACCCAGAAAACTGCAGCATCGATCTGATTTCAGGATACTAAGGGCTCGTCCAAACTGAGTGCCGGATTTAAATTTTGCGCCATTTTTTTGTTTAGCGGTTGATAACTCTGATAATTTGACCGCTATAATATATTTTTCTGTAGCGTGTTATTATTGTTAAAAGGCAACGCATTTCGCCTTGTAGAGACGATACGAAAATTTGGTGGAATTTTTGGTCGAAAAAGTACATCAAATGAGTCAACTTCCCAAGATAGATAAATAATTTGATGAAATTGCATCGGTAATGGATGCAAAACCTCACGAGTATAAACATGGAGAATATTGCCACGATTAGTGAAAGTATTGTGGCAAGTCCCTGAATATCGACTCGGCATAAGGGAGTTCATTTTGGCACCAATCAGATCATATATATGTTGAAGAAATGTGGTTCTAGTAGGGCGACGTCTCTTGCCACATAATTCGAGTAACGATTGATTTACTGCACCAACAATTTCCTGGTAAATTCCTGCTGTAGTTTAACGAAATTCTGACATCAATAGGTCAGCAATATCTTATGATTAAAGATCGTGCGATTTCAGTTTGTGAGATTATGTAAAATCTAAAGTTTATGACAGCAATTTACAAAAAGCTGACGACATAAAAATTTTGTGAAAAGAGCCAAGATTTACAGTCGAAGCCGAGATGGCCATTTGTCTGGCATATTTTTCATATTTAACCGAAAAATGTGTACTTTAATACTCAATAAAAATTCAATTACATTTTTTTGATATTTTAAATCTCAAGTTCAATTTGGACCACCTGTTATTACATCAAGGATGTACTTGGTCAATAATTGAATGTTTGGGTTTGAAGCTAAATTGATAGTCTCGAATCAGCGGTTTGGATCATAGATAGGTCTTACGACTTGACGTCATTTAGTGGTTTGTCTCGTTTTTGCAACATAATTCTGCTACTTTCCCAGAAGCACAAATTTATCTTAGTCGGAAGACAGCATTAAAAAGATATGAACATGTCTTACAAACATGTACATTTTTGCATTAAACAATGATTTTAAAAGCAATCTTTCTAATAAACAACATCGAAAAATATTTACTTTAACGCCCAACTGACATGGTTTAAATTTTTTAATAACAATTTCAAAATCACATAAACTTTTCGAGGTTCAGTTTCGAGGATTGATATCGGAATAATAAATAAAAACAAATAGTTATCATTGAAAATGCTTTCATTGTTTTTCTAAAAATTCTCCGCAATGATCAATACACTTTTTCTTAGGCTTGAACCCATTTTCCATTTCGATTGAGGTATCTCCAAAACATGCATTTTGAACGTATCAACCGCTACTTCTGGCGTCGAAAATTATTGACCGCGTACTTCTTCATGGACGGGGATAAACAGAAATCATTGGGTGTCAAATCAGGACTGTACGGTCCACGTTTTGACCGGTCAAATATTGAATTGTTTAGTCCGATGCGTGAGAGACAAATGGTTTTGTGCCATTCGGAAGTGACCTTTCCACGATTCTCTAGTGACACTGTAGCCACATGCCCATTTATAAAAAAAAAACAGGCGACCATTTGTTTCAAAATGCTTCTTGCGCGAACAACTTTTGCTGGATTTGACTCATTTTGAAAGATCAATACAGTCAACTGCTGTTTACTTTCGGGCTCATACGCTCAGATGCATAGATCCAAGATTTGTCACTTGTGTAGATGTTATACACGGCTTTTTAAAGCACCACGATTGTATTTTTGAGCATTTCTTTGCACCATCAATACGAGCCTTTTTTGAACGATTGACAGATTATGCGGGATCCAACGTGCACAATTCTTGTGTATGCTTGTTATACCCAGGGATGCCTCAATCTCACGGCATGTCACTTGACGATCTAGCTTTATCAGTTCACGCCTAGTATCGATATTTTCTGACACAACAACCGATTTTGGACGACCGATATCGTCCGTGAGCGAATGACGTCGACTAAACCAGTGAAATACGGTGGTTTTAGATGGTGCTTCGATGCCAAAAGTTAAATTATTGCAAGGAAATTCTCTTGTGTTAATTCCATTTTTTAACAGAGTTTTCAAGTTATCAAACAACACAAATAAGGTCTGTATGATCTTATTTGTGTCTGTATGACTGTATGTGTCTTGTGTCTGTATGACGAAACGTTCTGAGTACGTATACAGTCAACAACGTCAAACTTTACGATGTATATGTCAGATGGCGCCTAGTAACATCACTGTTGCCAATTCCAGATTCATAAATAGCAATCCTCGTATAATCACATAATCATAAAGTGAAATATTTTATAAAATATTAATTTATCCTTTTATAGAATTTCCATTCGAAGCAAAGAATTGTTTGATTCATGTTTTATGATATGTTATGAATGTTTCAATAATATGAACACTACTATCAATAAACGTCTCAGTAATATTATGTTATAATTGCTGATATGGACAGAATGGGGATTCGTTCGTTCTTTAAGGAGGAATTGCTCTTATAATGCTGTTCAACCAACCAATAGCTTTGATTGCGAAAATTGTTGGCTTTTGTATGGTGTTATTCCGTCAGCAGTGGTCGGTATTATTCCAAAAATCATTATCTCTTAAGTGAAAGCCAAATGGCGCAAGGTCTACTATGTATGTTAAAATGCTCTTTCTGTCCAGCAAAGGATATTGTAGATTGGAAATTACTTAAATTCTTCTAAATTGAGCATAATATAGATTCGGTTTGATGACTTAATTATTTAAAATAACCTCATATATACATATATCTTAAAATATCCTAAACATACCGAAACATTTTCGTGGAGAATCTGTTTCGATTTGCCATTCATGTCAGCACTTTTTCTGTAACTATTGATCGGTTATCGGTGTTATGGAAGTATACCCTAATTATTATTGTATACCAACGGACAAAATATTGGTAGTGTGAATTTCAAAGCAGCTTTCGTGTCAACCCTTTGATGTCCTTAGTTGACGATGATGAAATGTATCAGCTTAGCTTCACTAAATAATCTAGGATAGGAATCCAATACATTTCTTTCAGAAACCGCTTCTATAATAAAGCGCTCCAAACAAATGGCTAATCTTCAAGGTCGAGGCTCTCCTTTATTGAATTTTTTGAACCACTTTTACGGTACACGTTCTACTTCTCATATTTTCATCGACACTTACGTTTCTTTGAACTATTGCTTCCAGTAATGACACAAAAGCACATACATTATGTTTTATTTTTGATTTAAACATATGTTCCAGAATCCTAAATAAAATATTTTAAAAATTATATACCTAAGAAGAATAAACTGAAAATAGTAACAAATAATCACGATTTCTAATTATTTTTTATTTAATGTTGATGATAGTTGATAATAAGGAATTTAGATTAATTTAATAACAATATGTGATTAATCGCTAATGTCGCATTAAAAATTATTTTTTAGCAGCTGCTTTGACAGAGCTTTGTAGCAGTACAACTTTACCTATTTCTTGTTATTATTCCTGTATTGTTTTCCTATTTAACTCGGTTTTTCGCTAAACAGTCCATCGCTGCACTATTCCATGGCGTATTTGACCGTTTATTTGCTTTTCTCGTGTTTTAGTTTGCCTCTGATCATCCATTTTTACAACGTGATCTTACTCGCCATTTCGTTTTTAATTAGTATTTTCTTGTGATGCCTTTATCGTTCTTAAATATATCATTTCTGTCGCTTATACTTTACTGATCTTGTTGTGCTGTGATTTGCTGAAATTTCACTATCGTATGTGAGTACTGATTTGAAGATTGCTTTGTATATTGTGATTTTAATTTTTACTGATATCTCCGTCCTTCTATTGACCTTATTCTCCGTCCTTCTATTGTCATTATTGAATGCATATTATAGCCGATGTGCTTATTCCTTTCTTTCATTTATTTATGCCTTCCGCCACTCATAAGTAGTTAAATAAAATAAATAAAAAAAAGGTTTGTTATTTAATTTAACCAGCTTGAAACTGTTTTCTCTATTATAATTGTTTACGTTTTTCTGTCTTTAATTTTAAGTTTTAGGAAACATTTCAATTTTGGGATTTTAGATTTTATTACAAATCTGTTAAGAGTTATCTGCGAAAGCGTGGAAGGGCATAGTAATCAAAAATAAATGATTTGGGAGATGTTGCAATTTAATAAAAATAAATCTTTAATATCAACGTATGCAAGTTATATTTATAAGTATTTGAAGGCATTAAAGCGATAACTATCTGTTTGGTTATCTTGTTTAGTTCAACATTGGGCCAACATTGGGCTCAAGGAAATATTATTGTAATAAGTTTCTTGTGTGTGGAGTTTTATATTTCGGATTCCATCTAACATACAAAGGAGCAATGAGACGAATAGAGTTGATGGTTAAGGGTAATACAGCATTTTGCACCTAGTCATTGAGGAACAACTGTGTTTGACATGTCTTGCTCATTTGAGTGGCATACTCGGACATTATGATAAATTATGCCCCGACGGTTTTTTGAAATACCCAACAACTATTCAGCAATTACATTATAGCCATTTCCAAAATACCTATAGATTAGTACAAATATTGTCTCAAAGAGTCCCAAGTCCGAAATACTTTCCAAAATACCCAACTATCATATTCCAGTAATTATAGGAATAAGAATGTAAATAAAAAGTGAAGCAGATACAGAACAAATGCATTTTGAGATAGGAGCAGGACAGGGAGTCTTCCTGCCAACCGACCTTTTTAAAATCGCTATGGGAGGTGAAGTCAAAACAACTGGGATTACAAAAATATATATATAACCAATCCTCAAAATATTTGGCTATTTAATGGGAGAGACAATCATGAAGTCACGACAGCTGTGGGGTGAAAAAATATAATTAAAATCATTAAAGCACAAAGTTTGAGATGGCTGATCAATAATCAGTATACTACCAGATGGTAGAAAGTAGACCAATGAGCCTCAAGGAAAGGTGGCAACAACCAGCAAATGGTTCCAACTAGCAAAAAACACCATTGGAATACAACATTGGAAACATAGCTGCAAGTGCAAAAATAGATGGAAAAAAAATCGGTCCGCAGATAATGTGGACCGATCCTACTAACCGAGGCTACTAATTCGATAGAAATGGTTTAGCCGTTGGTGATGATGACGATCGTCGTATGATAATACGTGATAAATATTAAATGTTACTATAAGATTATATCATATCTTCTAGACCTGGTATAATACAGTAATACAGTAATGCATGGAATTTTGAGTTTCCTTGCCGTTTTAATTACAATACATTATTAATCGCTAATCTTATATTATAATCAACTGTTTTAATATAGCTATAGCCTGTATAACTAATTAAAAAGTTGTCAATTTCGCTGTAACACAAATACTGCATTTTCAATACGACCAAAATGATTTACACGAAAGGAATGTCGCCTTGAGAATGCCATTGCTGTCACTTTGCTATTTATTTCCTATCGATGACAATAATAAATACCCATAGAATACCTACCGGAAGGTGCGTAAAACTACGAATACACCGTACCTACCGATAATAATTGGTACTGTGACCTGGTGAGGCTTTCATGTCTTTTCATAGTCCTTAAAAAGGATCCGCTTTGGCCCTTTTAGGTCTATTTAAAATCTACCTATTCTCATTGATAAAAGAAAATATTCACACACACAAGAATTTCGAATGAATATATTTATATTGAAGATATCTGGTTTGAACAAATTAGTGTAAATATTTTTCTAAAGCTTTATGCGAAAATCGAAAAGGGTTTAATTTTATACAAAAAGGTTTAAAGGCGCTCTCCAAAGAGCTTGATTTTTCCTTTGATGTTGTTTATCTAGAGTTAAAGTATGAATTAAGTTATATGAGTCAGTTGGGGTACACTGTAACAAAAAAGTTAATTTTATTTTTAGAAGAAAAACCGTTTATTGTATCTTCCTCTTATTATTGTCTAAATAATCAGCAGTCTTTAACCTTCATATTACGCTTAAAAAAATTGAAATTATACTTAGAAACTATTTAATTTGGCAGTTTTCTGAGAACACAACAATTTTGTTAGCATGCCCCTGGGGTGGGGTACAGTTTGACAGCCATAGGAGTACTGTATAACAAGATGTGGCACACTACAACAGTGAACTAAACTTAACATTAAACGAAATAAAACATGGAAAATAAAAATCCTTTAACCGCAATGATCCCTAAAATATTTTTGGACATCATAACCAAATAAACTCAAACAAAATAAAAAAAAATAAAAGAATTTATTTTTCTAACTTAGATTAAATCTCCTCAATATATTTTCTGAGAATGAGTAGCAATCAGTCGTGTTGTCTTTTTTTCCATTTTAGGTAACGGTAATAAAAGTTCAATATCGTCCAATGCGACAGTGGCAAGATCTGGTTCTAAAGGAAAATAAAAGACATTATCAACTTTACTACTTTTGCGTAGATATGTTTGTTTTACCTGATTTCCTGAAAATTTTACAATAACAAAATCATCTTTTTTTGAACACCTCTGTAAAGATAAAGCGTTGTCACTGCCATCTGAACTGATTGATAAAATTGATACTTTGGTATCATCTGAATCTTTAGAATCTTCTCCAGAACTTGCAAATAGAACCTTGGTAACCTTTTCGACTTTCTGTGATTTCTTCTTAA
Source organism: Cosmopolites sordidus (assembly GCA_031761425.1). Lineage (NCBI taxonomy): Eukaryota > Metazoa > Arthropoda > Insecta > Coleoptera > Curculionidae > Cosmopolites > Cosmopolites sordidus. The sequence continues at coordinate 288,981 of JARFXV010000969.1, forward strand.
TTTTTTATATTTTTGGGCTTTGGGGTTTTCTTCTTTCGTTTTTTGTCTTTTCTTTTCTTGCTGCTTAGGATGGCCAGAAGGCGCAAAAGCCATGAATGTATTGCGGCATTGTAAAAAGTCTCTGGAGCCAAGTGGCTGTCGTGGTTATCTAGTATAAAAAGCGATGGATTATCTTTTGAGCTACCAGTCACCTTTACAAACTGCTTCAGAACCTCAGGGAACAACTGAGAGTTCATCCACCCCGCCGGTTGCGCTAAGCCCAATGGGCCAGTAGGTGCTCCCTTCAACATGTGTGATTTGAAATGTTTCCTTCCACCATCACGGGAGGTAGGACGTTACCTGTAGCAGAAACTACGCAGCAGGTTGTTACAAGAATACCTCGTTCGACACCTGTGATTTTAAATTGTTTTGATCCTTTTACTGTCAGTCAATACCCTTTTTGGTTTTTGAACCATGGACGTAGCGGTCTCAACAAAACAGAATAGTCTAATGCCATCACCACAACTAGTAAACCTTCTCATTACCTCTTCTAAATTATTATAAAGCATCCTGCCAAAGTTAAATCAGAGTTTCTTTTTTGGAAGCCATGCTATGAACCATGAACCAATCTTTATCTGCAATTTTTATTTTTTTCCAAATTGGTAGCATCTTTAGCTTGTGGTGTTTAGCCATTTCATACGCTAGTTTTCTACTTTCAATCATAGCACATTTTCGAGCATGATATTAGATACATTATGATATTAGATATATTAGTACTGCTTCATGAGCACTTAAAAATAATTTGTTAACATCATAATTCGTCATCAATCGCAGATTTGCGCTTCTTCGTTTGAACAAGTGTTTTGTTTTACATAGTGATGTAAAGTACCGTAATTCACACTACTTTTCACAAAAGTACTTCTTTTTCTACCAACTCTATTGCGTCTTTCATATCATTTACCTCATGTAGACCAATTTCTGTATTCCTACTCCTATTCAGAACCACTTTCGATGAATACACCTAGAAGGAAAAAAATACTCAAGAGGGCACACTATAACATGTTACACTTTGCCCCGCGTCCTACTGTACAAAACAAATATTCCTTTGAATTTTATAGGTTAGAAATATCAATAAACTTGTGGACTTTTTAAACACCAATGAACAATATATTTACTCATCAGAAACTTTTTGTTTTCCAAAAAAAAAACAAAATTTCATTGGCCAAATTTTTTACATTAAAAAAAAAATATATAATTTCGAAATAATTCCATATACCTAACAATTTGACGTTCGATCACAGTTATATAGAGACGCCATAGACAAGTTAAAAAGAGACACAGACATTCTTAATGTTACACTATGCTCCGTGATACACTGTTCCACACATAACCTTACAGTGTAAGAAAAATTACAAAAACAAAAAAAATACAAATTGCAAAATTTTTTAATCTCCTATTGAAAAGCTATGATAAAAATGAATATGTTAAGCAGCTATATGTAAAAGCAAATTTGCCAGATGTTAAACCAATAAACTATAATTAAACTAATGAACATTGTTTAAGACAATTTAAAAAAAAATAAGAATCACCTCAAACGTCAGCCGCGTCGATATGGCAACGTCGTCAGAATTTAAAATAGTGACAAAAATTATTTCAATGTGTCAGTGACATTTAAAGTCTGTGTTAAAGTTAATTTAGTTAATTTAGAGTCTGTGTTAAAGTTCCATTTAAAAACAAAAATGTATTCTGTGCGCGAACATCTTCATATACTTCTTATTTACGGAGAACTTCGTATTAAGAAGAACGTATTATTGATATTGCTGGCCAGATTGGATTTTTTCCACGTGTTCGGGAAAACTGGTTAAAATGGTGCAAGGCTTGCATAGACTCATGGTGAATGTTTTGATATTTTAATTTAATAAAACAATTAATCATGTGTTTCTTAATGAAAGGTGAATTGTTTAGTGCTAGTAATTTCAAAATGAAATTATATTTCAAATTGACATTAAACGACAATAATTTTTCAAACAACAATATTTTATAAATTCAATATTTTATCAACGGACGAAGCTTCTTTCATGACGAATGTGATGGGGATATTTGGAACAGTTAATTTTATAAAATAATTAATCATGTGTTTTTCAATCTGATGAGAATCGTTTAAAATTTGTTATGGTATGAAAAATGTTGTAGTAATTTCAAATTTGACATTAAAAGTCAATAATATGTAAGTTTTCCTGTTTTTGTAGCAAAACAAACCAAATGTATGCTGAGACGTATGGTATAAATGACTACAACCATATTACATTTTATTTTCAAACAATATCTTAAGAGGCCAATCAAACAAAAAGCTACATTTTTTATCAACGAAAACGGAAAGGAACATTTTTGGTAAGGGAAATTTCAAAAATTTCTGACCTATTTTCCGCGGAAATGGTTGCATTTTGGATAGTTTTAAGAAAACTTTTTGTTCAAATTGATTGTCCAAAAGAATCATTGATTAAATTTACGAAAGTTATTTCCCTTACACCCTCTATAGTGATTACATGTATTATTTTTTTTTGGAAATTGTCGAACACATCAATCACGTAACTAAATAAAGTTTGTTCGGGTTTTGTTAGAGATTGATATGAATATATTTATTACTTGTCAAAATGATGATAATCAAAGTGTTTATTAGTATTATATGGCACATGTGCCAACATAGTCTATCTTTAAAAAAAACTGCATAAATTTGGTTTTAAAAATTCTTATATAAGATGAAGAAATAAGTTGATATACCGATTATCATTTTTTTTTATCTATGATCCTCATTTATTAATAATTAGTTAGTAAACCCCTATCGATAAATTTTCATATGAATGATATCAAGCATTTTCTAAAGTGTTTAAAATAACTGCTTAAAACATTAAATTCTGACAACTAAGTAACCGGATCCAACTTGCTTACTTACTATTATTACTGTTAACTTAATGTTGACGACGGTTAACAATTGGTTGTGCTACTTCTTTCGTGCCACCTGAGCACATCTTTTTCCTCGTTGGCATTACCATTTGCTTATTTGTGATAAAAAAATAGCAAAAAACTATTGAAAAAAATACATTTATTTCCTGAATGCGACATAATATTAGTTCTTCTATTGGAACTTTCAGCGTGAAACACTAAACTCGAAGATATTTACCACTAAACACAAAAGCACTTTTTTAAAATCCTCGACGCGCGTTTGATTGATTTAACAATTTCCTGATGGTGGTTAGCGAGTAGAGAACTTTAAAAAAGTGATTTGGTATTTAATGGGAAATCTCTTCGAGTTTAACGATATAACATATCAAAAAATCCCATTGAAAAAACTGATCCCATTGAAAAAGAACCCAAAACAACCTTGGTGGGACTCAGAATGCGAAAGTGCATTGCAACGACGCAAACGAGCATTTCAGGCGTACAACAGTAAAAAATTCAACAGTTTTTTTAACGAAACTAGAAAACAGACCGCAAAAGTTATCAGACAAACTAAGAGGAAGTACATGAAGGAATAACTAGACTCTATAGAGGAGAATTTCCGCAATTATAACACGAGAGACTTTTATAGGACTCGCAAGACAAATCCGTGGGTAAACACCACAAAATATTTGCTTTAGAAAGCGGAATGGGAGATTAGCGCTAACCAATCAGGAAAATTGTCAGGAGCTGGCACACTATTTCTATGATTTCCTCAATTGCCCCGAATGCGACACAAGATTCCCCAAGGAAAATTGTATCTATACCCACTCACAATCACCACCACCAACACAGGAAGATTCACAGGCACATACACAAAACTGAAGAATAACAGGGTATCCGGTGAAGATGGTATCACCGCGAAACTATTGAAAAACCTCGGACCAAATTCACTGCGGGAACTCACGCAAATTATCACGAACATCTGACAAACAGAAAAACTACCAAATGAATGGAAATGTGCTCTTATACACCCGCTGCACACGAAAGGAGACAGAACAAATGTGAACAACTACAGTGGATTCTCCTTACTATAAGTTTCTTACAAAATCCTGGTCGCTCATGCATTGAACAAATCTTTAACTTAAAAACAATACTGAAATACAAAGCTATCAGGAACGTCCCAATCATCTGCACGTTCGTGAACTTCAAGAAAGCATACGACTGCATCGACCGAAAATCTTTGTTCAACATCCTAGAAGAACAAGGACTCGACCCCAAAACACTATGATTGATCAAGCAGATATTGACCGACACAGTCTCTAAAGTGAAATTTATGGGAGAAATTTTCGCACCCTTCCTGATTGAAAGCGGAGTACGCCAAGGAGATGGGTTATCCCCACTCCTCTTCAACCTGGTACTGGACGGAAGTCATAAGGGAATGGGAAAAGGAAGTGAAGGAATGGGAACAAGGACACTGGAAACCAAAACCACTCGGACGATCCAAAAACAATATAGAAATCTCATGCCTAGCCTTCGCGGACGACCTAGCGACTCGCATGAAACAAGGGCAACCAAACAGATAGAAGTCCTCATGGAATATGCAGAGAAAGTTGGCCTACAAATCTTCTTTCAAAAAACCGAATTCTTTTGCTCAAAATTAGGTGTCCAAAATTTGAACACCAAATACGGCAAGATAAAAAGGGTCACACATTTCAAATACCTGGACAAGATCCTCGAACCCACAGGAGGAGAGAAGATAGCACAGAAGACTCGATTACATAAGATGAAGAGGGCTTACGGCCAGACACACCATATTTAAAATAAGAAATGCATATCCACACACACAAAAATAAGACACTACAACACAGTAATCAAACCAGAGGTACTATATGTAAACAAGACACTTACACTCAACACAAAAAGCGGGATAGAAAACATACTAAAAAAAGAACGCAAAATTATGAGGAAAATTCTCGGCCCAAAACTAACAGAGGAAGGATGCAGACTATATCCCAGGAAGACCACAGAGAGAATGTCCAACGTAGCGGCGGACATAAGAAAAAGAAGGTTGAAATTTTATGAACATATCAGTAGACTCCCACCGACAAGACTCACCAACAAAATTCTCACATACATACAAGGGGTCAAGGCAATAGTACCATTGATCGCACACGTCAGAACTGATCTGGAAAGGGCACAAATGGATCCGACAGAGATTGAGGACAGAAGCAAGTACAGAAACAAAATACATATGTGGAACGTCGCATCAGAGAGCGAAGTTTCAAGGGGATCGGGTACAAGGTGGACGGAGGGGAGCAAGATGATTAAAGGAGAGATGATGAGAGAGGTGTGGAAGATCAGAAAGAATACTCAAAAATGAGTTGGAATGCTTTGCGTGATCCAACCGGGTTTTTTTATTTATTATTCTATGGAAATAGTAATGGTTCACATCAAAACCCTTCACTCCAGAGCTGCCAAGACAGGCCTTAATTATCATCAGAGGATACATTTCAGGATCAATGATTCATTAACATCTGAATACTTAGAGTAGGAATACTTATTCGTGACCCCTAGAGAGTAGGAAGGACGAACATACGATAATTGCTGAGCATAAAACAGCCTCTAAGATATTGTTCTACCTGCCTTCTCAGCTTCACACAGCACAGTTTTTATCCATCTTATTGAAAGGCTCCACTGTTTCTATACATTTTTCTCCTTCAAGGAAGGTGCGTAATTTACTTCAGCTTTATACACTCAATCTAAATGTTTAGGTTTAGTGTGGTTCTTTGAATATATTTATTGATATTTTCTCATCGGTGAACATTTAATAATGAAGACCTGCATACTTCAGTCCGTTTCTTTTGTATTTTCTCGGCCTCATAAGCATAGAGGAGTACAGATTTCACGGAGGAATTGAAACTTCTGAATTTAGAGCTCCTGTCAAAAATCACGTATCTGTCACCTTGTCAAAATATTGCTTAGTTTTTAGACCCCTGCTTTCGATATTCATATATGCGACTACCCCGCTAACAAAATTCTTCGGCAACTTCATTTGTTTCTTTGTAATTCGGAAGCGATTAATTATCATTCACCATTAAACACATAGACTGTTTTACGACTAAAGCATATTCTTCGAGTTTTATTTACATTTTTTCGAATGCTCGATGATAGACATACACATATACCATCATAGGCTACACTTACTCGTGCTATTCACCTTTTTCATTAGCTAGTTTAAAGTCATATTAAATAACAGTGGTTAGAGTACAAACGACTGCCTAATGCCCTTTTCGACGTTAAATTTATCGGACACATTTTTCTTGTGCAGAAATCCACACGCTGCTGTCTATTAGACTCTCAACTTAATTCACGGCCTTATTTAAGTACCTTTGACATGCATTTATGAAAAAAGTAATTCAAACTTAAATTTCAGATTAATCCCCCTTTTGCCACCTTTCAGGCAACTGTTGAAATCCAGATAGAAAAACACTTGGCGGTTTTGATATGATACATTCATTGGGGGTTTATCCGATTTCTTCAAGGGTTGTGAAGAAACTATCAAGGAGGTGATGTTGCAGGAATAGGAAGGAATGAAAATTCGAGGGGTCCAAGCCTGGATAATACGCCTGGTGTGATAAAATATCCCAGACCTACTCGGTGATCGTTTCCAGGATTATTTTTGCTGTATGCGGCCGTGCATTGTGCTGAAGCAAAATGAATTACTTCCCTTTTTCCTGGCCAGTAGTAAGGCTTTTTTTTTCTCCAAAGCATCACTATCACAAATCAGTTGCTGCTGATAACGGTCAGTATTGACCGTTTGACCAGATCACAAAACAACACCTTTTTTGTTTGGACAATTGGTTTTTCGGTACTGGTTTATTGTACTCTTTGGATTATTGTACAAAATCCTTTTTTCGTTACGTTCTTCATCGTTCACTTTTTTGCTGTATAGGACGTTCTGCATCATTTAAAGCAACATTTTCAGTTCAAAATTGCTGGAACCATTTCTTACAATACTGTACGAAAATCATTATCACCCAAAGCCGCATAAATCATGTAAACTTACACTAGGCTCTTACATTATAATTTTGAACTTGAAAGATTGCACATTAAAATAATTATACGGTAAAAAAAAATTCGAATATAGTCTGCATTCGATAAAAGATAGGGATCGAGAATTGAGTTGAATTGAGGAACCTAATAATTGAAATCGGGTTATATTTCAGATTTTGTTTGATTTAAAGTTTACTTTCATCATAACATACATACATAATTTGTTTGATTAAATTAACTCTTCAGAAATTTAGTGTCCTTTTTCGATATTAGGCATCAATCTTTAGATTTGTATGATTTTGATTTCAGTGGTGATTGATTATTAAGCGCTAAATGATGAAGATTCCATGGTAAAAATCAGTACATAATTTATACTGGGTTGTTCCATAAGTTCCCACCATTTTTATAATTAATTTAGTATTCCTCTATTTTAATTTTGTTTGGAAGTTTATATATGCATTCGAAAGCCCTTTCCTCACTCTACAAATTTGCATTTTAATTAACATGCAGGCTTTAGAAATGAAAATTCCAGCCGGCAAAAAAAATAATTTTCCTCTCTCTCATTTCCTCAATTTAGCTTTTCGTCGTAAAAAAAACCTTATATATATATATATATATATATATATATATATATATATATATATATATATATATATGCAGTTGTACCGCTGGTTCTTTACCTCTGCGTAATGAGCTTTTGACCATATCTACAACGTATGTCCTCCATGCTTTATAAAATAATTTACATTCTATAAAAAAGGAGAGAAAATAAAAGTGGGGCTTCTAAGTCAAGAAATACGTCTAGAGACATATATTAATCATCATATAATCTCTATGTCTTAAAGGCAGAAAGTCACAGAATAATCGGCTATTTAATTCGAATATGAACACTGGATTTAATTTGACAACGGTTGAACTAGACATTCTTGACGTTCTCGATGAACTGACGTTGACGTTTACAGATTTTTTAATTTTTTGAGTTTTGGATTTCTTCTTGATAAAATTAGTTCTTTTAAGAGCTATTAAGTCATTCATAATAGTTGGTAGGTAATAATGCACTTAGTTAATTTTCAATGTATGTGTCAAACATTTAAACCTAACCTCAATGTACATCTATTAAAACAATTTTTTTTAATCTGTTTAATTTCATTAGACATTTTAACTTTAATTCAAGAGTATATAGGAACTCTAGATAATAGGTTAACTTGTTTAATACATGTCACAAAAATCCACGACAGGTTACAACAATTACAAAGATAATTCAAATTGCAGTTAGAGCTTACAAGACTAAATTTCTTTCTTAGTTGTGAAATGAAATTTGTTCCTTTTCAATCCGACTATTACAGTCATACACTGCCCCGGATTTAAATAACTGTATTTTAATCAACAATAACCACTAATATAAAACTGATGTTGGAAATTGCCTTGATAGCAATAACAGCTTATTATATAGCAATATATTATTATATAGCAATTAGATAGCAATAACAGCTTATATATTATTAAATATCGTAAATAAACATGGTTTCTAATCTGCAACATTGAATATGTCATCATGTCATCTCACATCACACACAACAACCTGCGTCTCCGCCATAATGAGCATTCTGTTAGTTGCTTCACTGGGACCAAGGAGATGGGTGGGGCTCGGTCCGGGAAACAAACAAAAAGCTCATTTTGGTGGAGACGCAGGTTGTTGTGTGTTCCACATATGATTCTGGAACCCAGCGGTTCTGGACGCAGTCCAAAAAAATTAAAAACGGCATGCATAAGCCAGCCGTCGAGAAGTAGGCGAAAGTGTGGGTTATTTAATTGTGAAGAGGGTCTCTCTATTCTTAGGAGATTAGATGTTGGTATCCTGATGAGTCTAACCATCAACAGACGCAACATAAGCCCTCCAAAGTAAGGGATAGGTGGGGCTCGGTCCCTGTCAACTAACTAACAGAATGCTCATTTTGGCGGAGACGCAGGTTGTTGTGTGTTCGACATGTGAAAAAGGAATCTAGTGGTTGGAGTGCATAATTCCTGACTACTGTTGTCTCATTGGACGCAGTCGAAAGAAATCAAAAACTGCACATAGCCGCCATAGAGCAACTGGTGATAGTACAGATCAAAATAAGAGGATTTAGTCAATAAATGTGTTGGCAAATGTTAGTCATTAAAAAGATATAGGGTGTTGAAAGTGAAACTAAATTTTCGTAACATTGAAATACTTTAAAATGGGTTGAAAATATCAGGTTCAAAAGCGGGGTAGTTGAGTTTTCAAAGGCGACAAATCCCAATTTGGTACTAGCTTGAGTCCAGTTTCTAGAGGGCGCTTGCTATCTATTTTGTGAGGAATTAGCTCGCTCATATTTTTTACCCTATAAAGCTAGGAATATTTTGACTTCAAAATAGACAAGAGTCATAATTTCCACGTAAAAAAGTACTCTTGGTCAATATCGATATTTCACGTCTTTTGCGAGATATTCGTATTCTAATATTCCATTGCACATCTTGTCGATGGCTGAAAAATATGCAATTCACAAAGTGTGCCTTGAATGTTTTGTACAAATTATTACGTTTCGATGACAACTGTCATTGTCATAAAGAAATTGAATGCGCTACAAAAAAGGTATCTTAACATGTTTCGTTAAATGCACTCCCCCCAAAGTTATTTAAGGTTAAAGTTGAATTTAAAAGCTTTTTTGCGTTAGACTTCATTTTTTTACTTGATTAAAAAATTGAAGGCTTTATATTGAAAATACTTTTTTTTAGTACAATCACAAAAATTTTTCAACATTTATAATTTATTTAAATTTGGTTTTGCTTACAGTTGTTTATCTACGAAAATTAATTTTACTGTATTTAGCTAACTCTAAGAGTACAAAATATGCGGCTTTTTATTTATAAAGCATTTATCTTTGATATTATATATTTTTATATGTAATTAATTAATAATAATTTTATATGTAATGTAAAATCGAATTATGAATTAGAAATAAATAGTATTAATGGAGTAGACAGAAAAATCACTGCGTGTTTATATATAATTCATATTTTACAAAAGAAAATATCATAAATCTGTAATTACTAACAAATAATAACGAACTACCAATTTCAAAAAACACTTAAGCAAAGTGAGCACGTTCCCAATAAACGGGACACAAACGATCGGATGTACTCCCGGACTAATAGTCTAGCGTATATATATATATATATATATATATATATATATATATATATATATATATATATATATATATATATATATATATATATATATATATATTAGGAACGAGTATTTTCAGTATTCGGAATTTTTAGCTACAATAGTTTGCTTGTTATCAAAAGAGAAAACAAAAACATCAACGTTTTAAAAGGTCATTTCCGTTTACAAATTAATATACTCGAGAATTTGTCTATTGCATTCCTACGAGTCAAGTCATTTAAAAGAGTTTATATTCTTTTTCGGGGGACATATATGGTTTAAAATGGTCAAATATTAACGCTTTTGGTTAAATTGCTCTATATATTACAGATCTTTCGCTTTTTTCCTTTAATATTAATAATACAGTTCTAGTAGTAAATGGTCTGACAAAAGTGAAATTGGCATGGAGAAGACATATTCACGCAACATTATAAAAGAAAAAAATATTATATATGAGTTAGTTTCTATGGGCTTAGGACTTCCAGATTGGATAAACTTGTTACGTCTTGATATTTTATAATGTAATGTTGATATTATAGGGATGTTAGACTTGATAAGGCATGTGGACATTTGTTCAACTTTTGGTCGTCAAGACGCATGCATCTGTTAAACATTAGAAGCATGCGGTGTTGAATGAGAGGCATGCAAGGACGCAAGGAAAAACCATGACGAACGCAAATGTAGTGCACCGACTACCAACGATGTTGGGTATCTTGCACTTTCGCTTTCAACTTCTTGATTTAATCTACACATTTTCGCAATAGTTTACAAATTTAATTTAAAGTAAAGTAGTTTAATTTTATTAAATGAAATAAATATATTAAATTATATATTTAAGAACAAAAAATAAATATATAATTTTGAAAGTAATATTTTTTTTGGCAAACTCCAGGGCAAGACGAAACCAGCAGAAATTTTGAAATATATGGGATAAATAACAAAGGAAAAATTATTGTCACTACTAAACGATATTATAATTAACAAGAAAGTACCAACAGACTGGAAGATGGGTATAATATTGCCCTTGTTTAAAAAAGAAGATATCAAAAAATGTAAAAACTATAGAGAGATTCCAAAATATTTACCAGAATAATAGAGCATAGCCGGAGAGAAAAATTAGAAGCAACATTAGAGGAATTATAGCATGGTTTTAGAAAGGGTAGAAGTACATAAAATCTGATATTTGTAATTAGGCAACTAGGAGAAAAACTGTTAAGAAAAGAATCCATATTTGTTCCATTAACCTGAAAAATGCATTTGATAGAGTACAAAGAAGGGATGCCTGGAAAAGTCTAAAGTGAAAAGGACTAGAAGAGGGAGTAATAGACATGATCAAGGCCTTATACAACTACAAGAATAAAGTAAAAACACGTAATTATAAATCCACAGAATTTGTACCGGAATAGGCCTAAGAGAGGGCTGCGAACTGAGCCCACTGTTATTTTCCGTAGTCATTGACGATGTTGTAAAAAATATTATAAAAAATTGCAAGAATACAAAAATAGACTTTAGCAAAGTTAAAACAGTAGCAACACAAGAATTACTGTTCGCTGATGATATGGACTTAATGGCAGATTCCGAAGAAAAACTACAACATAACTTAGCGATATACCATTTAACGAAGGGTATAAGTATTTAGGCACAATAATAGAAGATAATGGAAAAATGGACGGTGAAATTAACGAAAAATTGGGAAAAGCAAACAAACTATACAACACTCTAAAAACAACATTCCTACGAAAAAGAGAGATTCCGAAAGAGATAAAAGCGCAAGTGTATCAGACAGTGGTGAGACCATCAATGATATACAGAAGCGGATCTTGGACCTTAACAAAGAGGAACAAAAATAGAATTAGAGCTGCAAAAATGAGATTCCTAAGCAAAATAGAGGAAATTACAAGAGGGGATAGAGTGAGAAATACGACAGTAATGGAATAACTGGAAACAGAACCAACAGAAAGGGCTATAGAAGAAAGACAGAAAATTGGCTAGGACACATCCACAGAATGAATGAAAAGATATTAGCAAAACAAATCTATGAAGCGAAAACGTAAGGAAAAATAAGTTTGGCCGTCCAGACTGACATGGGAAGAACAAGTTCGACAAGCGGCAGAAAAACCAGGAATTCATTGGAATGAGGCTAAAAACTTACCATTGGACAGGAACTTATGGAGGGTAAAAATTCATGAAATACCATCATGCTGAAATGTAAATTGTCAGTCTTACACCTAACGGTACAACGGTAACTTTTAGATTAAATATAATAAAAAGTAAGAAAATTGTAAATTTAGTGTGTAAACCACTCATACCGGCTAACATGACAATGTCGGATGTATTCATGAAATTGAAATTACACAGTTAACAGTAGTTACTAACAAAATAAAATATTTTTAACCTTTTTAAAAAACTATCTTTACTGAACTTGTCAGAAATGTTGAATGACACTGACGCAAACATGTGAACATGAAGGAGACATGTACCTTAGCCTGTGCTAGAATGCATGCGCTGACGCAGGCAATAATGCAAGTTGAAAGGCACGTTGAAACGCATGTGGAACGGAAAAGTTGAACAGATATGGATATACCAATACTTTGTCTTGATATTTTTCAAAATAATGTCAATCATAGGATAGGATGTAGCATATACTTAGGGATTTGGTAATGGTTATCAGGAAGGCTTTTCCTGTTTTAAAAATAAACGCTTGCGATATGTCCAAAAAAACCCCTGAGCAAAGTGCTTTGTTTTATAAAGAATTGTCTATTCGATTGCCGATTCTGTATATTTGCTCAATGTTTGCATGTTACGGAAGAAAGCAAACTGGAAATTGGGTATGACTTGATGGTTTATTAATATTGGTTCTATTTTTGCTCACAGCAGTCTTTCTAGTTATTTTGACATTATTAGTAAATAAGTAAATAAGTAACCTAATATGCTTATATGAATTCGCGTCGTCGAGGGTCCCGGTTTTTAATTACAATGATTTGCGATATACTCCATGGGAGATGAACATAACTTGTTCTTATAATATCACATACAGGAATAGTATTCAAATTTCTGGAAGCTCTCTCTCAAAGAATTTTACTGATGATAAGTGCATATCTAGGATTTTTTTCTCAGATTTAATTTATCTCGTATTGTTCTTAAACATGATTAACAATATTTTTTCTAACGAACATTCAAACTCTTTCAAACGAACGATGTTTTTGGTATTTACTACCTTAATTTTCCACCGCGATTGTCTTGCTCTATAAATATAGTGTTGCTATATGCGTACAGGTTATATAAAAGGTATGTGGGAAAAATACTTTTTTCGACTTTTTAAATTAAAAAACAATTAGATATTTTGCCAAAATGACTTCCTTTAATTCAAAATACACCCCTTCCGCATTAATACACAACTGGGCAACACAACCATTCAACCAATGCTAGCAGATATATTTTTATATCGTTTTTCGGAACTGCCTCAATGATCCTCTTCACGGCTTCTTGGACTTATGTAACACTGTCATAAAAGGTTCCTTTCATGGCCACTTTGAGCTTCGGGAACAGGAAATAGTTTTCACGGAGAAAAATCAGGCGAATACAGAAGATGTTGAAGAACACAGCAATTTTCGTTTACAAAAAAACTTTCGTTATTTTTCCAACATACATATAATCACCTTCCAGTTGTTTAACTGCGTGCGACTGGCACACCGGGTTGGATTAATATATTCCAAGATATAATTTAGTAATTTTCATTATGAAATATTGTAGTGATTAAATAAATACGTTAGATGAATAGTACATATGTTGGACCTCTAATTATTTCAGATTATGCTTCAGCTTTTTGGAAGTGTTGAACTTGAATTGAATAAAATCTAGGTGAGAATTGATTCACTATTATACACTAGAACCAAAAGCTTAATTAAAACGATTCACTAGACATTACTGATGACTGCAAATACTATTTAACTGACCGGATAGATAGCATATTTTTTTAGAAGATATTGGATTTACTATTACAAATATAAGATGAATTACAGTGAAAAATAAGATTGAAACAAGAGTTAAAATATAAATATTAACGCTTTAGAATAATTTCCTTTTATTTATTAATGTACTCCTATATTAATATATTCGAGGATTGTCATTGCATTCCGACAAGCCTGAATTCTGAAAATTATCACGTTCTCTTGGAAATCGTCCTAAACGGCAAAATACTACGTGCTTTTCTTCGATTGTCCCATGCAGGCATTTTTTTGTCATTTTCCTTTTATATCGATGATAAATAATAAAATGTCAAGTGAGATATGGAGCTTTTCTAAATCTGCATGAAAAATTAAAACTTTGTCTCATTCTGACTTTGGAAAAATACTTACTTTGGCCTATTAGGTGACTATATTGGTTTGTGATAACGTTTTTGCCGTGAAATATTATTTATATTCAAGCTTATTTTCTGTTTCTGAGTTCGTTGATATATTCCTTGAATTAAGAGTTACGATGTATTTACATTTTTTCTAAACAACCTGTAACTGTTTATCAGAAACATTTTTGTTTCAAAATTGTTATTTAATAGGTCAAAAAGTCACATGGTTTAACGGTCAAAAATACACAATAATTGATCTTATGCAGTATACAGTGGTGGCCAGAGAAATAGAGTCGTTACAATAAAGGAGACTGTTTGGCAAATAAAGTTGTAGTAGCATACGTAATTAGTACAATAACTGTATTATATATAATAAAAAAGGAAAAACATAATATCAAACTTAGTTTTAAAAAAATACTGTAAACATAATAATAATTAACAAAAATTTAGAAAATAAAACATAAAAATGAGGCCATAAAATAAAGCCAACCAAGAAAAAAGCACAATACATGCTATTTAACAGTTAATAAAAGTACTAAATAACAAATAAACATGTTTTGAACATTTAATACTTAGTTTTATGATGTTTGTGTTTTATTATTTCGGAGCATCTTTTGGGTATAGATTTGATTTTGAGTTTAATAAGTCTGTGACACACTTCTAATAAGCTATACCTTCTCATTCTTTTTTAATCACCTCCCAAAGTTCAAACTTGTTTCTCGTTTTATGTTTACCTAGCCATTCTTGAGGTAAGTCCACAAGTTCTCAAAGAGATTGAGATCCGGCGATTGGGAAGGCCATGACAATAAATTCACTTTATTGTCACTAAGAAATTATTTTGTTTTCCTAGCAGGAATTATTATTCTGTTGATATTTCCATATCAGCGGCATATTTCTTCTGCAAAATGCAGCATGAATTCCTGAAGAATGGGGATGTACTCACTTTGGTTCATGTTTTTTCTTAATCCAGTAAATTGGCCATACACCATACCACGAAAAAGCTGCCCACAACTTTATATTACCGCCGCCATGCTTTACAGTTTTAATAGTATGTTTTGGTAATCATTCTTGGTTGTGTGGTTTTCTAACATATCGTCTACCATCAGAACCTATTAAATGTATTTTTGTTTCATCGCTCAATAAAATATTACGCCAGATTCCCTGTTCACCATCCCAATGTAACTTGTCTTGAGCAAACTTTAAACGTTGTTTTGCATTCTTGGCGGATAACAAAAGGACTTTTCTGGCTGCTCTACCATGTACGTTGCTTGCCTGCAGCTTTCTTCGAACTGTACTTGAACTTATTTTTAACCCCAGTTCACTTTTAATTTCGGTAGACGATTTAAATAGGTATTTTTTTGAAATATCGGACAATCCACCTGTCAGTATGAGGTGTCGTTTTTCTTCTAGCTCCACGGTTTTCGTGATTTGGTTGTTTTTTGGGCATTTTCCGCCATTTTTTTTGAACGACCGACAATCCTTGCAATTTTCCTGATTTTGCTTCTTTCTGCAATGTTAATATCCGTACGGCAGCAGCTGTACAATGAACGCTACGACCAATTTCTAACAAAATTATTATTCGGCAAAGGTTATTTTTTTTTTATTTTTATTTACCCACTTCAACGCTTGAAATAACTCTATACTGGTTTATAAATGGCTCAATTTTTATGACCATATTTTCATGTTCTTTTTTCTAAATTTTTGTATTTGTTTGTATGTATTTTATTTTAATGACTCTATTTCTCTGGCCACCATCGAACACTGGCCATATGTTCTTAAAACTGTTAAAACTTAAAATATCTATATATGTGGAATAATACACAGTGCTTGTGGAAACATAACGATGATATTTTTGCGAATTAACTATCTTTATTTCCTATGCTATAATTTACATATTTTGATAAATAATATATATATATATATATATATATATATATATATATATATATATATATATATATATATATATATATATAGATATATATATATATATATATATATATATATATATATATATATATATATATATATATATATATATATATATACTGTCAAAAAACGGGAATTGGTCACAATGGGTACACTTATGCCAACGACTAATCCAATTGTCAAAACGTTTTTTAAACGCATTTTCCGGAATCGACTTCAGTTCTCGCCGCGAATTCTCTTTTATGTCTGGAACTGAAAACGGGTGCCCTGAAGTGGTAATTTGAATTTTGGGAAAAGAAAGAAGTCGGCCGGAGCCATACCAGGTGAATGCGGTGGTGTTTGTTGAGTTTTTTCCCAAAAATTCGATCACAATGCCTTGGGAGATGGTGCGTTGTCATGATGCGAAATTTAAGAGTTTTCTTTCCACAAATCTGCCCTTTTTCGACGAATTTCCGCTCTCAAATGCCGCATAGCTCTCAGATAATATTCTTTATTTACCGCCTGGCCTTCTGGCAAGAATGAAGACGTTGATAGCCGACAAGAGCGAGGTAACTCTTCCACCACATTTTGACCACTTTTGAATGCACTGTACCACTCATATGCACGTGTTTTTGATAAAGTCGATTCCGAAGTCGAAACCCTAAGCCTTCTGCAACAACATTTTCAGCGACTCGGCATACGAAATTCCATTTGCAATACAAAATTTAAGCCAAATTCTTTGTTCGATGTTTTTATCCATTGTAAAAATAGTAAAACACACTTGAGATGAACTGACAAAATCACTGAAAACAAATTAAATGACAAATGACGTTCAAACTCCGCGCCAGTGTAGAGGAAGTTGTGCCAACTTAGCGATAAAAAGAATTTTGACAATCCCTTTAAGCAGGCTTTTCAAATGATCAATTCCCGGTACTTTTTTAACATAACGTATGTATATATTTATATATATATATATATATATATATATATATATATATATATATATATATATATATATATATATATATATATATATATATATATATATATAGGCCCTAGTGGACCACGCGAAGTACAATTAGAGGCGCTTGTTGTTGTTAGCCTTCCTTTGCGCCCATACTAATTTAATTCTTTCGCTATCAGCTTTTTTCCTTTCGTCAGACCAAGTTGATCCAGTCTTCCTACATTTTTCTCTCTGGCCAACCTTCCAAACCTTAACCTTGTGTCTGAAACAGCCTCTATCCTGATTTTCACTTTGTGTAATATTTGTTGATCTTAGGTCCTCTTTAATTGCAGCAATCCATTTAATTATTTCTACTTTAGTTCTACTACTATTTTCATAAAATTCGACTATTTGTCTAGTTAGCCTACTCGGATTCATCCGTTTTATGTGTCCGTAAAACTTAGGTCATCTTTTTCTCATATCGCTATGTATATCTGTGTATTGTTTGATTTCTTGGTTTTCGGTATGTTGTGCTATTTATTTGTTTGGGGCCTAGGATTTTTCTTTCCTTCTTTTCAATGTCCTCGATGTCCCGCTTTCTATTCAAAATGAGCGTTTCTGCAGCATATATACATTCTGGCTTAATAAATGTGTTGTTATGTCTCAGTTTTGTGTTTTTAGATCTACCATCTACCCTTATTGGCCGCTTTTTCCATGATTATTTCACCCAAATATTTGAATTGAGAGACTAGTCTGATGTTACCATATTTTGATTTTAGAAATGGTGTTCTTAGTCTATTGCAGGTCATGTATTGTCAAAGGAAATTTGGAGTCCTACCTTTTCTGCTGTTTCTTTTAGGATTTCAATCTGTTTCTGTGCCGTTAATACATCTTGAGCTAAAATTGCTAGTTCATCAGCAAATGCCAGACAATCAATTTTGATGTTGGTTCTCCCCAGTTTAATGGGCTGGTCAATATTCAGGGCCGACTTTTTTTCACGCCACTCCTGTATTACTTTTTCTAGAACACAGTTTTAATTTCGAAGGACTCCGAGATGTCACCCATGAATATAACTTTTGACCTTGTGTTAGTTAACGTTGCTTTAATAATTGCCAGCGTTTTCAGATCTAGTCCTTGTTCTTTCAAGATTCGGAATAAAGATTCACGGTCAATAGAATCATATGCTTTTTTGAAATCCACAGATGTACAGACGAGATTTTTATTGTACAGTTTTTGATGTCTTAGAATCAACTTTAGATTCAGGATCTGTTCAGGGCAGGATCTGCCCGGTCGAAAACCTGCTTGATATTCACCAATGTTAGGTTCTAACTGTCCCTGTGCTCTGTCTAGTAGACATTGAGATATAATCTTGTAACAAACTCTATAGTTGTTTACATCCATTCTATCTCCTTTCTTATGTAGTGGATGGATTAGAGCATCTTTCTAAACTTCCGGAATCCATTCGGTTCGCCAAACTTCTTGTAGAATTTTGGTTATTTCCTTGATTGTACCTGGACCAGCGGATTTCAAAAGCTCAGCAGTGATTCCATCTTCACCAGAAACTTTGTCATTTTTAAGCCGCTTGATTTGCCTAATTATTTCATCTTCATTCGGTGGTAATGAATCTGGGTTTGTTTGTTTAGGGTTTAGCGTTGCTAATTTGTTTAAGGGCTCAGGATAGTCAAGTATTTGTTCAAAATATTTCGCAAGTTCTTTGCAATGGTCTTGGTTATTTAGAGCTAATTGTCCGTTTTCCTTTTGGAAGCAAAGACTTTCCGGTTGATACCCTGTTAATTTAGTTTTAAATGTTTTGTAAAAGTTTCGGGTGTTATTTTTTGGAAATCTTTTTCTATTTCATTAAGTTGATTGTTTTCATATTTTCTTTTAGTTTGTCTAATTAGCTTCGATGTTTCTTTTCTTACTTCCAAAAAGATGTTATAGTTTATTGCTGTTTTTTGACTGTTCCAATCTTTGAATGCTTTACTACGGCTTAATACTGCTTGCTCGCAAACTTCATCCCACCATGGATGTTTTCTACGTTTTTGTAAAGGGACCAACTTTAAGGCTGTTTTAATAATTTTTTGTTTCAATTCTTGCCAGTTCTGTGCTGGTTGTTTATCAAGCTCTTCTGTTAGGGCTGGTTTTATTTTTGCTGGGTCGAACTTTGGTATTAGCAGTCTCTTTTGAATAAGTTGTCGAGGTTGTAAGCTAAGTTTGATTCTAGTCAAGTAGTGATCCGTGTCTATATTAGCTCCTCTCCTGACTTGAACATTCAAAATCTCTTTATAATTGGGGTACGAAATGGCAACATGGTCAATTTGAAATTCACCCATGTACGTGTTTGGGCACCTCCAGGTCTTTTGTTTTGTTATTTTCTTTTTAAAATGGGTTGACATTATTTTTAGGTTAAACTGCGAACATAGTTCAACCAATCTTCTACCATTATGGTTAGTCCATTTATGAGCAGGAAAACTGCCGACTGTTTTTCTGTACTTTCTTTCTTTCCCTAGTTGGGCGTTGAAATCAATTTGGTTTCTTGCAAAGCTAAAATTTGGATTTTTTGTTGATTTAATGTTCGCCCCAATTCGTGTAGTTTTCCTGGACGCAGGAAAGAATTGATATTTACCGTTCCAAAGAAAGTTTTTGTTTTCGGTTTCAGACGTTGGCCCGATGTCTCCGACTCCCTCTGAAAGATTTTGCGTTTAAGCCCGGACGCCCCAGAATCCCAAAGTCCGGTTGTACCAGCAAAGCTGGCAGAGGATTGTCTACCTTCTGGGGTAATTTTGTAATTACTAGAACGCTTCATCTTGTACTTTGAATTAAAGGTTTGAACCATGACGGTTCAGAGGTTAAGACTGGAGGGGTTAGTTCCAGAATTTAAATATCAGCCGTACCACTGGAGAACAGATATATATATATATATATATATATATATATATATATATATATATATATATATATATATATATATATATATATATATATATGAAGAAAATATCCATGATGTAGTTTGAGCACGTCCGTTGTAGTATCACTTGAATAGAACTGCCCCAAGTTTTGGACAAATCAATTGCAACAAATTTACGAAATATGTAAATCATGTGTTTACATTTTATTTTTTCTAGCTAAAAACATTAAATATGAAATAATGGACACAACATCTGGATTGATTGTTCTCCATCAGAAACAAAAATTAAGTTAACATTGAATTGAACGGTATTAATCAGTAACAACCGAGGTAAAGATAAAAACGTTACCAAACAATAATAGGTACAATTCAATCAGAACAATCTCTATCAAGGAATTACCTTGATAGGGACAGGGGAGGGTTGATCTGTAATGTTTTGCAGCCAAAAAAGAAAATAACTGCTTGAACAAGTGTATAACATTTAATACCTAAAGGAAATCAAAGTTTAACAGTCAAACAATGCAAAAAAAAAGAAGTACTAATCTATATGTTAACTCGTTTAATAAAAATGTTTGTAAAAAATTGCATCGTGTGATTATTGATATTCACATCTTGCTCAAAGTAAGTTCCTTGCCTTACATTAAATACCTAAATAGTATTTTTTTTTCTTAGTTGTAAATTGGTAAATTGAAATATATGCAAAAATGAGGTGTCATTTGTATCTCGCAGGGCTGCAGTTGTCTAATATTATCGATGAAGACTGCGGAGCACGTCGCTGAACTCAACAAAAAAAAAACATATCAAGAAACATATCATTATCAGGCCACCACTACTGAAAAAAATTAATTTCCAGTGAGTCATTCAAAAGCCCTTTAGCCGAATAAAGCAGCCAACAGGACAATTAACGGTGATTTTACGAGCTATATTCCTCAGAGGTGAATCTTCTAATTGGGGCGCAAAAAGTTAGGCAAACCTTATTTCTTGGTCTTCGAGAGGATTATATTAAAAAATTAAACATAACACCGATTGTAATCAAATGTATTTATTCATTTTCATGTAGGAAAATTTAAATTTATCAGTCATTTTGCAAATCCTTGAAAAATATTTGACATTTGCATATAACAGATAAAAAAATGCCCTAAACGGTAAAATGTTTACGTGTTTTTCTTGGAGTATTCCATGTAATTTTTCCTAGTCTCCCCTTCCCATAGTAATAAATAATAAAATGCCAGGCGAAGCATGGAGCTTTTTCTACCAGCCATAGAGTCTGCATGAAAAACTTATTCATTAAGAATTTTGAATTTGTTGCATGCTGATTGCGACTTAAATAATTTATTCAGTTTATTACGTGGGCATATTAATTCACGATAAAATTTCTGTTATTATATTTTATTTATGATATATTAAGGCAGTCGGAAAATATTTATGGTTTAACCGACGATAATACAAAAGTAAAAAATCTAGAAATTATTTTGACAAATAATTTTCATCTCATACAATTTTCGTTTTGTTTATAAAGAATCTAAGCAACCAGGAGTTGTTATTTTAAAGTATATTTATGTAACAAAATTATTATAGCATCTGATGATTTTTTACTACACGTATATACTGACGAGTTAAAAATATGTCACACCTACTATATAAAAATATATATATATATATATATATATATATATATATATATATATATATATATATATATATATATATATATATATATATAAATATATATATCATCATCATCATCATCATCATCAGCCTGTATCGATCCACTGCAGGACGAAGGCCTCTTCAGCATGCTTCCAACCTTCACGGTCCTAGGCTTTCCTCTGCCACTCGGGTCCAATATACTTAACGATGTCATCAGTCCATCGTGCTTTCGGTCTTCTTCGCGGACGTTTGCGATCAAGCGGTATCCACTCCAGGATTGCCTTGGTCCATCTGTCGTCCCATCGCCTCGCTATATGGCCTGCCCATCTCCATTTCAACTGTTTTACTCTTCCAATGATGTCACATACTTTTGTTTGTTCCCTGATCCATGCGCAGGACTTTCTGTCTCGTCTTGTAATGCCAAGCATACATCTTTCCATTCCCCTCTGTGCCACCCGAAGTTTTTGAATTGATTGCGATGTGAGTGTCCAGGTTTCACTTCCGTATGTCATAACGGGTAGAACGCACTGATCGAATACTTTTCTTTTCAGGCAAAGTGGGAGTCTGCTCTTAAACACTATGTTGAGCCTACCAAATGCCTGCCAGCCACATTTAACACGCCGTTCCACCTCCCGGGCGGTATTCCCCTCCATGGAAATCCTCTGCCCAAGATATACAAAGCTGTCCACAATCTCTAAATCCCTTCCTAAAACTGAAATTCTTCTGTCCTGAGCGAAGTTATTGAACATAACCTGACTCTTTTTCAGGTTTATTTTCAAGCCAAATGGTTCGCCAGCCCTTTGCAGTTCTTGTATGCGTCTTTGCAGCTCCTCTGGGTCTTGTGAAATGAGAATAATATCATCTGCAAATCTAAGATGGTTTAAGTTTGCACCATTGATCTTTACCCCATCCTGTTCCCAATCCAGTTTACGGAATACTTCTTCAAGGCCAGCCGAGAAAAGAATAGGCGATATTGCGTCACCCTGCCGTACACCTCGTTCTATATTAATTCCCACTTCAAGATCATCAAGGTGAATTGTGGCAGTAGCTCCATCATATATCGATTCTAATAGGTATACATAGGCTCTCTCTACACCTTGGCTAAGCAGTGCATCCATTATCGCATGCTTTGAGATGGAATCAAATGCCTTTTCGTAGTCGATAAAAGCCAAGCACAGTGGCATGGTGTATTCGTTGTGCTTTTCTATGACCTGCTGTACAACCTGGATGTGATCCATTGTACTGAATCCACTTCTGAATCCTGCTTGTTCTCTTGGTTGTGCGTCATTCAGTTTTTTTAATATTCTTTTAGAAATTATCTTAGTGAAAACTTTGTACATCACTGATAGGAGGCTTATTGGACGGTAGTTCTTTAAATCTTCCTGTGCTCCTTTTTTATGTAAAAGGATCACTTTTTTCCATAAGTCAGGTACTTTTTGTTCTTTGAGGCATTTTGAGTATAATTTTGCCAGTGTTTTATGTAACGTCCGACCACCAGCTTTTAGCATTTCGACAGTTACACTATCCTTTCCTGGAGCCTTGCCGTTCTTCATCAATTCTATAGCATTTGTTACTTCCTCCACTAGGATATCTGGTATTATATATTGTTCTTCCGTGGGTATTGCCGTCCCTGACTGGCTCTGATCTTCATATAACTGGGAATAAAACCTTCTGACAATCTCTAACATTTGGGTACGCGTCCTGCACACTGTGCCCTCCTCACGCTTTAAAGCATATATTTGCGTTCTTTTGTTTCTTAGCTTCTGTTTAGCTTTGTTAATTCCTTTGTTTTCTTCCAGGGTTTTTTGCACTAGCTGCATATTGAATCGGCGCGTGTCCTCTCTGATACGTTTTCTTATAGTTTTGCAGAGCTCAGTGTACTCGACCCTGCCAAAAGGACTACCTGCATTTCTCATTGCTCGCCGTTTCTTCATTAAATCAATGGTCTCACTGGAGATTTTTGTTTGTTTGAGACATTTTTCCTCTGGTGCTATTGAAGCAGCCGTTTGAAGTACATTGTTGCCGATTTCTTCATATTGAACTGATATTTCCACCTCCTCTGGATCTTGTAACGCAGCAAACCGGTTTGACAAAGCAATCTCAAAATCGCTTCCTCTCTCCAGCAGTTTTCCAGAATCCACCTTGCCCTTCTTTGATCTTACCATTTTTTCGCGCTCTTTTCGACAGTCAATCCGAACCCTTGCTCGTACAATTCGGTGGTCACTTCCAACATTAAAATTGTTAAGGACAGTACAATTGGTAAATATTGTTTTATCGTTGGTCATGATGTAGTCAATTTCGCTTGTGAGCCCAGATGGACTTTTCCATGTCCATTTTCTGCTGATATTTTTCTTATAGAATGAATTCATAATATATAGTTCTTGTCCTTCAGCAAAATCAACTAATCTGTCACCTCTATTGTCTCGCTCACCAGTTCCATATATATATATATATATATATATATATATATATATATATATATATATATATATATATATATATATATATATATATATATATATATATATATTTTTATATATATAAACATTTTGTTAGGTGTTTGACTTGACTGAGGACGAGCCCCACCCATCCTTTCAATTGGAGGGCATATGTTTCGCCTCTTTATGTTCAGGTTCGTCAGGGTACCGACACATGCTCTCCTGTTCATATATACTGTTCATATATACGCCATCCGACGGGAAGTCGGCGAAAGTATGAGTTGTTGACTGTGGATAGAGTCTCCCTATTCATGACGGGAGAGCATGTGTCGGTGCCCTGACAAGCCTAAACATCGGGGGAGCCTAAACATGGGGTGGGTCGTCCCCAGTCAAACACCTAACAAAATTTTCATTTAGGCGGAGACGCAGGTTGCTGTGTGTTCGACATGAGATTGTGGAACCCAACGGTTCAGGTTGGCAGACTCAACAAATCAAAATTTTTTCAGGTTCCACAAGGGGTTCTAATTAGTGCTGCTTATTAAAATTCTACAAATCTACCTTAAGATCTAGAATTGACTATGATAGCATTGTCTATCCCTCTACATTGACCCTCTCACTCTCTCTCTCTTTTGAGTAGTTATGATAAACGTAGAAGATTCAGATGTTTTCGGGGAAAAGTAATTTCCTCAGTACAACGGTATACAACTACCACGCCAGTATTTAGCGTATAGAGGGTTATATGCTTGGAGAACAGCTCACCCTGGGGGTAGAAACTAACAGAAAATATTGCAGGTTGTCCGGATCTGCAAGTTCGTACAAATCTCATCTTTCAGCAAGATAACGCTAGAATCTATACAGCTCCTCATTAAACAGTGTAACTTTTGGAAGAGTTTGCGATAGCGACGCTCCATTGGTCGGTCAAATAAAATGTGATAGCGTTGAGTAAACTGGAGCAAGTGGATTTGGTCGCCTCACGAAACCATTTCTGCTATTTTAGTTGACGTTTTGGATACAAGTCTGGACCCGTTGCGGCAAAAGTTGTTCTGAAGGAGCTGATTTTATTTTAAAGAGCATCTAGGTTTCTGGCAACATTCTGGAATGAGCCAATTCAGTCCTTACATTCATGATAAGATATGGGTTTATCCAAATCAAAGTTATGTTGACTGTTTTCTTTAAATATCCTATTGTCCACACGGAATTCTTTCCGAAGGGGAAAACGGTCAACAAAACAATATTTATTTGGATATTATAAGGCATTTAAGAATGCTCGCCGAAAAAGGCGACATTTTTGGAAATAAAGAACCACGATAATACGCTGTCCTATACTTCAATCATTAAACGCGCATTTTTGGATAACTTTTATCGAATGCCATCGATAAAGCACCACATTCATTAGATATAAGCCTAGGTAACTTTTTTGTGCCCTAAACTCAAATTATTTTGTAAGATATTTTGAATCCACTGAAGATATATAATAAAATTCACAGCAGGTGATGGTCATAATGATTAGCGCCTGTAAAAGATAGTAACAGATCATCAACATGATCGTTATTATGAATCATATGGTCAATTATGATTGATATTTATGATCAATTGATTTATGATCATATTTATGATTGATATTTATGATCAATCATAAAAAGCCCTAGCTGTCAATGTAGTTACCGTCAAACCGCATCAGGGGTGCCATTTTCTTGTTGACATCTGACAAAGATTTTCAACTCACAATAATACAAGGTTTATACAATAACATAGTTTGTAATAGTGTTGAACATGTCGAATTTTGTGCCTGGAAACTACGATTTGCGAACAGCATTGATTTTCTGTTACCGTTTGAAGAAAACTGCTGCAGAATAGCATCGGATGCTTGTCGAAGCTTACGGTGAGCATGCTCTTGGTAAATAACAGTGTTTTGAGTGGTTTAAGAAATACAAAAATGGCGATTTTGACGTGAGAAACTAAGAACCTGGAAGACCACCGAAAAAGTTTGAAGACAGTGAATTGTAAGTATTGTTGGATGAGGGTGACGCTCAAACGCAACAACAACTTGCGGATCAATTAAATGTGACCCAATAAGCCGTCTCTATATGTTTGAAAGCCACGGAACCGATCTAGAAGATGGGGAAATGGGTTCCACATGAACTGAATGAAAGACAATAGGAAAACCGAAAAACTACATGCGAAATGTTGCTGGCCACGTACAAAAGAAAGTCATTTCTCCATCGAATTGTGACTGGCGATGAAAAGTGGATTTTTTTGAAAATCCTGAGCGTAAAAGATCATGGGTAATTCCAGACAAACCATCGATATCGACTGCAATGCAATGCTCTGCGTTTGATGGGATCAGAAGTTATTTTTCACTATCGTTGGTTGTGTGTTTATTGTTTGTTGGTTAAAGTGTAATCATTTTAGTTAATCAAAAAACAGCAGAATGCTTTAAACCTGCAATTTTTTTTAAAATCTGTGATTCGATGTGGTATACTAGCGAAACATAATTTCCTTGGATTATTTAACTAAATTATGATAAGGTTATTTAAAATTTGAAATAGTTCAAATATGTTTAAAACAAGCATCAAGGCATGCCTACGATTTGTATTATT
This sequence comes from Cosmopolites sordidus, assembly GCA_031761425.1. Taxonomy (NCBI): domain Eukaryota; kingdom Metazoa; phylum Arthropoda; class Insecta; order Coleoptera; family Curculionidae; genus Cosmopolites; species Cosmopolites sordidus. The sequence goes on from JARFXV010000969.1 coordinate 315,935, forward strand.
CACACAAATTTCATGTTTATGTTCAATATATTTCGTTCGATTGTTCCGTGAATTTTTTGTTTTTACTTTTTCCATCCTATTAATAATAAATTATAAAATGTCAAGCCACGCATCGAACGTTGGTTTTTAACTTTCAAATATTCTTCTGTTATATCGTATAAGGTCGTTCAATGAGATTTGTTTAAATTTCTAATTAAACCAAACATTTCATGTTTACAAATGCTGTTTGAAATTATTTCGAAATGTTAATATCTGTCATTTGTGTTTTGAAAAAAAATCACTCAAATGTCCGCTACTTTATGTTTGAAATGATGACCCTTTAGTTAAAATCCTTAGAAGCTAACCGTGTTGTCGTGACTTAAGTGATATGACTTTTGATACTAACTAAGGGAAAAATTCACCTATCAAAAAACTCCTTGTTGGGAAAAGTGAAAAATTATACAAATATAGACCATAAAACTGTTGTGAGTTTCATTTTGTGGTAAAAAAAACCGAAAGTACGTTTCAATTAATTCAACATTAATCACTTTGGTACATTTGTACTGTCCTCAAAGTCAATCAGAAGCTGCTACAAAACTGCTACCCTATCATGATACACACATTCTTGTCCACAGGTCCACATAAAATACTACTATCTAAATTTTTGAATATAAAATGTGGTAAAATGAACACAGACAATTTCTGTAGATACAATAGTCATTGTATATTTACAGAATTAAGGATATAAAAATAGGATTTAAAAAAATCCTTCTTTAGGTTTCGACATAGTATATTTTCTCAGAATACAAGGTGTAAGGGAAATAACTTTCGTAAATATAACAAACGATTCTTTATATTATTTTGAATACAAAGTTTCCTTAAAACATGTGTCCAAACTGCAACTATTTCAGTGAAAATCGCATTTGCATTTTCTAACAATTGATAACATCGCAAATTGTTAGGGAAATTCAGTTTGTTTCATTGTTCTCTTAATATATTACTTAAAAATAAAATGTAATATTTTTATAGCTATTTATTCCATACGTTTCCGCATAGATTTGGAATGGTTTTTTACAAAAAAAAAACTTATACAATAATGTTCTTTAATATCAAAGTTCAATTACCCATACATAGGGGGCGGCATTCTACAATGCAAGAATATACGAAGTATAGCTTATACCTGTTATATTCTTGCATTGTACAAGCGGCCTTAAGAAACACATCATTAATTGTTTTATTAAATTAAATGTTCAAAATGCCGATCATTTAAGTCTATGCAAGCCCGACATGATTCTAGCCTAACTTGTACGTGTTTGGGAAATGTCCTGGAACATTTCTAATGTGACTGTAGCTTCTCCATAAATAAGAAGCATATGTACAGAAACAGTTTTGGTTTTAAACGGAAATCGTTTTTGTCCTCAAACACGAGGTAATCATCTCTACTCTGCTATACTACTAGAACTACTATACTAGGTTGCCACCTCAATTTTTTAGCATGACTGAAAAGCTATGACGTGGTTTTTTGAATTTCACCAAATTCGCCATTCCGAAGACTGTTGGCTTGTTTACATGTCGTGACACAAACTTTAAGCTAAACCCTTTGCTCAATATTTTTAACAATTTATAGTTTAATCGCAGCAACACACATTTGATATACGACTAACAAAACCAGCTAAAGTAAACAAACTAGTTGACCTATGGCGCTCAAATTGGACATTGTAACTAGTCACAGTGCTGCCATCTTACAGCAGAAAAGAAAATTAAAGAATATTTTACGCGGGTTTTGTAAATGAGAAATTCTAATTATAATATATATATATATATATATATATATATATATATATATATATATATATATATATATATATATATATATATATATATATATATGCGCGGGAAATCATCTCTTTAGCAACCTGCTTTCGATGCTCTTTTTGGACAAAATTCGGCTCTTTCGGAACCAGTGGTACGGCGACGCTTTTTATGACAAAATATCAGTCATAATGTTATTAACAGATTTAAAATATATGACTCGTACGATGATTTTCGATCACCAGCTTCTTGATTTTGTCGATGTTTCCGTCGTTCGTAGACGTTAAAGGTCGACCAGAATGAGGCAGATCAACTACCACTGCTCGAACCTCTTTGAATGCTTTATATCATTCATATGCCTATGTTTTGATATGCACGATTCACCGTAGGCCTGTTGTAACATTTTCAGTTATTCAGTTTACGCAATTAAAAGCCAAAAAAACGAAGAAGATTGCCCCTGCATATATTGGAATGACCTGTTTTCACGGTCTAAGCTGAAAGGCTGGAATGCATGCTATGTTTTCGCTGGACACACGCATCATGTGTGGACTTGCTAAAGAAAATAAAGAAATTTGTATGTGAACTGTGCATCTAAGTACAATAAATAATTACGTGTTTCAATATGTCCATAAATATTATGTCCATTATATGGACCATTATGACCATTATGTCCATAACATGTATGTCATTCTGTCCATACAGTATGGGCAAAATAGTATTTCGTCAAAAAAATTGATAGTTTTATATTTGATTTTTGAGTTAAAGTTTCTTTTCATGACTGGTCATTATAGCAGATGATAAACCAAAGATGATTATAGGGAAATCCAGAACTCTCTGTTTAAAAATAAAACTTTTATGGTAAAACTTATATGACTTTTAGAAACATAGCATAACAAAATACAACATATAAAAATAAACATAACAAAATTTCGTTTGACACACAAAATTTAAGGCAAATCCTTTGTTCAATATTTTTAACAATTCAATCGCAGCAACACACACTTAATGTTGACCAACAAAACAAGCTAAAGTAAACAAATTAGTTGACCTATCGCGCTCAAATTGGACATTGGATAAAGAATATTTTGCGCCGGCTTTGTAAATGAGAAATTCCGGGTACTTTTTAAACATAATGTGTGCGTGTGTGTGTGTGTTAGATTGTTATTACTCGTAGCTATTTTTTTATTACAAAACGGACTCGATAGCTAGATTTCATTGCAGAAAAACCACTTTCTCTTAAATATAATATTACGAACGACAGCAGTACTTTCATTACTCTGCTTAACAACGTATTATATTCTTCAATTCGATTCAACCAAAATAGAATTAGGGTTTCAACGTGAAATTTTAATTTGAATATATCATCGCATGATAATTCTATCAATTTTTCGTTTTCACTAGTCAAATTAAATTTGTTATCTTGTTCGTCGACAAATGGACTCTGTATCCATGCGAACTTTATAAAATTAAGATCTTCAAAATAATGTGAAACATGCCTTAGTTAACCATGCAACTGTTTAGTAAATAGAAACTTTTACAGTCTTTCTGATTTACAAAAAAAAATATTGTAATCGAACACCTCCTTGAGGTGTTACAGATTAAACATCAGTTGGTATATAATAGTAATAAAATACCAGGCGGGGCATCTAGTTTTTTTCAAACAGCTATAAATTCTTGTAAATATATATTAGGAATTTTAAAATAGTAAAATATTTATTAGGAATTTTGGCTTTGTTGCATGTTGATTCCGAACTTAAATAATTCATTTGGCTTTTTACGTGTTTATATCAATCCGCAATAAAATGTGTGCTATTATATATTTGATTTATTAAGGTGGTCGGAAAATGTTATCGTTTTCCGTGCCTTGATACACACAAGTGTTTTATGAAAATTACTTTGACAAATTATTTTCCCCTTATAAAAGTTTCTTATGAAATTGCCTTTACTATTATTTAATCTTGTATAAACATTTTAAAAACATTCTTAATTTTTTCGTATACGTATACGGTAATTTACACCACTTTATAGGGCAGGTGTTCGATGATCATGGAGAGAAGTCAAAGGTGTAACATACTGATAATGCAAATATTAGAACTGTAACATTCATAAATCTAACATCAATTGATATTTGAAGGGTGTACGTATTCATCAAATAAATACACCGGAATAAATACTATATAATACCCATAAACTGATTTCCACGTATTAAAGCTATCCTCAGTTGACCCTAGAGAAGGTAAACCAATCCGCATTGATATGCAAAGGACAATAATGGACTACGGAACAAGATAGAGACATACCATATAGGTGTTGTACAGTTCAATTAACATGGTATGGAATATAATTGTTATGTTCTGTTGACACATTCAAAAATTATATTCTTTAGATTAAATAATAAATAAACATTTTAAAAAATTCTAAATCTTTGAGTTTTGTCATTTTGTAGAATATTTAAAATTAATACAGATCAGGTTGATAATTTTTTGGCAGGATGTAGGAATATTTATAATATGATTAAAAGGAAAGTGTAAAAGGTATTTTAGTCTTCCCAAACTTCTGAAAACGATCATAAGTCCAGTCCAGAGAAAAATCAACGTATGTGACATTCATCTTAAATACCAATCAAAATACAATTACTCCAAATTAGTGTGTGCGGATTATACTTTACCTCAATGCTGTTATGACGTGCGCGGGGTATCTCGTGCAAAAGTAGTTTAAAGAGTGTTTGAAAATCATAATGAAGCGGCAAATTTGTTTAAGAATTATAAACTTGCCTATTTGGTTAAAATTTTTGGAACATTGAGTGTTTTAAATAAATCAATGGAACGACCACAAAACCTTTCACTGATTCAAAAAGATCAAGCAAAAACATTCATAAAAAAATCTATTCTCTTTTCTTCTTCGTATTCTCCTTTACAGAAGAGTCGTGACCTAGGGAAACTCATTCTGTTCGCGCATTATGCAAACTACTTCTCGCTAGCGTTCTCTATTTGTGGCTTCCTTAATTACATATTGGAGATATGTACCAGTTAGGTCTTTAATTTGACCTGTCAATTTTTTGGAGGCCTGCCGCGTGATCTAAAACCCTCTATCCGTCTCTATACTACCAGTCTTTCTATGTTATTGCCTTAGTATTCGTGCATGAATAACTTGAGATAGCCTGATAGGTTCATCAATATATTGAATAAGCGATGCGTTTGTGCGTCTGGGCGACCACGGAATGCGAAGGATCCGTCTCCAGCACGAAAGTTCAAAATAATCAATGCGTTTGAGATCTTATTTTTTAATGGCCCATATTTTAGCGGGATATAGCAATACTGGAAAAACTAAGGATTTTTCTGCTTCCTTGTGTTCTATATTATGTCCCTATTTCTCCATATCTTCTGCAAATTCCGCATTGAATTTCTTGCCACTTCGCATCTTCTTCTGATCTATCTCTGAGTAATATTGCTTTCGTTCGCTATTAAGGCCCCAAGATAGACGTATTGACTCATTACCTTAAATTGTCTTATTTGACTGATGTTGGACATGCTATTGTTCCGACGGTCGATAATCATTATTTTGGTTTTCTCCTCGTTTATTTCTAGTCCGCAAAGATGGCTTTCATTCTTTATTTTTTTGTTAATTAAGGTCAGTTCTTCGGCCGATCTTGCAAAAAGTGTAGGATCATCGGCATATCTTAAGTTAGTTATTTTAGTGCTGCTAATTTTGATACCTCTGGTCCAATTTTTGACAGTTCTACGTATGATATATTCACCATAAATGTTAAATACAACTGGCGACTGGATGCATTCCTGTCTGGTTCCTTTATTGATGCAAAACTTATCGGATGTTCAATCTTTAATTTTCCCCGTTCTGTTTTTCTCATATAGATGACAATGTGATACTCCCATCTACTAGAGAACTAGTCATAGTTTCTCCCATTTTATGCTGTCAAACGCCTTCCGATAATCAAGGAAATGGAGGTATAGAGGATGATTAACTTAGCTGGCTTTTTCGATTATTTATCGAATGTTGAATATCGATTTCCATGTACCTCTCCCTGGAACTAATCCAGCCTATTCGGGGGGCATCTTCCATAATAAGTAGGAGTTTAAACGTTTATTGATAATGTGAAGGAGAATTTTACCGGCATGTTGAATGAAAGCGATAAGGCAGTAATTTTCGCATTTCTCTTTAGATCCATTTTTGTGTAGAAGCATAAATGCTGAGATCGCCTAATCCTCCAACCAAAATCTGGTGTTCCACACTTTCTGGCAGATGTTGTGAAACATGTCTACCCCTACTGCTCCCATTGCTTTAATCACTTCTGCGGTAACTCCATCTAAACCTGGGGTTTCATTGCTTTTTAGACTGCATTTAGCATTTTTGATTTATGGTTTTGTATTCACATGTTGGTATATTAGATATACTGAAAGTATACCCATCTTGGAAAAGTTTGCTGTTCTAATTTTTTGCCTTTTGCATTCTGTATTATCCATGTACGTGGCGTATATTTTCTTGTTATTTTCTTCACAGCTTCATAGAGGTCTTTGATGCTGTTTGAATTATCATGTGACTGGTAGTTCTCGATAAGTTTTCTTGATGTGATTATTCTTATCCTTCCTGCAGGCTCTCTGGATTTTTCGATTTAGCGAGAAATATGTATAGCGATGTTCTTCTGACTGTATACCCATTCTTCTGAGTATCCGTCTTTTTTCGATTAAGTCAAGGGTAGCATCAGATATCCAATGTTGGTGTTTCTAAAGTCCATGTGTTTGTTTCATCTGCGGGCTCAGTAATAAGGATGCTGAACTAGTAACTTCTTGAGAATGGACTTTTTGGGTGGTACCTTCAATTTTAAATAAAACCTAGAATAGTAGTCGGTAGTCACTTCCACATTCAGCTCTAGGAAAGGTTTTAGTATTCTGTATTGACGATCGTCATCGAGACCTTATCAAAATATAATCAATTTGATATCAGTAGTTGCTATCGGGGGACTGCCATGTGTACAGACGATTAATATAGCGTTGAAATAAAGAGTTTGCGATTGCCAAATGTTGTTCTATGGAGACATTTATAAGTCGTTCTCTTCTACCATTTCTCTTTCCCATTCCGTCTTTCCCAACAAAGCTTCTGATATAGCTATCAGACAATATCGCTGAACCACTTTGGGGTTGAAATCTCCAAGTATAGTCATAATTTCTCGACTTGGAATTTTACGAATGGTTTCTTCAAGATTGCCATAAAATTCATCTACTTCTTCAGTTGACCGACTTGTAAGAGCGTAGACGTGTATGAGATTCAAAGTGAATAGTTTCCAATTCATTTTTATTGCTATAATTCGACTATTGACAGGATTAAAAGCAGTTATATATTTACTAGCATATTTCGTCAAACAAATGCCGCACCACTGTCGTGACCTAAAAACAATATTGTGTTACTATTTTGAGTTGTACAGTGACCAGATTCTCTCTAGCGAGTCTCGGATAAATAAGTGATCATTATCCCGTACCGTACCCGAATCCATCATTTGTGTTCATGGGATAATACCTTAGGTGGGTTCCCATTACTTTCCACCAGTCTTAGTATTACATTTCCTTAATTCTTGATGAAACGGTTATACAGCCGTGACTCAGTCACAAGAGCCTCGTCTGTTATCCAGTAGGGCGCACTGGATGGTTTATGCCATCACTCGTGCAGGTGAGGTTGACATTTAGGCTGGCTTAGACCTCTTGCCTTTGCCCCTTAAATTTTATAAAAAAATGGAGCTATGAAAATCAAATCTGCGCTAGAGTTAAGACTGAAGCAAACAAAAACCTATTTTCTAAACACTTGGATGGTTTACTAAGTTATTATAGCACTTATCATAATATTTCAAAATTCCTAATTTTACTAAGTTTGCATGGATATATAATCCATATATCGATGAAGAAGATAATGCATTTGCATAGAAAACTATTAAAAAGGAAAAATTGATAAAATTATCATGCGATACTTCATTAAAATTAAAATTTCATAGTGAAACCCTAGTTCAATTTTGGTTGAATCGAATTGAAGAATATAATTCTTTGTTTCGCAAAGCAATGCAGGTCCTGCTGCCATTCTTAATGTCATATTTATGCGAAGTGAAATTTTCTGCAATGGAATCCAAATAGTGAGCTGGTTTAGTAGTAGAAAAAGAACTACATGATTACATTTTTTTAAAGGGGGGCTAGTAACATAAAGTTCATTGGCTTCAAATTATCATTTCGGAAACTGATCATCTAAACACCAAATCACTTTTTATAAATAAATTCCCGATGTATGTTTCGCCAACCATGTTAGCAGAATCCAGGAGATGATTCAATTCAATAAGATTGAATCATCTCCTGATGATGTTAACATGGTTAGCGAAACACCCGTCGAGAATATAATTAAAAAATGATTTGTTGTTTAATGGTAAATATCGTTTAGTGCCTATTCAGCCTATTCGGGGGGCATCTTCCATAATAAGTAGGAGTTTAAACGTTTATTGATAATGTGAAGGAGAATTTTACCGGCATGTTGAATGAAAGCGATAAGGCAGTAATTTTCGCATTTCTCTTTAGATCCATTTTTGTGTAGAAGCATAAATGCTGAGATCGCCTAATCCTCCAACCAAAATCTGGTGTTCCACACTTTCTGGCAGATGTTGTGAAACATGTCTACCCCTACTGCTCCCATTGCTTTAATCACTTCTGCGGTAACTCCATCTAAACCTGGGGTTTCATTGCTTTTTAGACTGCATTTAGCATTTTTGATTTATGGTTTTGTATTCACATGTTGGTATATTAGATATACTGAAAGTATACCCATCTTGGAAAAGTTTGCTGTTCTAATTTTTTGCCTTTTGCATTCTGTATTATCCATGTACGTGGCGTATATTTTCTTGTTATTTTCTTCACAGCTTCATAGAGGTCTTTGATGCTGTTTGAATTATCATGTGACTGGTAGTTCTCGATAAGTTTTCTTGATGTGATTATTCTTATCCTTCCTGCAGGCTCTCTGGATTTTTCGATTTAGCGAGAAATATGTATAGCGATGTTCTTCTGACTGTATACCCATTCTTCTGAGTATCCGTCTTTTTTCGATTAAGTCAAGGGTAGCATCAGATATCCAATGTTGGTGTTTCTAAAGTCCATGTGTTTGTTTCATCTGCGGGCTCAGTAATAAGGATGCTGAACTAGTAACTTCTTGAGAATGGACTTTTTGGGTGGTACCTTCAATTTTAAATAAAACCTAGAATAGTAGTCGGTAGTCACTTCCACATTCAGCTCTAGGAAAGGTTTTAGTATTCTGTATTGACGATCGTCATCGAGACCTTATCAAAATATAATCAATTTGATATCAGTAGTTGCTATCGGGGGACTGCCATGTGTACAGACGATTAATATAGCGTTGAAATAAAGAGTTTGCGATTGCCAAATGTTGTTCTATGGAGACATTTATAAGTCGTTCTCTTCTACCATTTCTCTTTCCCATTCCGTCTTTCCCAACAAAGCTTCTGATATAGCTATCAGACAATATCGCTGAACCACTTTGGGGTTGAAATCTCCAAGTATAGTCATAATTTCTCGACTTGGAATTTTACGAATGGTTTCTTCAAGATTGCCATAAAATTCATCTACTTCTTCAGTTGACCGACTTGTAAGAGCGTAGACGTGTATGAGATTCAAAGTGAATAGTTTCCAATTCATTTTTATTGCTATAATTCGACTATTGACAGGATTAAAAGCAGTTATATATTTACTAGCATATTTCGTCAAACAAATGCCGCACCACTGTCGTGACCTAAAAACAATATTGTGTTACTATTTTGAGTTGTACAGTGACCAGATTCTCTCTAGCGAGTCTCGGATAAATAAGTGATCATTATCCCGTACCGTACCCGAATCCATCATTTGTGTTCATGGGATAATACCTTAGGTGGGTTCCCATTACTTTCCACCAGTCTTAGTATTACATTTCCTTAATTCTTGATGAAACGGTTATACAGCCGTGACTCAGTCACAAGAGCCTCGTCTGTTATCCAGTAGGGCGCACTGGATGGTTTATGCCATCACTCGTGCAGGTGAGGTTGACATTTAGGCTGGCTTAGACCTCTTGCCTTTGCCCCTTAAATTTTATAAAAAAATGGAGCTATGAAAATCAAATCTGCGCTAGAGTTAAGACTGAAGCAAACAAAAACCTATTTTCTAAACACTTGGATGGTTTACTAAGTTATTATAGCACTTATCATAATATTTCAAAATTCCTAATTTTACTAAGTTTGCATGGATATATAATCCATATATCGATGAAGAAGATAATGCATTTGCATAGAAAACTATTAAAAAGGAAAAATTGATAAAATTATCATGCGATACTTCATTAAAATTAAAATTTCATAGTGAAACCCTAGTTAAATTTTGGTTGAATCGAATTGAAGAATATAATTCTTTGTTTCGCAAAGCAATGCAGGTCCTGCTGCCATTCTTAATGTCATATTTATGCGAAGTGAAATTTTCTGCAATGGAATCCAAATAGTGAGCTGGTTTAGTAGTAGAAAAAGAACTACATGATTACATTTTTTTAAAGGGGGGCTAGTAACATAAAGTTCATTGGCTTCAAATTATCATTTCGGAAACTGATCATCTAAACACCAAATCACTTTTTATAAATAAATTCCCGATGTATGTTTCGCCAACCATGTTAGCAGAATCCAGGAGATGATTCAATTCAATAAGATTGAATCATCTCCTGATGATGTTAACATGGTTAGCGAAACACCCGTCGAGAATATAATTAAAAAATGATTTGTTGTTTAATGGTAAATATCGTTTAGTGTTTCACACCAATAATAAATAAATATAGTTTAGCGTTTCACACCAATGGTTCCAATAGAAGAATTGATAATTTTAATATATAAAATCTTTACACAATAATCTGGGAATAATGAAAATCGGTTACGATTTTTTAATCTACATACTTAAGTATTCTGCTTTTTCAAGGATAAAGTGGTTGTTTTCAATTTTTTTTTATATATTAGATGAATGATATAACTCGGTGCCTTTTTATTGCGTGTTTGATATCTTCGTTTTAAATCTAAATAGTTTACTGTTCTTTTATGTTTTGTAAGTGTGCTCCATTAAGTTCTCAATATGCTTTGACGAAATACGGGACATAACTTCACAAAACGCCACTAAACACAACAGTTATCGACAAGCAGCATTTGGCATTTTTATTGAATTTCAATTTAAAAAAAAATGCTGCCGAAACTACGGCACTTATTTTGTCATCCTGGAGAGAAAACTAATCCACCCGACATCCACACAAAGAAAAATTGGATGCCGAGGAACTTAAACAGCTACTAACTGAAAATTTGGCTCATACTGTTACTGTGTGTACCGAATCATTTATTTTGTATGGGCATTCGTCAGTTGTCCAAAAACTGTTACCTCATACTGTTACTGTGTGTACCGAATCATTTCTTTTGTATGGGCATTCGTCAGTTGTCCAAAAAGTGAAATAGCTAGTGAAGATAAAATAGGTTATTTTGAGTCTTAGGTGTGTACTTGCTTTTTTAAAGTGAATTCTGAATTTATCAGAAACATCTCGGTGTTCTCTTAAAAATACCTTTCATTAGAATTTTGAATTTTGAGAATAGAAAATTGTCTCGCTAGAAAAATAAGGTGAACAGTGAAGAGTTACGAGTGTGGATAGTTCAAATGTTCTTAAAGAGTCTTTCAAATTAAGCGGTTTCTCTAAGTTCTTGCATAAAACACAGAATTTGCATTGATTTAAAAAAAAATGTTGAGAATTGAAGCATAGTGTATGATATTTAAACACGAAAGACCATATCTGCCAAATGATCACGTTGTGATTCACTGAGTCGAAATTGTTGTGAATGTCGACTAATGGAAATTTCTGGGTCTTCAGCAACGTTTTCGCATAATAAATCAATATTCTCTTGTGAATGACGACTACGATTATACATTGCTCTTCTTTTCTCTTCCACCTAACCAGTTTCTTGAAATTTTTGAATAATTCGATTGATAATGCTTTCAGATGGATGATTGTATAAACCGTAAATATCTCAAAATTTTCTAAAAACATTTTTCACCGAACGTCCATCTTCATAAAATAATGCAATAATTAACACGTTGTTATATTGTATACTGCTCAAATTTTATAAATGTCATACATTACACTTCTGAAATGAGACTACACCTAGGCAAATTCACAACGCCATCTGTGTTTTATTCAAGAATTAAAAAACCACTTAATTTGAAAGACGCGTTAGATGCCTCCGAGACAGATGCATCTAAGAACTGGTATTTTAATCATTTTCTTTAACAAGAAAGGTAAAACATTTAAACCTCTGTAAACACGATGTCAAAATTGTTATTCATCTCGGTATTCTAAGTTTCCACCATTGAATTAAAACATCTAGTATGATATCAAGAACAAATAAAATAAATCTTTTATCTATTAACAGCACCATAAAAGCAATTTTGCAGTGGAGCCAAAAGAAAAGATTTAGTATCAAGCAATAACATAAATTCTTTTAGGAGATTCTAGAGATTTCCACTTATTTACAGCTCAATCAACATAGCTCATTCGAAGCAGTTCTTTCGTGGTGTTAACGTTATCGGTTAAGTACTGTACATTCGAGGAATTCCCCATTCTCTGTCTCTGTTAGACAGTAATCCTCTCATTCTTTCTTTTGCGCATTTCAGAGGCCAAGCTATGTTGGTTGAGCTGTAAATGTCTTTCCTATGACTACACCAGCATTGAACTCAAAGAGTACATTTTGCCTCAATTCAAAGTCTGGATGGTTACATATAAGGTCAAGTTCGGCTTAAATATATAACTTGTACACATAACACGTACAGTTTTTTTGTTACGGGGGGTCGGTGGTGGGGAATAAAAGGAAACGACATATTTTTACAATCAAATATTTATTTAATATAAACATGTAAAATGTTAAATCTATGCAAATATATTACGGAAGATTATGTGAATAAAAGATACATTACATAAGATGTCATAGAGCGACAAAAACTTTCACTTTTTCCTCTTATGTTCTGTAGCATTAGGTCTTTTTAAAAACCAGCAGTAGTCGCCCAACATAGATGGGTTCCAGCGTCCTGATGTCGTGGTGAACTCTCTCTCCTTATTCGTTGCTTATTGCACTGCAAATTTTTCAGAAAAAATCCAAAAGGGAGTATAAAAAATGCATTTTTAAGGATAAGCGACACCCTAGTATTTCATAGGTATTTCTATATTCATACAGTTTTCATCTTTCTTGTTGCCCAAAAATCCTTTCACTACATTTACAAAACACTTTCAAGCTGCCAATTCTAGTGGCGGCTCGTGGGTTTTTAAACTGGGAGGGCGTAGAAGAAAATAGTTTTCCTTCCTCCCTTCTACTTTTCTTGTTCCTTGGAACGGTACAGGAGGTGAATCAAGAAAATGATTTAAATGAAAAAAACTGAACGGAAATAAAATATGGTGTTTTGCTCTGAAAAAATGATTACTGTGATAAATGCTAGAGGGCGCCCCAACGCCCTCCCTCACGAGTCACCACTGGGAACCTGTTAAAGAGAAATACAAGTGTTTCACTTTGCCGAAAACTGAATGTAACATTTTCAAGTTTTCGGGGGATCGCTATATATCTTTTGTGATATTAATGGTTTAATGAATGAGCTTAATATTGAACAGGTACGAAAAGTAACAAAGGAGGAAGGGGAAAGCAAAAACAAATTCAGCGGCACTATTTTCTTCTACGTCTTCCTACTTTAAAAACCCACGGGCCGTCACTGCAGGTTCCACTGTTGAAGTCTGGAACCAAGAAATTCCGATTTTTGTTTTGATAATTGCAGACAACGTAACAAATCATTTAATTCATTCTGAGTTATTAAGTGAGGTTCACTGATAGTTGTTAAAATTTTTGGGTCACAACTGGTGTTCTCAATCTTGTCCCTTTCCTTTCTCGAAATCTGTTCTGTTTTAGTGATACAAAAGTAACAATCACTTCCAGGTCAGTAGGTTTGGTTAGGGAACCAAAGGAACAGCAAATGGAAAAACAACGGAATTTTTGTGCGATGCACTCACTACATTAATTTTACGTGACAACTCACACACCAAACATGAGGAGCCCAACTTCTATCTTGATCTCCAATTTGGCACTTAAAATATAAAAGATAGGCTTCTTTGACTTCTTTGAATATAGATCTAACTTGTGATTTTGAATTAAATCGTCTGCATATATAACAAAACTTATCCGCTGGATTTTACTTAGATTTTATATAAAATCGACTTAACTTGTACTTGACACACTTACAAACACTTAGCTGTACTGTAAAAGTGACATAAATAAACTAAACTATAGAAACAAAAAAATGGCCTTAAAGGTTCGTAGAATCCTGTGGAAATATCCCCTTTATGGTCTGGTAGTAATTTCTACATTGTCCAGTCCAAAGTCAGGTACAAATAATTTCAATGTGCCCATGATATAAAGGAGAAGCAGATCCTTGAAAATAAGACGTGCTAGGCTGTTTCTGTGAAAAGGTGTTTTAATAACTACCTAAATGAAACGCGAAAAGGGCATTCTCATTATTATTACAAAAATCATATCGACCTGTGTTATTGTCAGTAGATGACATAGATGATTTAAAATCGAAAAAAATGCGTTACTTATGGGCACTGTCAACTATATATTTAGTTTTGAAACGATTTAAAGTGACACTGGAGGCAATCAATCAATAAGCGATACACATGTTTAATTTACTTTCCAAGTGGAAAGAAAAATACTTTTCACACGATTCGATAAATAGAAGCTCCATTAATTTAACGTGTTTTTTATTCATATTGATATATTCAAACTGGAGTAAGCTATAATATACAAGATGTAAACCTTCTATTTTATATGAACGCAATATCTAATTATGTCCTGGGTTTTCCACAGATCTCAATAGAAAAATATTAATGTGCTTTGTACACTTTAGAATATTAATTTTTAATCGAAAAATTACTTTTTCAAATTACTACTTCCATAATTCGTTTTATATTTCAGATTATCAATTTGTCTCTAATATAAACCCGTTAGATCAAAACACTGTAGTTAGAGAGACGAGAAAAATGCGAAATATTGGGAAGGAATTGCACTCATGTATATTTTATGTTCCAGAATTATTGTCTGTCAGACGTGGATTAAATATTTAATGGATCG
This sequence comes from Cosmopolites sordidus, assembly GCA_031761425.1. Taxonomy (NCBI): domain Eukaryota; kingdom Metazoa; phylum Arthropoda; class Insecta; order Coleoptera; family Curculionidae; genus Cosmopolites; species Cosmopolites sordidus. The sequence goes on from JARFXV010000969.1 coordinate 330,939, forward strand.
AAATTATATATTTTGTGTTACAGTTAATAAATTACCTTAGAACTACACCATTTTCTGTAATGTCACACTAAGTAGTTTCATGATTAGAAGATGTGGTGTAATAAATGGCCTTTTTCTATGTAGTTTAATCAAAAATGTTTTTTTCTGACACATAAATAGCGCTATTAATAGGAAATAAAGCCAGGGGACTAGAATGTTCAATTATTCTTATGTATTGTGCATACACTCAGTATCAAAATGTTAGAAACACTGGAATAATTAATTTTTAAGACTCTTCAAATTATATTATTTTTATGTGAAAATTACAGTTAAGTTAATCTCACTCATCTTAAGTTGAATTGAATATTTTTTTCAAGAAAAATAAAATTTAATACAGTAAAACTCGGTTATAACGTACCGGAGGGCGGTACGATGTACAAGAAGTTAATTACATTAGAATACACATGAAATATGATGAAATACACATAGATAATTACATTTGTATGATTTTTATTAATTCTTGACAAAAAACACGTATTCTAATGGAAGCAAGAACAAAATAATAGAAACTTTCATTTTTAAAAATTAAAATCTACTTTAAAAATACTATTAAAATCTACTTTAAAAATACACAAAAAAACTTAAAACTACTTTGTAAAAAAGTCTGTAATATGAGTTTGCTTTTGGCGATTTACAAGAACATTTTGTTGTAAATACAGTTCTAGTTCAAGCGCTGCGCTCAAAATGCCATCTTCTGTAGTGCTTCTACTTTTTAAAAATCGTTTTACGTTTTTTATGCCTGTTATGGTATTATGAAAAGTTGGGAGCATTTCTTCTAACGGTACTTTTTCATCTTCATCATCACTCTCAAGCTGTTCAACTCCACCAATCCGCGCCGTAATCTCCTGGTCGGTAGGTCGCAAGATCTTTATCCACATCAAAGAAAGCGTCTATTATAGTAGAATTTAAATTTCCCAAGCTAAAATTATTATTAGTAAGCAATACACTTAAAGGCAGGTTGTTCTCGGCCTCCTAAGCTTGTTTAATAAGCTATTAGGGGAAAGGCAAGCATCGTCCTCATCGAACTCGCAAAAGGAGGGCCATGCATGTTTGAAACAATTCTTAATTGTTTCTTGGGAAACTTATTGTTAAGCTCTCAATACCATCTCAATAGCATCTAGCATATTTATTGCTACTGGTGTGCTATTTTCAATGCAGTCAAGATTACTGATCAAAAGCTATCGTCAATAATAAACTTTCAAACTGTGAATAACACTTTGATCAATTGATTGTAGAACGGACGTAAAATTGGTAGGAAAAAATCCAGTTTAGTATTTTTTAGATTCGTGAGATGCGGCTGAGCAAGGCAGTTATCAACAAGCAATAATGTGTGCCTATTTTCTCTTATCAGTTGTTTGTCCCATGATCTTAATTCACTTTCGAAAATATTATCGAAATTATCCACGCTCGCTTGTTTGCTGTATAATTAACTGGTAATTTTTTTACATGTTTTAAAACACCTGGGTTTGTTAAATTTGCCAATAACTAAAAGTTTGGATTTAATCCAGTCCATGGATTTAATCCAGTCCATCACATTTTCTAGGTTTACACTCGCAGCTTCTTCATGAATTTTATTAGACCTTATATTGTACCGTTTTTGGATCAATGTAACCAACCCGAATCGCAAGAAAAATCCAGCAACATTTAATATTTTCGCAAACTCTTCAGCCTTTGCCTAAAGAATGAGCCCAGGAATTGTAGTATTTATGCTTCTTTGATACGTAAGCCATTGAAGTAATGCTGCATCCATATTTTTGAACAGGTTTGCGAATTCTTTAACCTTGTTTCGAAACTCCGCGTAATAGCAATATTTTATGCTTGTTTTTCAGTACTGTTGAATTTTTTCAAATCCCTGGATATGCAGATGTCGACTTGTTTAGCACCACTTTCTATCTGCTGAATTACTGACATTTTTTCATCCATTGTTAAAGCCTTTCGAACCATTTTAGTGGAACTAACTTCGGTTGATTCATCCATGCTTAAAATACAATTCGTTTATAAATCCGCTTAGATATGATCACAAACAGCACAACTTTACTATACACCAACAATACCAACAATAAAACTAAAGTCGGTCGGTCCAAAGGCGGCTGCCTGTCTTTTCCTTGTGGTGTACCATACAATACATGTTATCCAAATACAAATAAAATTAATTAAACATAAAGATAAAGGTATTAGGGTGACAGGCGCATCAGTAACTAAGGCTATTTAGTGACTGGACCTACAGCTTAACGTGGGTTCCGAACCACGGTCATCAAGACACCGACAATCCAGGCCAGCACCCCCTCAGGCTATCAATCCTCGGTTATGTGCTTATCCATAAGTCTATCAGAAAGCCTACCGACTGGTGAGTGAGCAACGTAGAATACTTCTCAGAAGGTATCCGGCATTACCCAGCCTTTAACAGGCGTGACTGAGGGGTAATTCGTTGTCGGATTTTACACTCTTGTCTATAAACAATCACAGACATTTAGGGAGTAAACAGACAAAAGAAAGAAAAACCACCATCCGAGCACTGGACTCGAACCAACTACCGCGCCAATGCGGTTTCGGCGCAGCAGTGGCAGGCCGTTGCTCTTACCGTCAGCACCAACGCGACCGGCATTAAAAATAAAAAGTCCCTTCTATTTTAATAGCGGACCAGGAAATTTGATAATTTCTATCAGAAGTACTTAATAATGGAGTATGTTATACAAATGAATTATCTATTGAATGCTTCTTAATAACTGCCGGGACTTGGTTATGCGGTACGTTATATTCGTAGAAGTGAGCTTTATTGTATTTTGATTTTTTTAAATGAATAAATATGAATTTTTTTTTGAACTGAGGAAAGAACAAAGTTAACAATAAGAAAACATAAAAAAACACAAATGGTAATAAGAACATAGAACAAAAGAGTAAAGCATAGATAAATGCCGTTTTAATATTTTGTAGTCTTTCCACCACCATTACCAATTCTTTTTGGTAATGAATCGTACAACCGTTTTGTTATTTGTTGTGGAGTTACTTCCCATGAAGGCTTAAGTGCACTTTTCAAATCTTCCATATTTACAAATTATTTTGGCTTCACTACAAAATCATCTTAAATGAAAGTATCCCTTAGACATTTTCAATAATATTCAAATCTGGAGAGATATCAGTCCAGGCCAATTTAGAAACATTATTTTGCTGAGCCAATCGGTTATAATTTTTGCCAAACAAATATCTTGTCGTGTGCCGAGCGTTATCTTATCGAAATACTGGCGAAGCTTTACTCAAATCATTAAAATATAACTTTTGTTTGTAATAAATATTTATGTTCTTTAGAAAGAAACATTTAAGTCGCCACTTTTTTTTTTTAGCTAATACTCACCCAAACCATGACATTTCCTCCTCCCATTTGTCATCTCAATACATTAAGTTCTTCCTTCCTGAGATATGAAAATAAAAGGAAAAACTATCAGACCCATCCAATTTTTTTTTTGGTAAAAAAAATGATTTTCGCTCAATTTTTTTCCTTCAAAATTATCGTACAATATTCTTTTTTAATAATTTTTAGGCATTCCTAGCTTTTGTTTGCACTTTACCTTCCTCAGTAATTGCTATTGCAATCTTACGGCAATTCGATTCAATTTTCAGAACGAGTGTTTTTTTCTTTTCTTGGCTTGAGAGGTGGACTCCCCCCAGTTGAACGATGAGTTGGTTCACGGAACCGAATCAACTTGACAACTAATGAAATACTTCGTTTTAATCTGCATCCTATGTTCCAACAACTCCTCCTGTCTGCATGTAATGAAAAAATTAATCGTCTCTCTTCTTCTGAAAAACACTTCTTTTTTCCATAATGAATCTACATTTCTTAATTTTGTTCTATACAAATCTACAAGATGAAACTGATGAATAACTGAATTGAATAACTCTATATTTTTCTACTTATTTTAGAATTTTTATAATATATTGCACTAGATAAAAAAAAGATAATTTAATTGAAAATAGCAAATCATCGGGATACAATTATTACTATATATTTTAATATCCAAAACAACAGAAACTTTCTTGATTACCTAATAGTTGATTATTACGTCGAGAACTTCTCAAATATCCCATTAATGACAAATTTGCCATAAACCGACAGATAAGTTGTCAGGTTAAACATTAACACCTACTAAAATAACAAAATTGTGTATTGAGTATCTGACGTATCGCTATCATCGATAGTATTAGTAATCGGAAAAGATCTTTCCAATACTCACTATTTTTGGGTAACTTATTTAGTGTTATTTTTAATTAGTCATCAGCCAAAAATAACGAGTTGAAAATACGTAATACTGCGCAAATATATTATGGTTATACTATTTTCCTCCAGAATTTGTGCTTAAATGATGTGAATAGTTTAGACTAGTAAGAAAAGTAATATTTTTTGTACATATGTGGGTCAAGTATGAGTCATAAATAAATGGACTAGTCCATTTATTACTTTAACATTTTATCAACCAGAGATTTTAGAGGTTTATTTTTTTATAAACTTTACTTTATATAATTAATATTAATGATTAATTAAATACCATACGATAAAATTCTGGTAATTGTTTACCCAACTACAAAAATAAATCTAAAACTTTCAAGTTCTGCATTTTTCGGCATTTTTGCTATCATGGAAAAAAGGCGAATTTCAGGTGTTTTAGACATTTGAACTTTGAGAAAGCAATCAGATATTTCTGTGGTGATTCGTGACTGTTGCGACACGCCAGAATCGAAGGAACAGTCAGAATAATGAGTTATATCACAAACGTGAAGGAGGTCACGGGCACTGTTTTGTGGAATTAGTAAATTATCTTTATCGGATATTTGGAATGGGGGAGAAATACGATCATGGGAGAACAAAATAATCTGACTTTTCAGTCTACCCTCGTATATCTCAATTTGCTTTATGAAGAAAGTTATTGCTCTTGAGAAAAAGTGTTTTTTTTTTACTGAAAAATCCTTCAGAACTAATGAGTAAACACTCCACTCCATGAATTAAACCTCTAAAATCATCCGATTAAACCAGTTATAATTTGATAGCATTCATTTGAGTTGCTTCATCGTGATTCTACAATATCATTTGCGTTGAATAGTACCATAAACACTTATTTACTTTAATACACTTATTGAAATGTTGTGGTGAATCAGGTCGGAAGAACCACTATATATATATATATATATATATATATATATATATATATATATATATATATATATATATATATATATATATATATATATATACATTTTATACATTATCGATTGACATTGAAGCAATTTTCGAAACAGCGTTTAATGTATTGCCGCGTTTCTAACTGAAAAAAAAAAAATATATATATATATATATATATATATATATATATATATATATATATATATATATATATATATATATATATATATATCATCATCATCATCATCATCAGCCCGTATCGATCCACTGCAGGATGAAGGCCTCTTCAGCATGCTTCCAACCTTCACGGTCCTGGGCTTTCCTCTGCCACTCGGGTCCAATATACTTAACGATGTCATCAGTCCATCGTGCTTTCGGTCTTCTTCGCGGACGTTTGCGATCAAGCGGTATCCACTCCAGGATTGCCTTGGTCCATCTGTCGTCCCATCGCCTCGCTATATGGCCTGCCCATCTCCATTTCAACTGTTTTACTCTTCCAATGATGTCACAGACTTTTGTTTGTTCCCTGATCCATGCGCAGGACTTTCTGTCTCGTCTTGTAATGCCAAGCATACATCTTTCCATTCCCCTCTGTGCCACCCGAAGTTTTTGAATTGATTGCGATGTGAGTGTCCAGGTTTCACTTCCGTATGTCATAACGGGTAGAACGCACTGATCGAATAGTTTTCTTTTCAGGCAAAGTGGGAGTCTGCTCTTAAACACTATGTTGAGCCTACCAAATGCCTGCCAGCCACATTTAACACGCCGTTCCACCTCCCGGGCGGTATTCCCCTCCATGGAAATCTTCTGCCCAAGATATACAAAGCTGTCCACAATCTCTAAATCCCTTCCTAAAACTGATATTCTTCTGTCCTGAGCGAAGTTATTGAACATAACCTGACTCTTTTTCAGGTTTATTTTCAAGCCAAAGGGTTCGCCAGCCCTTTGCAGTTCTTGTATGCGTCTTTGCAGCTCCTCTGGGTCTTGTGAAATGAGAATAATATCATCTGCAAATCTAAGATGGTTTAAGTTTGCACCATTGATCTTTACCCCATCCTGTTCCCAATCCAGTTTACGGAATACTTCTTCAAGGCCAGCCGAGAAAAGAATAGGCGATATTGCGTCACCCTGCCGTACACCTCGTTCTATATTAATTCCCACTTCAAGATCATCAAGGTGAATTGTGGCTGTAGCTCCATCATATATCGATTCTAATAGGTTTACATAGGCTCTCTCTACACCTTGGCTAAGCAGTGCATCCATTATCGCATGCTTTGAGATGGAATCAAATGCTTTTTCGTAGTCGATAAAAGCCAAGCACAGTGGCATGGTGTATTCGTTGTGCCTTTCTATGACCTGCTGTACAACCTGGATGTGATCCATTGTACTGAATCCACTTCTGAATCCTGCTTGTTCTCTTGGTTGTGCGTCATTCAGTTTTTTTAATATTCTTTTAGAAATTATCTTAGTGAAAACTTTGTACATCACTGATAGGAGGCTTATTGGACGGTAGTTCTTTAAATCTTCCTGTGCTCCTTTTTTATGTAAAAGGATCACTTCTGCATTTTTCCATAAGTCAGGTACTTTTTGTTCTTTGAGGCATTTTGAGTATAATTTTGCCAGTGTTTTATGTAACGTCCGACCACCAGCTTTTAGCATTTCGACAGTTACACTATCCTTTCCTGGAGCCTTGCCGTTCTTCATCAATTCTATAGCATTTGTTACTTCCTCCACTAGGATATCTGGTATTATATATTGTTCTTCCGTGGGTATTGCTGTCCCTGATGCTGATCAGAGCCAGTCAGGGACAGCAATATATATATATATATATATATATATATATATATATATATATATATATATATATATATATATATATATATATATCCGCATCCCGTGCGAAGTTCTTTCAACTGAAATAAGATCAAACATAACCAAAATATGTATTAAGTGTTAAACAATAAAATAGAAGAGAATAGAAGAGAGAGAAGAGAAACACTAAATTCCTTTTTGTCATTAACTTCTCGGCGCGTGTTTCGCTAACTATGTCAACATCAGGAAATGCATCAACTAGCATCAACAGGAAATGTTTCAATCTTTAAATCAATTAATTTAAATCGAATCAACCAAGGCTGATAGCAACCAAATAATGGCGCTAATTAAAAGTAATCGGCTTACAACAACTCGAGAGATCGGAGAAATGTTTGGAGTCTACAGTGACAAGGCGATAGCTAACCGTATCAGTTAACGAAGAAAAAAATATGATAGACCGAATTTCTGTTTACGAGTCATTGAAACGCAACGAAATGGATTCACTTTTAAAGCGTTTGGTAACAGGTGATGGATAATGGATTGCATATAATAATGTAAAACGTAAGATATAATAACGTATCATGATGTAAGCGCGGGGATTCCCGTTTACATCCGAAGAAGGTTATGCCATGTGTATGGTGGGACTGGAAAGGAATCCTGCAGTATAATGTAATAGGTGTTTCGGTTAACAATGTCGATCTTGGTAAGAGATGGCATTACTAAAACATTTGTTGGTATAGACTAATGACATCCATGGCGTTTTGGAGAGTAAATATGTGCCATCAAAAGCCAGTTCGTTATTAATTGTCATTGTGTAAAAACATAGTTTTAATAGCTTTGAATATGTCGAATTATGTACCAGAAAAAGGCGTTTTGCGGGGAAGAATAACCTTCTTTCATTTGAAAAAAACAGTTGTAGAAAGTTTTCGATTGTTGGTTGAAGCTTATAGTGAACATGCTCTAACACAAAAAACTTGTGAATTATGGTTTAAACGCTTTAAAAATGGCGATTTTGATATAAAAGACAAGGAGCGTCCAGGACAGCCGAAAAAGTATGAAGATGCAGATTTGCCAGCATTATTGGATGAAGACTCGACTCATACGTTGAAACAAGTGGTAGAAGCATTGAATGTTGCTCAATCTACTATTTTCGAACGTCTACGTGCATTGGGAAAGATCCAGAAGGAAGGAAAATGGACTCCATATGAATTAAAGGAAAGAGGCATTGAAAGGAAAAACCACTTGTGAAACTTTACTTGCCAAACAGATATTAAAGGCTTTTTCCATCGAGTTGTGACAGGTGATAAAAAATGGATCTATTTTGACAAATCAAAAGGTAAAAAATCATGGGTAGACCCAGGCCAGCCAATATCACAACCAGTGCGCAATATACATGGAAAGAAAACTTTGCTGTGTAATTGGTGGGATAGTGTGGCAGCTATGTATTACGAATTGTTGAAACCTGGTAAAACGATTACTTGCAATCGATACAGACAATAATTGATAAAACTGAATCGAGCATTAAAGGAAAAACGACCAAAATACGTCCAAAGACACGATAAAGTAATTTTTCAACATGATAATGCTCGGCCCTATGTTGCAAAACGTGTAAAAAACTATTTGAAAAAACGTTAAATAGGGCGTCCTACCCCATCCGCGGTATTCGCCGGACTTCGGCCCCTTCGTACTACCACTTATTTCGGTAGATGCAGCACGAACTTTCAGAACACTTAATGGTTGGCGTCAAAAAACCAAAATTTCTTTTGGCGCGGAATCCATTCTTTGACAGAAAGATGGGAGAAACTAATAGCTAACATTATTACATTACATTATTAACCGAAACACCTACTATATTATTATTATATGACATTATCATAGGTGACGAAACTGGATAAACTTGGATGAACAATATAACAATTCAATTTTAGAAGAAAATTAACGAAGATTGTTCGTTCAGGCAGTGCTCCGAAAAAATTTTTGTATCGAACTTTGTTTTCTGGGGCATATCTACTGTAGTTTTCGGGGCATTGTTGTAGTGTTCGGTGCACTATTGATTAAATGTGCGGCATACATTAACTGGTATTTTTCACTGTTTATAAATACGTTTTTTCTTGAATTATATAGACAGTTTAGCACTAATAACGAAAATAAACATAACATTTGAACAGTCCTTGATTATTTTGAACCTAAAGTAAACAGAATGTTAAAATAAATCCACCGGAGCAGATGTCATGACAGGAAACAAATATGTGGATTTTGATGTATGTAAAAAGAGATATAGATTTTGTTGAGATGAAGAATATTGTTAATGAAATGCAAATATAAAAAAGATGAAGAATATTGTTGATGAAATGCAAATAACAAACATTTTTTATTTCTAACGTGTTTAAAAGATGCGTTTACATTTTTGTTGTTGTTCAGAGAGCATAGAAACTAATAAACATCTTACACGATGATACATCTGGGGGAAATTTTTATAATATTTTTAGTCACAAATCATACCACCTTTAAATAATTCAACATAAAAAATGAAACGTGTGTTACCGGATTAAAAGCATATTCTGTTATATAGCTGGAAGTGATAAACATGCTTCATCATAATAATGCCAGATCTCATACAACCGTTTCAACAAACTTTTTTTTGAAAAAAAACATTATAAATAACATTACAACACATTATAAAATTTGCAATTTCAAAACATTTAAAAAATAATCTATACCAATTTGAACTTCGATGATACGTGATAAAATAGACGTGTACAAAATAAAAAAAAATGGGTGCCGCCGAGACTTAAACGTAATTTTAAAGTATAATGTCTAACAACACTCTCAGTAACATTAAATTTTTAAAAGTACGTACAGTTTTTAATCTACTCACACTGATAATCTTTTTTTCTCGGCAGCCATTTAATTTGTTTATTTTTGTTGTTTGTTCAACTAAAAAAGTTCAGTGTTTAAACAACCGGAACACTTTTTGTTACGTTTGTGACGAGCATACGGTAAAGAAGTTTCGAAAACATATACCATTTCAAAAAATTTTGAAAATATAATGTTAGAACTAGCATAACGAACACATCTACTGTAATCCAAATCTACAATTTAGCACCAGATCTACTGTAAACCTGTGATATCAATTAAAAATTGAGTATAATTTAAAGACTTACTTGATACTTGTCTAGATAACAAGAGAGTTATAAACAGTCTAAAAACGCTTGTAAATTGTAACAAATAGCTTCTACCGCCATGTGCTTTTACAAAATCTTTTTAGCTTCATAACATATTAATATTAAATGTTTAAGATTTTGTTAATAAAAATATGTAGACACTGAAGAAGTAACAATCCTAATGGTAAAGATGTTTCGGCAATTCACCAATATCATTTTGAAAAGAAATTAAGCAGTTTCATTTAACAAGCTAATATGTTTGTGTCTATGTGTATTAGTACGTAACAAGCTAATGTTTTTATGCTTTGAATTTTTAGGATTTCAAAAGTGTTCTAACCCAACTACAATGCATCAAACGTCTTTATTCGACTTTAGATGACGAACCACCATAAAATAGAAATGTTTATAGCTGACTTGCAGAATTTATACTTACCGTATCTCAATATTTGTTGTGGCAAGAAACATGCGATGTTATAAGGGAAACCCAAGACATCGATCGACTTATACATCCATAGGGACTATCATCAAATAAATATATATGATAGTATATGAACATTTGGTTGTAAGAAAGCTTGTAGTCGATGGTGCAAACACATGTTCAAACAATTTTACCGAGGAGCTGCAAACGAGTAAAAATATTTTGGGTTTTCCAATGTAGCCAACCAATATTTTTCTTTCGTGGAAAATGAAAATGTTTTGAAAAAAAAGATTGTTTTGAAAAAGAAAGTACTGTGGTTTTTAATAATCGAAGGATTGTAATTGCTGATGAGTAGACAAACATTTGCTGTTGGAAGTCACCGGTGAAATCGTGTAAGATCGACTTTTTGAAGAAAAACATTATCAAATGCATGTCCTATTTGCTATATAACCCTAATTTATCAGCATGTATGTTTTTGAGAATTTTTGGTGTTGTGAATGACAATGGAATTGGAGGATCAGGTATAACTTCGAATTCAAGCAATTGTACAAATAAGTGGATATTGTAAGCTATATAAGGGTTCAGATGGGCGGGATAGGTGGCAAGAATGCCTAAAAACCGAGTACCAAAGAAAATCATGGAGGGGCGAATAGAGGGTATCGGAAAATGAGGTAGACCAAACACATGATAGCAGGATAATGTAAGAAGAGATCATGAAGAACTGCTGTACATTGGCAAGAGGCCGAATATGTTTTTGAGTTCATCAATTCTCAGTTGTGTAAATATTTCGAAAATGGGTTCAAGCGAATGAAAAATTGTAATGATGCAAACAGAGAATATTTGGAAAATATTAAAGCTGATCTTATCTAATTTATTTTTTTCCTTACTATTTGCAGAAAGTTTTGCCTATTCTCAAGATTTAGTTTAATCTGATTACCCCTTTCGGAAACTCAAGAAATATGACGAAAATATACAAAAGGACGAAAATGTATAAGAAACAAGATTATAATTGAAGCTGTGGAATCGTAGCTAGAACAGGATAACATTTTCTTTTTATAACGATTAAAATTACTCTTTCATCGGTGCATTAAATATATATCGGTCATTAAGTAATATATGGTCTACATTCTATATATTACTTCGAAAGCATGTAGGTTTTTCTAGGCTAGGCCAAGTATTTATTAATACCTCTTCTTATGACCGTTTACTTTTCCAGATTTATTGTGTGTGGAGCTAGATGAAAAACGTATTAAATAACAAGAAAAGTTTAAATTACAGTGTGTTTAATAACTTGATACTGTAATGATAAATACCGCTAAAATAGATGCGTGTATATACATGAGTTCGAAAGAAACTTCTACGTATAGTATTTTCAAAAGGTATTTATAAAATAGGTCACCGTTAATAATTACGAGGATTGCTATTTATGTATCCGAAATTGGCAACAATGTTGTTACTAGGCGTCATCTGACATATACATCGTACAGTTTGATATTGTCTGTATACGTACTGAAAACATTTTGTCATATGGACGCCATTTGTGTTGTTTAATGACTTTTCATTTTTTCAAAAAATCATCTCAGTCAAAAAATGGATCATTTTCGTGCGATGATTTACGACTTTCGACATGGATTATTTCAACAATAGTGCAACAATCAACTCAGTTCTGCTTTTGGCAATGAACCACCATCTAAAACTACTGTATATCACTGGTTTAGTGAATTCAATCGTGGTCTTCGTTCATACACAGACGAATTTAAAGAAGGTTGTCCAAAATCGGTGGTTGTGACAGAAAACATCGATACTGTGCGCGAACTGATAAAGCAAGATCGTCATGTGATATAGCGTGAGATTGAGGCATCCCTGGGCATTAGAATGACAAGCATACATAAGATTTTATTGAACATTTAGCCGCGAAATAACATTCCGCATAATTTCACAAGTGCTCAAAAAAAGGCTTATGTCGATTGGTGCAAGGAAATGCTCAAAAAATACAATCGTGGTGCGTTAAAAGCCGTGTATACCATCTACACACGTGACGAATCTTGGATAGATGCCTATGAGCCCGAAAGTAAACAACAGTCGACTGTATGGGTCCTTGAAAACGAGCCAAACCCCACAAAAGTTGGGTTGGGTTGGGGCAAAAAGCACTTCGAAGGAAATGGCCGCCTATTTTTTTTTTTTTTGGGATAAATGGGCATGTAGCTACAGTGCTACTAGATAATCGTAGAGCAATTCTGAATGGGGAACAACCATTTTTTGCCAGAAGTCTTTGAAGAAATAAGAAAAAACAACCAGCGACACAGGATTATTCTTCACCATGACAATGCGAGCTCTCAGACATCGGACTGAACAACTGAATATTGACCGGTCAACACATCGAATTGATGGGTTATCCGCCGTACAGTCCTGATTTGGCACCCAATGATTTCTTTATGTTCCCATACGTGTAGAATGAACTAGCGGTTGATGCGTTCAAAATGCATGTTTTGGAGATGCCTCAATCGGAATGGAAAAAGTGCTATGAAAATTGGCTTTTGGAACCAGTTTCAATGATAAATATTTGATTTTATTTATTATTCGGGATACATAAACAGTAACCCTCGCATATGACATTTATTTTAAACTACCTTCTAATCGAAATAATAAAACTGATCCCTAAGTTTATTTTATTGAATTTTACTTAATTGATTATCAATTTAATAAGAAGTATTTAACGCCACTATATATTTTTCATAGATACAAATTTGACAACTAAAAATGTGTCATTATATTTCTCAGGAAATGACCAATAGTGTGGTATTGATAATATAGACGATTAAGAGGTCTAAAACTGATTCGTTTAAATTGAAATATTTTGACTGGTCGTCTCAAAGTATTAGTTTATTTTTCGCTTTGACTTATATGTTTTTTATGAATGCCATCTATAGAAGGTGATTTGTATTAAATGTAATAAAATTAATAATAATATTAGAGTAGAAATAAATGCAATCAAAGATAATGTCTATTAAATGATTTTTTTGATAATATTCACACTAAATTGTATAAAATCAGCATTGATATTATGAACAGAGTGGATGATTTAAAATATTTAAAGCATATTCATATATAGTAACAATTATAATGAACTTTTTATAAAAAAAATGTGTTTTACCATAATATTAAACTCAAATACTAAGTAGTTTTTGTAATGATGTGCACTGAATTGTATTTATGTCGCAAAAATGTAAAGGTTAATGTAATGAACAGTATTACAATAATGTAATGTAATACATATCGTTATCTCAATTTAGTTGAATACACCATAAATAATAAAATCTAATTATTAATGTTTAATGCTTTTTTTGTCAAACTTATACTTTATTGTATTAATGTTTGACGTATTTCACTAACATTGTAGATTCGCCAGAAATAAATATTTTCAATGTTGAAATGGATATAAATGTAAAACCTTTACGCAATAAAAATTATTTTTGTTAGGAAATCTTCTCAGAGGCTTTTTATTGCCTGTACAAATTCAATAAAGACGATTTTTTCGAGCCTATTTGGTCATTCAGGTGGGTTTTCGTATCTTTTAAACCGTTTAATTATAAGCTTTCCAGATGTTTTAGTGTATTGCTTTTGTTTTGTACGTGTAGTATTTTGAAATCACTGTTAAAACAATGATTTTCATTTAGTAGATATGTGTCATTGAGTTATGTTTTCGATTGAAAATTTATTTTATGTTTTTTTTTGGTGAAAGATCTGCGTGTTTGTCCTACATACGTTTTTGACGATGACCCGACCCATAATATAGTAGATATAACTCCGGGTTACTTTTTTTTTTGGTTTACTTTTGCTCTGTAATTTTTGATACATTTTCGTAAACTTTTATTTGTTTTAAAAGTTACTTTTACGTTGTTTAATTCTTATATAAAGACTTTACCAGTTTACCAGTTAATGTTTACTAAAATATGTTATGTATAAAGCTATATGTATAAAGCTATGGTAAGCTGCTAATTATGTTGCTGTAGATGTAATGATTTTTTATGTATTGTTGTATCTGTATGAAAGGGTTTACTTAAATCTAGGAAGCTTAAATGGTCGTCTCCTTCTAATTCAACCTGTAAATTTGATACTTTTATGGAGTGAATTTATATGTTCTAGAAGTACACTTAATTGTCTGTTGGCACCGGCAAATCATATCAAAATGTTGCCCACATATCTACTCCAATATACAAATTGTTTGTCCAGGTCGTTTTGTTGGATTAATGTTTCAATGTTGTCCATAAATATTTCAGCAAATAAGGGGCTTAATGGACTGCCCATTAACAAACCCTCTTTAGTATTGTAAAAAGTACTATTAAATGAAAAGTAATTTTGAGACATAAAATCAATAAGCAAATTTATGACTTCCTTGCTGATAACTGGGTTGACATTATCTTTAATGAATACTTTTTCTACCAATATTATTGAGTCTTGAGGCGGGATGCTAGGGAACAAATTCTGAACATCAATTGATATTAATCTGGAATTGGTTTAAATGTTTTTTATTTTATCAACTAATTTGTTTTAATTATTAACACCATAGTTCGGTTGAAATTGGCGGTGAGATTTAACAATATCTATTAGAAATCTTTAGGACACTTTATAAGCAGGTGTAGGCAAATAAGATACAAACTGGTATTATTCAAAAATTTGGTTTACGAAGTTTAATTAAGAAATACAGTTACGGGGATTGTAGATTCATATAAGCCAATATGTATTTGATTTCACCGGGTATTACACTGGCTGATCCCTTAATTTGGCGTTTAATCTTCCTCTGCTATGTCTCTGCGAGATACATAGGCAATATTTATGTATTGTATATATTGTATAATAGTATGTCTTCAAAAATTCCAATGTTTTTTTCCATGTGTTGGCTATTATGACTATTACCGTATTTCCTTTATTAGACTGTGAAAACTATATCATTTTCTATTGCTTTTTACGTATTGCTCTAGCTATTGTGAATTCTTGGTTGGGTACATTTCTAGTAAATATAATTTTAAAATAATAATTTCTGCGGCTTGGTATTTTAATGCTGAGGTGTGACGTGTAATACTTAAAGACGTCTCTGTTTCTACTCCTAACATTTTGTAATAATTAATAATTTATATTAATTTTCCTTGTGTTTGCCCCCCTTGAGTAAAATCGATATTAGAAAGATTTTGATTTACATACTTTTTAAAGATTATGCCTTGAACTCTTAAGTCTTGTATCTAAATCCAATATTGAAAACTCTATATTTTGTAATCTCAATAATAGCAGTGTGGATGGCCTTCAGATAAATATTAAGAACGCCTGTCTCTGTGTACAGTATGTTTCTTTCTTATTTTTAATATTCTATTACCGATATATAAATAAATATATATATATATATATATATATATATATATATATATATATATATATATATATATATATATATATAAACAGCAATAAATTATAACATCTTTTTGGAAGTAAGAAAAGAAACATCGAAGCTAATTAGACAAACTGAAAGGAAATATAAAAACAATCAACTTAATAAAATAGAAAAAGATTTCCAAAAAAATAACACCCGAAACTTTTACAAAACATTTAAAACTAAATTAACAGGCTATCAACCACAGAGCCTATGCTTTCAAAAGGAAAACGGACAATTAGCTCTAAATAACCAAGACAATTGCAAAGAACTTGCGAAATATTTTGAACAAATACTAAACTGTCCTGAGCCCTTAAACAAATTAGCAACACTAAACCCTAAACAAACAAACCCAGATTCATTACCACCGAATGAAGAGGAAATAATTAGGCAAATCAAGCGGCTTAAAAATAACAAAGCTTCTGGTGAAGATGGAATCACTGCTGAACTTTTGAAATCCGCTGGTCCAGGCACAATCAAGGAAATAACCAAAATTCTACAAGAAGTTTGGCGAACCGAACGGATTCCGGAAGACTGGAAAGATGCTCTAATCCATCCACTACATAAGAAAGGAGATAGAACGGATGTAAACAACTATAGAGGAATATCTCTTCTCCCAGTTTGTTACAAGATTCTATCTCAATGTCTACTAGACAGAGCACAGGGACATTTAGAACCGAATATTGGTGAATATCAAGCAGGTTTTCGACCGGCCAGATCCTGCCCTGAACAGATCCTGAATCTAAAGTTGATTCTAAGACATCAAAAACTGTACAATAAAAATCTCGTCTGTACGTCTGTGGATTTCAAAAAAGCATATGATTCTATTGACCGCGAATCTTTATTCCGAATCTTGAAAGAACAAGGACTAGATCTGAAAACGCTGGCAATTATTAAAGCAACGCTAACTAACACGAGGTCAAAAGTTAAATTCATGGGTGACATCTCAGAGCCCTTCGAAATTAAAACTGGTGTGAGACAAGGGGATGGACTCTCGCCACTCTTATTTAACTGTGTTCTAGAAAAAGTAATACAGGAGTGGCGTGAAAAAAAGTCGGCACTGAATATTGCTCAGCCCATTAAACTGGGGAGAATCAACATCAAAATTGATTGTCTGGCATTTGCTGATGATCTAGCAATTTTAGCTCAAGATGTATTAACGGCACAGAAACAGATTGAAATCCTAAAAGAAACAGCAGAAAAGGTAGGACTCCAAATTTCCTTTGAAAAGACACAATACATGACCTGCAACAGACTAAGAACACCATTTCTAAAAACAAAATATGGTAACATCAGACGAGTCTCTCAATTCAAATATTTGGGTGAAATAATCATGGAAAATGGGTTGGAAAAAGCGGCCAATAAGGGTAGATGTCAAAAAATGGAAACGGCATTGAGACTTCGAGACAAAAAATATTTACAACAAAAAATACCTATCTAAAAACACAAAACTGAGACATTACAACACGGTTATTAAGCCAGAATGTCTATATGCTGCAGAAACGCTCATTTTGAATAGAAAATTGAAAAATCATAAGAAAAATCCTAGGCCCCAAACAAATAAATAGCACAACATACCGACTTCGAGAAAACCAAGAAATCAAACAATACACAGATATACATAGCGATATGAGAAAAAGAAGACTTAAGTTTTACGGACACATCAAACGGATGAATCCGAGTAGGCTAACTAGACAAATACTCGAATTTTATGAAAATAGGAGTAGAGCTAAAGTAGAAATTATTAAATAGATTGCGGCAATTAAAGAGGACCTAAGATCAGCAAATATTACACAAAGTGAAATTCAGGATAGAGGCTGTTTCAGACACAAGGTTAACGTTTGGAAGGTTGGCCAGAGAGAAAAATGTAGGAAGACTGGAACAACTTGGTCTGTAGTATGGGCGCAAAGAAAGGCTAACAACAACAAACGCCTCTAATTGTACTTCGCGTGGTCCACCATACGTGAATAATAATAATATATATATATATATATATATATATATATATATATATATATATATATATATATATATATATATATATATATATATATATATATATATATAAGCGTGATTCACGGTGGATGGTACAAGTTTACGGAGAACTACTTCCGGTAATGATTTTAAATTTCGGGAAATTAAATTTAAATTTAATTAAATTTTAATTTAATTAAAATTAAATTTTTTGTAAATGAACATGAACTCTATATTTAATATAATTTTAGATTATATATTTTTAGATTCTATGAAGCATCTTGAAACTTTTTTTATAACATATGCTATACCTATCTTGAGCCGTTTCGAAAATAAAACATATTTTTTATTTCCGAATTTTAAATTTGGCAACAAACATCAGTGAATAAAAAAGTATTTATTTTTACAATCAGCATAGCTAGTAACCTGAATTTCTGAATACGGTTCCTTAATAGGTTGTTTTATGACAATGACTTGCAATAGGATATAAGGTTGCGAATATTCATCCGATGTTCTAACTCCTCTCTTGTGTTTACTAGCGATTTGTTGATAATATCTTTTACGGTGCTCCAAAGATAGAAATCAAGAGGAGTTAAATTGGGTGATCTCGGCGGACAATTCCACCTCTTGCAATATTTCATAGAGTTGCCTGGTTAATATTAACTAATATAGTTAATTCCTTCCATTCTTTACTGCGATAATTACTTACTTAAATACATTAATGAATTATCAAACTAATAATTTAAAATACATACATTTTCATAATATTTGTTTAGAAATATCACCCTAGCCGGCCGTGGCCCACTACTAAAATAAATTTTTATTATCATTTTTATCAATTATCAATTTTATTTTCATTATCTTTGCATTAATTGCATTATTTTGGTTTTTTGCTTATAAGTCAAAACTACTCTTTTGTGCTCCACTATAAAATACATGGTGTTTCATCTAAAATTCCTACATAACATAAATTCTTAAGTTCTATCAAAAGCGCACTATTTTGTAAACGCCTTGTATGTGAAAAATTAATTCTTAGGTCAAATAATCATAAAGCAATCTATTAAGGAACCGTATTCAAAAATTCTGGTATCTAGCTATGCTAGTTGTAAAAATACCTCACAAAAAAAGTTGGTATTACCTACGAGTAGATTTGGCAACACCGAAGCACAGAAAATATTTTAATTGGAGAACTAATATTTATTTACATTTCAAATCTTTATTAAAATTTCAAATCTTTCCTTTAAGTAGTTCTCCGTAAACGTCTAATGTACCATTCCCCGGGAAAATCGGAACTAAGATAATACGAAATGAAGGATTTCGATATTTCAGCTTTTTCTTTTTTTAGACTATTACATCGTTTCCTTTTCTCTTTTCTATATTATACAATGATCAAATCATAATTGTCAGTGTCGAACCACAGTTATTTGGTGAATAAGGAAGATAGTGGATTTCGAATATTTGCGAAACAATTCTCATGAGGGTGGAGATAGTGTTTTAAAGGAGTGACCATTTCTCCCAAGTTAGAGAAATCAAATAACAGAAAATATCAACCATATCAAGTCAGGCACAATGGTCACTGTCTTCACTTCACTGTCGC
The DNA here is from genome assembly GCA_031761425.1 of Cosmopolites sordidus. Taxonomy (NCBI): domain Eukaryota; kingdom Metazoa; phylum Arthropoda; class Insecta; order Coleoptera; family Curculionidae; genus Cosmopolites; species Cosmopolites sordidus. Next base: position 350,544 of record JARFXV010000969.1, read on the forward strand.
AGTTTATGCCTACCTTAAATGCTTTTACTAGTTAAATAAGTTGATTGTTATTAGTTGAAAGTTATAAGTTGATAACAATTTCTTTTGCTATATTTTAAACATATTAAAACTTTGAAGAATATTTAAAAACGGCAAATTTTCATGTCCATAAAATACTTATTTTATACCTACATACCTCTACGAACAGATCCCCCAGACGAAAATACATGTTATACATGGTGAAAGGGAAAGTATTTTTGTAAATTTAAACAACGATTCTTCACATTATAAAGAAAAAAGTTTGTTACAATAGTCAAAAACCTTCAAAAGGGTTCTCGAGAAAAAAGATTGGCAAGTTATCAAATCACTAATCGAAAAGCTATGATAATAATTAAAATGTTAAGCAAATATGTGAAAAAGCACATTTGGCAAATATAAATTACTTAATATTTAACGAATAAACTACAAATAAACTAATGAAGATTGTTAAAACATCATTTTTTAATTAAGCTAATTAATTAATGCCCTACATTAGCCCTGAAGGGTATCAACGTCGTAAAAGTGCTACGCTAAAGATTGTTATTGTAAAATTGCGAGATAAATGATTTGTGCGTGCATTTCAGTTCGATTTATATCCAAAAATATATTCTTACGCAAGTATCAACTTATGTATGATAAGCTTCTTATTTACGGGGAAATTCTACAAAATTCCGCAGGTATTAGGTGTATTTACGAAAGGCCAAGAAAAATTTTTCAAAAAGTTTTGGATACGGGTAGTGCGGTTCCAAAATTTCACGAATGTGGGCTGCAGAGAGAAATCTGAGAGTCTGCAGAGAGAAATCTGAAGTTGAAGAATACATTTTTAATCTTGTTGAACAAGTTTCTACTAGAATTACTCGAAGTGTTGCGCGACAATTTGGATTTTCCCATAGGACACTAAAAGAGCAATTACACTACCCGCATCATGTATAGAGACTACAAGCACCCTTATCCGCTGATTTTTCAAACAGGCAAAAAATATTGTTAATGGTTTATTTACCAAAACCAAAGGAATTCAAACATTTTATTCAATAATTTATCCACCGACGAAGCTTCTTTCACTAGGAATGCGATGGTGGAAAATTTGAACAGTTAATTTAATAAACCAATTAAACATGTGTTTCTTAATGTGACGTGAATCGGTTAAAAGGTATTATAGTGTCAAAAATTACTGCTAGTAATTTCTACTTTTACATTAAACGACAATAATATGTAAGTTTCCGTTTATTTTTGTAACAAAACATACCAAATTTATGCGTAAACGTTGGAATAAATGACGTTTGAATATAAAAATATATTTTATTTTCAAATAATATCTTCAGACGTAAATGCGATAAAATCTAAATTTCGATAGATCGAAATAAATAAGATGATTGTCAGTGTTAAGGAAACGTTGTAAAGGACATTGTCCTGTATATGAGGATTCATAGTAACTTCCATCGTCGGCGAACAGATGGCGTCATTTATATTTGGACAAAAAATAGAAATCAGTTTTTGAACGTTTTGGACACATATTTATCCAGTTAGAGCACACACTATTCATTATTGTGAACGTTACATAATCGACGGTCCACAGTGACATTTAATGAGATATTCCACAGTGACATTTAATGAGATATATAGTTCTTCAAAATTATATATTTTACATTCATAGACAATAAGAGAAATATTTTCAAACACATTTATAACAAATCACTGAACTTTGTATAATTGCAGCTTAGTTTATTTATTTATAAAAGTAATAAATAAAATCCGAAATGATTATGGAAAGTCCGTTATGTACATATGTTATTTTGGGAAAAGAATGAATAATAATTTAATACTACTAACATAAACTGCGGTTTTTTTTAACCATACATTTTTTAATGACGCCCTGAAGCGTCTGAACCTCGAGAGACGAAACATATGTCATCCAGTTGAAGGGATCGGTGGGGCTCCTCCCCGGTCAAGCAACCAACAAAAGTGTTCATTTAGGCGGAGACGCAGTTTGTTGTATGTTCCACTTGAGACTGTAGAACCCAACGGGTGGGTGTGTGATGACACTCAGCTACTACTGTCTCATTGATCGCAGTCCAAGAAAATCTAACACTACATATATACGCCATCCGACGGGAGGTCAGCGAAAACATGGGTTGTTGGTTGTGGATAGGGTCTCCCTATTCTTGATGGCATGGTATATGTCGGCACCCTGAAGAGTCTCAACCTCGAGAGACGAAACATATGTCATCTAGTTAAAGGGATAGGTGGGGCTTCTTCCCGGTCAAGCAACCAACAAAAGTGTTCATTTAGGTGGAGACGCAGGTTGTTGTGTATTCCATATGAGATTGTGGAACCCAACGGTTGGGTGTGTGATGACACTCAGCTACTGCTGTCTCATTGAACGCAGTCGAAGAAAATCTAACACTACATATATACAACATCCGATGGGAGGTCGGCGAAAACATGGGTTATTGGCTGTGGATAGGGTCTCCCTATTCTTGATGGTATGGTATATGTCGGCGCCCTGAAGAGTCTGAACCTCGAGAGACGAAACATATGTCATCCAGTTGAAGGGATAGGTGGGGCTCCTTCCCGGTCAAGCAACCAACAAAAGCGTTCATGTATATATATATATATATATATATATATATATATATATATATATATATATATATATATATATATATATATATATATATGCAATAACATATTTAAGCTTTCACAATAAGAAATTACAAGGCACTAGAATTTGTTTCTGTTTTGAGCGGTGGTCCAACAGACTAGTTATTTTGATTGATATTGCGTAAAACTGAAAGGAACAAGAACTTTTACAATTATTTAATAGTGAATGAATATAGTGACATGAAGATATTATGAGGTATGGAGACCACTGAACTAACTAATGAAACCGTCCAAAAAGTGGCTAAAATTAATAAGCTTTCCTTTATTCAATGTACATCTCATTTTAATGACTACAATCCATTGGCTATGAAAATGATGGGTGTAGTTAAAGATCTCCCATATTCGCCTGATATGGCTTCGTTCATTCGGTAGGCCATTCCCAAAAATAAGACTGGCAATGAAAGAAAATCGTTTCCAAGCTTTCTAGTTTGAATAAAAAAATAATGAAAACTGTAAGTAAAAGACTTTTATATTTCAAGATAGTAAACTTACAATTTGGTATGGTGATTGAAGAAATTATTCCTTTAAACATAACTACAGAGCCTTCATTTAATCCCGAAACCCACGTGACCTATAAATGCGGTCAACAAATGCGACAAGTTGGTAATGATTAACACAAAATCACTATTTTCTTAAACTACGACATAAGTTTATTGTATTTTTTCCATTTTTTTAAAATAATCTTTTTTTTATAATTATATACATAGTGTAGCACTAATAGCGAACATAAACAAACAATTAACAACTCTTACATTATTCTGAACCATGATTCTGAAAGTAAAACAAAACAAATTTTAAAACTCCATTGGGGCAGATGCCATGGAAGGAAAAGAGAAGAGGACAGATTCACAGATTTTTTAAAAAAATATTGTTGATTACATCCAAACAATGAAAATTATTCCTTTTGTATAATTATAAAAACATAGAAAAACTATTTTTGAAGTTGCAGAAATGTTTTTCCTTAGTATGACAGCGAGACTAATTGGTTTATAGTTCTTTAAGTCAGTTGAATCCTCTTTTTTATGACTAATTAAAATATTTGTATTTGCCCAATTTAAGTTGATTTTTGCTTCTGCTTAAAAAGTAATCTTAATGCGTGTGTTAATTTTTATATCAAGTTTATATGACATATACGAAATTTTGTCTTCATCAGGTACTTTACTATTTCTCATTTCTTTGAGGGCTGCTATAATTCAATTGCCTGTTTTATCTGAAAGTTTTTCTGACCCTTGTTTTCAGACCTGAAGCTGCGAATAATCTTGAATTACCTGGAAATTTGGCCTTTCTCTGATTTTTTATCTCCATGTAATCTATAATTTTATTTATAGATATTATGCTTCTCTACATTTAGTTTTCTTCTCATGACTTTCAAACATTTATATTGGTCGAACGTCTCCATAACCATTTGTAATTTCTGGTGTCTCTTCGAATCTCCTTAGAGGATGTCTTGTTTAGTTCTCAATATTACTCAATATTCTCAATATTACTAAATTTACTCGATTTGGTCACTTGCTTTTCTATAGCCTCAATAATTTAGGTATTTAATTTCTGAATTTCATTATCTTCTAAATCCTGAAGGGTTGATTCTATGGATTGGGCGTACTCATTACATTTTCTGTGATACCAGTTTTTGTTTTTCCTTTTTGAAAACTTACTTAAAACACATATTTTTTAGTAAAATAAAATGAACTGAATTGTAATACAACAGTTTTAACTTACTGAGGCTACTACACAATTGCTTTCTTATTTTAAATAACAATACGTTTCGGTTGGACTATAGTGATTTGAAATTTCTATAAAAATATTTATTTAGATGTGTAATTGAGATGTGAAATATCAAACACTCATCAAAATATACTCCTAGAGCTTTTGTAATATTTATTACTGTATGACCTCATTATTTACCTAAATCTGCAATTGGGATTTAAAAAAAAAACCCATTTTGCGTCGGGCAAAAAATTATTATCTTATATTTTGTTGAATTATGCCTTAAATTCTGACCATCCACATAAACTGATATATTTTATAAGTCATTATTGACTATATTTGCCGCTTGTTCATATGCATAAAGTCCAATATAGTTGTGTATCATCGGCAAAAAATTTAATTTAGCTATTCTTGATATTAAGTTACAGCTATAGTCAAAGCTCGTTATTCGCGGGGGATACGTCACATGTTTACGCAACGTATCCGTTGGAAATACAGAAACTGTGAATACGGAATAGTCATTTGGACGGGATTATAAGGGATATGATTCCAAGGTTACAAAATAAAAGGGAAAAAAAATATTAAAAGCAATTTAATGAGAGTTTTTTTAACAATATTACTAATTATTATCAGGCTTAGGCAATGGTTTAAAGATTGTAATAATGTTTTCTTGTTTTGCCGCTTCTAAAAGGTCTTTCAATCCGGGCTGATATTCGCCTGTGGCATTAACAATTTGCATTTTAAAAACAAGATTTCTCTTTATAAATGGATCAATTTTTTAAAGAAATCACAAAGCTCATTTGCTATTCGTAAACCTACACTCAGGTTTTTTAATTTCATTTCACCTTTTCAGTGCTCGTTGATGTTCCCTCTTCAATCGAACGGGAATTGTGTATTTCCTTCAAATCGATTTCAGTCAAATCTGCATATTGCGTTTCAAGCAATTCTTGAAGGTCACTTGAGTTTATTTGTTCGAAACCATTTCGTCCTATGTTATTCGCAACTTGAGCAATGTTTTCAGTTAATGTTTGAATTTGCACGGATTCATCACTACTGACAGCTAGATCAGACCACAGTTTCTTCCAGCATGATTTTAATGAGTATAGCTTCAGTTCCTGCAATAATTCATGTCAACAATTTTAACAATGCATGTTAACAATGCACTTTGCTATGTCAAAATCTTTCCAACATTGCATAACATTTATATCAGGACCACATTCCAGTATGATTTTAAAGGTTTGTCTAATGTAACGTAAGAGCTTAAAGGCCTGGATTATTCCTTATCCATAGGTTGGAGTAAGGCCATTGTGTTAGGAGGCAAAAATATCCCCTTTATATTTGGATGCATAGCTTCAAGTTGACGAGGGTGACCTGGAGCATTCTATAACCCTACAACTGCCTTGAAATCTAAATTATTTTCCTTTAAATAAGTTTAAGCTTCAGGAACAAAACATTCCCAGAACCAGTCACAGAAACTGACACTTGTAACCCATGCTTTATTGTTTGAATGCCAAAACACTGGTAGGTTGTCCTTGTTTTGATTTTTAAAATCACGAGGATTTAGCGATCTGTAAAGCATAAATAGCTTAATTAAATAATCTCCTGGTGCATTTGAATAGAGCAGCAGTGTAACTCTATCTATTGTATTGTCTTAAAACTAGAGGAGGATATTTCACTTTTGGATATAAAAGTTTTCTTTTCCAAAACAGGGCAGTCTCAACCGCATTAAACACTTATTCAGGTTTGCATCCACTATCAGCAATTAACTTTGAAAATTCTTCTGGATATGTTGCTGCTGAAGTGTTTGCAGATGCAGTTTCTCCAACAATTTTAACTATTGAACCAACCTTCCGATGCTTGAAATCCTCCGCCAGTATGTTCATCACCATGTTCTTTAAAATGCGCGTAAAGACGCTTAACACTCTCTTCTGGCTACAGTCTTCATTCCATGTTAAGGGATTGTAATGGTAATGTTTAAGCAACTTCCTTTTTTTAATTGCTGGATCACGAACAATTTTTGCTGATAGTGAGGTTGAAGCTGTAGAATCCCTTATTTTGTGTTCTGATTTCTTAGTACAGTACAGTTGAGTACAGTTCATCCATTGACATTAAAAACGTGATATGGATGCAAACCACCCAAGGCCAAGGCGTAAACGGCCAAGCATTTCTATTTTAACCTAAGTTGCAATACGACTTTTTTCCGTGTAGGAACCGATTTTCCTTTGCTTTTACTCGACATTATAAATCGCGAACAAAGTAGACGAGAACAAACCGAACAAAGAAGAATGATAAGTTGAAGCAATAAAACAACAAATTCGACATCGATCGTGTGAAGGCGGCTTTTATCAAAAGCCATAGCGTCACGTATAACCCGGATGTGCATACGGCGGCGACGACTTATTTGTCAAAGAACGTTCGGCCAAGCGACAATAAGACTTCTTTGTTTATAAATACTTTGATGCTTCTTTGTTTTGAAGGGTAACTGGTAAATAAATACATATTAATCTAAAAAGTTTTGGATCCGCGAATAAAGAAATTTTCAGCCCTGAATACAAGAAGTGGTCGCAATTTTTTAATCCGCGAATACTGAAAACGCGAATAACGGAACCGTAAAGGAGTTTTGTCCGTATATCAAAAAGAAGAAACGTTCCAACACTGATCCTAGAGAAAGTAAATAAACATGGAATAACGATTACAGTTAAGTAAACAAGTTTTATGTGATTATAAAATAAATTGGTAATAAGAAAATAAAATGTAAATTTACATTGTGGGGTTCAAAGTAACAATCACATGATAGAAACCAAAAATATCTTTCCCATGACAAAACCTTAATGGGCCAGTAAAAATCACCTTAAAGAAATTAATAATGGATAATTAAAAAAATGGAAATGGTAATTTAAGTACGTCTATAAATCATCATTAAATTGTAGTTTAAAGATTAAAAGTCTCATTGTTAGAAAAACGACGGTGCGCTAATTGCATATGAAACATTTGATTGTATTGTAAAACTATAACGTGTGAATATTGCTAAACAGAAAACATAAAATAAATATTGGTGAAATGACAAGAGAGACTATTATAGAAAAAAAAACTCATTATACGAGAGTCGAGTGAAGAGTCATGTACTTTTCAAATTAAAAATTGTTTTTTTTATCGAAAATAGATTTATTTTTTGACTACATTAAAAATAAATGGTATATCGTTTAACTCGATATACTCCGCCTAACGATGTCTAACGATGTTCAAACTTTTTCATGTCTTTCAAAAAGGCATGAAAACAACAAGTATGACTTGTCTGCAAGGAGTCTGAAGGGGTCCGGAAGAAAGTTCGCAGAATAGGGTGAATGTTCGTAGTGCAAATTGAAGTAATGAAGAATGCTGAAGATTGAAGTAGTGCATAGTCGTAACTTTTTGTAAAATTTGACCAATAATAGCTCAATACTCTCCGATGATCGTTTTTCCCTTTCCTAAATAATCGGTAAAATGCTCTTTCCGGGCTATGAGATCCGGGCTCTACCCTGGGTTGTGGGCAATAGTACAGACATTTTTAATTGCATTTCCTTCATCGTATTTGGCTGAACGTGGATTCAGTGCAGTAGCTAATTTACTGTATATAAAAAAAAATACTGCATAAAAAACAGACTGTACATCACTGAGCATGGCGATTTGCGACTGATGTTAATGAAATTGGAACCCAATAATAAATAAATTTATTTCTTATAGATATTTTTATTTCTTATAGATTTTGTGTTTATTTAAAATTTTTAATAAATAATTCTTTACAACATTTGATGGCATTTTAATTAATCTACACTTTGTGATTCTTAATAGATGGATAGACAAATAAAATAAGTATAGATAATATGCAACAATATTTAAATATTTGGTATAATTATCTATTATGGAAGAGGGGGTTTTATTTTTCTTGTAAAGGGGGGGGGGGTCCAGAAAGGGTTGGGAACCTCTGCTCTACGTTAACCCAATAAGGCGAAAATCGTGCAGTATCAAGGGAAGAAGGGAAGTCATGTTGCTTCAGGACAACGAATTACCACATACAGTAAAAATGAAACGGGAAGCGATAACCGAGTTTTGCAGGGAGATATTAATATTCCCGGCATATTCTCTAGACTTGACCCCTTCCGATTATCATCTCTTCCAATTCCCTCAACATCACCTGGTTAATAGCTGCTTGGTATTTATTCAAAAAGTTGAAAAAATTCTCAGTGACTGTTTCACATCAAAACCACCAAGTTTTTTGCGTGAAAGGTGTATAGAAACTGACGAAGATTATTTCGAAGATTACATTTTTATTACTTTTTTCAAAAATAAATGTCAAAGGTAGTCAAAATAAGCCGAAAATTAAGTTGAGGACCCAATGTTAGTGTCTGTTCAGGAAGTTTATCATCTCAACAATCCCTTCAACCTTCAATCCACCATTAGTGAAAACGATATCATGTTAGAAAATCACATTCTCAAAGATAATTTCAAAATGTTACATAATGAAAATAAATCTAAAAAACTCAAACTCTTAGAGAGCCCAATCAATTTTAAAAATTGGACATTTTGCTAAATGGTTAGGTAGATTTTAATTGTTCATCCTAGTTAAATTTATATTGCGCATCTAGACATTAAAAAAATGGATTAGCTTTCTCATGTCCCAATGTTCATGTAGAATGTTCTATAGGTATTCGTCTCAGATGTTTATCATCTCAACAATATCTCTAACCTTCACTCTGCGATCGGCTAATATAATATGGTTGTGGTTTATGTTGACCATTCCTGACCATTTCCAAATGCTGGTTTGACCAGATTGAAACTCATTAAATCACTTATGAAAAATGAAACCTGATGGAACAGAGTCCCCATAATACTTTTTAAATTTTCTTTGATTTCGCGATGGTTTTTTTGGACGCAAAAAGTGGATTTTAAGGAAGCTAAAAATATAGCTACTTTTCAGAAATGTTACCAGCTTTGACTTTTCACTCTATTCTCGTAAATTATTTAATGCTGAATATTTGCTTAATGCCAAAAATGGCTTTAAAATAGCAAATAAGTTCTTTTGGTTTATGTTCACTTCGATTTGTTCATGTAATTCTAAATTCTAATAAAATATAAATTCGATAATGCATCTATAAATCTAGGTTCCATATAACTATTCAGTGAGTGTACATTGAATAACATTAGTTTTACATAGCGGCAAAAATGGGAACAAATGCCGATTTGATTCCGGAGTGTAGTGATGGATCCGTGTTTCATCCATTGTCACATACCGCATGAAAAAATCTTTCTTATTATGCTTAAACAGATACATTGTTATTTTTGGTCCGCTTTGAGCAAACTCGGTACCCATTTCCATAGCGATTTACGCATTCCGAAATGTTCATGCAAAATGGTGTAAACCGTTACTTTCGATATCTTCATGATCTCCTGCAGCTTTACTTTACGGTTTTGCGAAAGAATTTTGTGAATTTTTCTGATGTTGTCTGGTATAACCACCGCATTTGGACGTCCAGAGAGGTCATAATCATCGGTGCTTGTACGGTCACGTTTGAATTCAGCATACCAATCAATTATGGTTGATTTTCCTGGAGTAGAGTCCGGGTAATGTTTATCAAGCCATTGTTTTACTTCTACGGCATTTTTTTTCATCAAAAAGCAATGCTCAACAAACACACACATTTTTTTTTTATTGTTTTGAATATAACAAAAGCAGCGCAACTTAAAGCACAACAACTCAAAAACTAGAAGACAAATTGTCATGAAATTTTGACACATGACGTTTGATGGTTGGCACAATCGACCATTGGTAAGGATTTTTCGTAATTGACGCTCTCTATGTCAGACGGACGACTTATTGACCGATGTGTTACGTCGGCACTACGGCACCTAAGACACTAAAATGTTGATAAGGTGCGGGTTCAAATCTCACTCTCGGCGTGGATATATGTGATATGATAATGTTTATTTTTCAGAGTTATTATAAATCTAGGCCAATATGATGCATATGGTGCATCATAGATGCACCAAACTATAGATGCACTAATCTATAGATGCACCAACATTGCTTAGTATCATCTAGAAATACATGAACATTGAAATATAAACCAGTAACGCTAGTTATTAAATTGAGCAAAATTAGATGCCTTCTGAGATATCTTTTAGATGAAAAAATGGAGGTTCTTCGGCTTTCGAAAAAATGGAGGTTAAGCACAAACCAAGGGCTGATAGCATGGTGGACCTGCTAACTGGAATTAATCGGAAGCTGATTACCGTTGCTAAATTACTCTTGCGATTGACACCTTAACTTAAAATAAACTTAAACCTAGGATACAGCTCCCTGTTTTTTAATCAAAATAATGTGTAAACAAAAACTTATCAGGTTCAATATATAGATTAATTAAATATTTCTGTTTATCAAAAAATATTGTTTTAATCTGAATTTTGAGAAAATATGGCAAAAAAACACTAATTCCAATAAGGCAAAATAAATTATGACGTTATTTCCTTTTATTGCTTCAGCTATGCAAAAGGCACAGAACTGATATTAGCCAAACGTATACGCACATAAATGTTAGTCATTTAGATCTATAATCAAGTTGCCTAATAAAAACAAAATAACATAATAACATAAACCTAATAAAACTTGCCATTAAAAAACAAAAGCTAATCGGCGTGAACTTGCACCAAAAAATAAGCCTTATTTCCTTAAAAGGAATATGGTATGGAATTTATTTTTCACACAATACAGTGCGAATATATGAGTATTTCAAAAATTTGTCGAAAATCATCCTTTTTGATAATACTATATAAACAAACAACGATTTTGTTATATAGAGTTTTCCAGTAAGAGTGACAAAACTTTGAAAGTTCAAACATTGGGATTTGAGTCGAATGAAAATCCTCAAATGATTCGGGAGTAACCTTTTCATCATCAGAAAGCCACTGTTTGGTGTAGTTTTTGGGCTACAGGAGTGATAAGACCTTATTTTTTTGAAGACGATGATGAAAATCGTGTTATGGTTAATGGTGAACACAATAGAAATATGCTAACAGAATATATGTGGCCTGAACTAATAATGTGAATATAAACAATGTTTTCTTTCAACAAGACTGGGCAAAAATCTCGTCAGACAATCGATTTATTGAAAGAAAAGTTTCCTGGATGTAATATTTCGCGAAATGGTAATGTTAACTGGCCACCAAGACCATGTGATTTCACGGCCTTTGGATTATTTTTTTTCTGTGACATTATGTTAAATCTCTGGTTTACAGAAATAAACTCCCGAACAATTCTCGACTTTAAATGAAACATTCAGGCCACCAATGAAAATATACCACGCGATATATGTGAAATAGCAATCGAAAAGTGTGTATCCAGTAAGTACTCCACCAGACGAAGCTGAGAGGGACATTTGAACAACAATATTTTGAAAGCATAATGCCGTTATTTGCTCTTTAACCTTATTGACAATCCTTTACAATTTTTAAAAATTCAAACAATAAGGCGATTATATTTCCATGAATATAAAATATCCAAACATTCTATAAACTAACACTCGGTTTGTATATTGAGTAGTGCTTGAAAAATCCGAAGAATGCCAGTGAAAAAAAAAACTTAAGCCTAAATACCACCTTTTTGTTACCGGTAGTTGTACTCAATCTATCGGCGGCATAAAAAAGACGGATAATTCGCAGTTCCTATGTAGGGGCACGTTTTTCAATTCAGGTTCTTTTCACCTATTTCGAAAACTATTTATTGTCAAAAGGGTAGCGCTGTACTTTGTCCAGGTGAGAAGAGGGATTCGATTCTCAAAAAGGAAGTTGAAAAATTCGTCCGATTCGCCCACCCAGACGTGCTTTTTCGGTCGTTATTGCGACATTTATATTTCGGTATAATGGTAGAAAATACCTGTTTCCAGGATCTTAATAGACCTCCCATTGACATTTTTTGTTGCACTTGTTTTCTTTAAATTATTGAGAAGGCTATACTGTTTTCCCATAACTATTACACCCAATAAATATAACAGAATATTTGTGAATTCTCTGTTAGTTGGTTTTTCAAATAGGCCCATGGGAATATCCGTTAAACTATCGTAATTCTAAAACCGTAATGTACAAAAAGAAATTGTTAATTGTTATGGTTCAAATTTCCCAGAACAAAAACTTTGATGTTTGTTTAGTAATTTTAAAAGATTCGTCGAAACAATACCTTAAAATTTATATAACTTTACCGATAAAGAACTTGTTATTACCAGGCCCAGTCTATTGGCGTAATAAAACAAAATATTGTAATATAGATATATTGGATTTTACTCGATTAGCACCATTGTGTATCTTAGATGTCTTAGAGCAGCTGTTAACTATTTTTAAGTAACTTTTTGATAAACTAAACTCGAAGAGGCTACTAAACACCAAAACACTTTTTTTAGCTTCTCGGCGAGCGTAACGCTGACCATGCTAGCATCATCAGTAGATGATTTAATCTAGATTTAATTAGACTTATCTTGGGCTTAATAATTGTATATAGTAAGTCTAATACTACTAAATGTAATACAACAAAAAATCCATTACTCAATAAAATTACAAATTTTGTATATATGCTTATAATGAAAAATATAATAATTGATACAAAAAAATAGCAAGATAGGTTAAATTCTTAGCGAAACGCGTTAAATTCTTAGCGAAAGAAGATAAACAAAAGTGATTTGAAGTTTAGTGGTAAATATCTTTGAGTTTAGTATTTCACATCAAAGGTTCTAATAGAATTGATAACTATTTGATGGTAGTAACACATGGTAGTAACACATATTTGTTAATTACTGGTATAAAAAATGTAAACCTCAAAAGTAGAGTTAGCTACAAAAAATTAAAAAATATAACACAATTTTTGTCTATAATAAATCAATTCAAGCTTGTAAATCTTACAATACAAATATGATATTTTTCCTGGTACTTATAAACTTAAAACATCAAAATAAAGTATTTTTATTATATTCTAGATTTTACTATTTTATATAGTTATGTCAAATTTGACTGATACATTTTTCAGTAAAAACCTATTTAGGCTTGGTTTGATATTCTTATAAGATATAACTAACTTGCTCTTAATAACTATATACTTCGATTTTGACTTATTTTGTCTCTATTCAGTTTTTCCTTGAAAGGCCCTGCATTTTTGGGGGTCTCTATCTAACCTAGAAGTGCGAAGTAAGGAAATGCCAAGTAAGATTTAGTTTTTAATGAGGTCAAGAAAAATAACTGTGTATACTAAGTGACAAAAAATCCTTTATTCAATAAAACTACATATTTTTATCAAATTTTGTACATATAAGTACGTACAAGACGATATAGGATATCAGCGTGATGTTTTTAATTTTAAATATTGGTTTATGGCATTTGTATTTAAAAATAATTTCAGGTATATGACCGCCTATGAATTTAAAAACAAAAATTGTTATGGAATGCCAATTATTGATCACTTTGCCTCACAAATTCGAATTTATTTCATCAATGACACGAATAATGTTGGTTTTAAGGTAACTGAGTGTTTCTGGTTTATTGGTGTAAACCAATGATTTCACATAATCCCAGTGAAAAAAATCAACTGGTGTTATATCGTATGATCTTGGTGGCCAAGTAACATTGGCATTTCTTGATATTACACGGCCATTGAACTTTTCTCTCAATAAATTGATAGTGGCGCGAGATGTATGGCATGTTGCACCATCTTGTTGAAGCCACATCTCGTCCAGATCAAAATCATCCAGTTCATGCCAGTCCGGTTCAAAAGCAGTAATCATGTTTCTGTACCGTTTTCCATTGGCAGTAACTGCCTTTCCATTTTGGGTTTTAAATAAGTACGGTCCAATTACACCTCAGAGCTAAAGGTTTTTCAAGAACAGCATGTGGTTTTCTTCGCTCCAAATGCGACAATTTTGCTTATTTACGAAGCCATTTAACCAAAAATGAGATTCACCTCTAAAGATGATTTTTTTATGAAATAATGGAACTGTTTCAAATTGCTTTAAAGACCAATCTGCAAAATTTCTACGCAACAAATGGTTATTTGGTTAGAGTTCTTGGGTTCATTAAATTTCGTACGCCTTGAAATGCAGATCTTAATCAAGAATATTCTATGTAGTGCCATAAGAAAGCCCATGTTCTTGAGAACGACGTGTAATTGATTAATCTGGATTTTCATTTTAGAAATACGTTTAAATTTTTGATGGGTTGGATTCTTTGCATCACAAACACTACTATTTTATTTTTGAATTTAATTACAAATAGTATTGTAAGTAGAATTGACTCATTATTTTTGTAATAAATTTGAACAATTTGTATACATGATGATTTGCTGAACAATACTTAACTCAAATGTCAATTTTGTATATGTTATTGATTGATTTGTCCGTTACTTTGTAATAGTTCATTTTTTAAAAAGGAATAAAACAATTTTGTACTTTGTTATATATCACTTTTACTTTTAATCGTCATATAGTCACACAAATAGAGTCACACACATTTTAAAAATAAAAATGGTAGATAACAAAGTAGAAAATTGTTTTATTCCTTTTTGTATATGTTAGTAGTATAATTTTGTATACAAAAATATATAGTAATAGTTTAATAGCCCTAATTTTTAGTGACTCCTAACGAAAGCGACATTTTTCTTTATATTCAATTATTTTAGTTTGGTTATTTGATGGTTACCGTCTAAATATTTGTAAATTAAAGTGTTAAAATGCTAAAAGTTCGAAGGCAACCAGATAACCACAAACTATCGTTGTTATAGATTAGGCAGGTATTACATTTGGTTAAATTCTTAGCTCGGTATAAGAACTGGTGGCAGGAAGATAGGGAACATCGCAAAAGAAGTTGCGAATGACCAAGAACCATGAACAGGTAATATAGAAGACTGATGAGATTGCATGGCTGTAAAGATTGGCCGATCGTCTAAGATAAATACCATCTTCCACTAATTAGAATCCTTTAGACTGAAATACTGCAATCTAGGAGCAAATGGGAGAATGGAAGAACACCCTTTTGTGAGAAAGTTTTTGGAATTTGCCCTAGAATGTGTGCAATTACGAATGATTGTAGCTTCTATACTATTCCCTCATCGCCATTATGTAAAAATACCATTAATAAAGTTTTCGACAATAAATAACCCGACAGACAACGGCCATCCCCTTCCATATTGCTGCAGTTATATTTTGATTGTTGTAAGATGATACCATTAGTATTCTTCCTTAACCTATACCGAGCGATCGCGTAGCCTACTCAGCATAAAACAAATCGGGGAAATGACATGTTGAACGATTGGTATATGTCTTGAACCACACATAAATTTACAACTGTTACTTGATAGTGATAGCTTTCAAGTTACTTGGGATGAACTCCTTCAGAGGTCCTTAGATCACCTCATTAGAAGTATATTCAGATGAATAGTAAAATATGTTCACCTAGGAGTGGCAAGCCACCACTAGAAAATTCAGTGATGGAATGGATGTGTATTTTTCAATGAAGTGAATGAACACTATAAACATATGTACGTTTCATTTATAAAAGTGAAAAAGATCATTTCTCTTACAGCGTTGATGTTTATTGCAAGAAAAAGTGCTGATGGACTACGTGCACGAAATTCCGCATTGAGATCTACGCACAAATAGGCAAACTATTATAAATACTTCTATTGATTAGGGCTTCATTAGTGAAAGTGGAATAAAAACGTTCGAAGTATTGCCCTCAAGATTATATTTTAAATTGTAAAAATACATGGAACGAAAATGAAGCTTTTGTAAACCGCTATGCAAACGAAACTACTGGGAGCCCATTTGTCAAATTTTATAAGTTACGTTAACAAAACTTCAAAACCATCAGGATTGTCCTATTGTAGAAACTTTATATTTTTCTATCTATAGTCAAGTACCGAACATTCTCACTTTCATTTAGTATTATCAATGGATCGAATAAAGTTTTCAAATAGTGTATGAATTGAAATTCGAATAACTGATGCATCATCTTAATGAATCTTATGTCGGACAGTTTCAATAAAATTTGAATTATTTTCAAGTTTGGGACTATTTTTATTTAATTGTCTTCAGACAATTTGCTTTAATAATCTGAAAAAGCTTGCTTTTGTAGATAAGTGGAACAGTAGCTATCATACGTTACATTTCTTAACATTATTACTCCTAGGGAATAGCAAAGCCAGATTTGTGGCTAAAAATAAGGTACTAGGGATTTTCAATAGATTAAATTTTGTTTCGTAGAAAATATTTATAAAACTATATCTAAGATATAAACTTTTTTGTTCAGTCTTCGAAACTGTTATGAAAATCTTTCAGAAAAAAAATACATGGAGCGGTTTAAACTATTCGAACTGTGATTCCTTTATGGGTGATAAATAACGATGTGAGCAATTGAAAAAGTTTAGGGATGTTAAACTGTAAGTACTGCTAAGTAAAACTGCAGCTCACACTCGGAGCATTTTCAAAAGGGTTAAATATTACTTATATGGTTTTTAAAAATCTTAAAAATGCCATGGGAAATATATTACAAAAGTTGATAGAAAACGAGTTGTCCAAAAATGTAATTATAAAATATTTGCCATTGCAACTCCTAAGCCAAAAGAAAAATGAGTTGATTCTGGAGCGAACCACCCGCATCAATGAGTATATTAATGGTCAAACAGCATTGTTTTATAGTCGACGATAAAACATGCTTTGCAATTGTAAATGAGATAGTTATTATCAACTGTTAAAAACTATTACTTAGATAGACTTAAACAGATTTTAAACTGAAAAAACGCCCATAAACAGCTATTAATCATTAAAGAGTAAATATCTATAAGACAATGTACGGTCACCTATTGCAAGACTGACGAAGGAAGCACTGCCGAAATTTTAAAGGAAGCCATTCCACACTTAGTTCATTCTCCAAATTTGGCACCCCCCCCATGGGATTACCATCCTTTCCGATCGATACAAGAAGCTGTTGTTGTCATATATTTTTTCTATTACGAAGAAATTCGGAAATGTATCAATGAATGGATTGTGTTTACGAAAAAGTCATTGCATTATCGGAATTCAACTGAAAAAAGTCATTGAAACAATATCAGACTTTCCTTGTTTAATAGAAATATTTTGAATGCACTAATAAGTTTTTTTTGCATAATAGTAAGGTATACGCATATTTATGTTATGAACATCTTAGTGTTACGTTTTCAGAAATGACAGAGTAAAATACAATATATTGGGTTTTATTTACATTTTAACAGGTAACTTGTAAAGCAAACAACATAAAACTGTTATGCTGTTTTAACTGTTATGTTACAACATATTTTCATTAATTTTCATAAAATGTTGATATATATATATATAGATATACGTTTTTCACTTGGATATCCTGTAAATCATTTCTTTATAACCTAAGAACAATTTTGAAATAAAAAACCTATGCCCAAATGACGATACTTTTCTCATTCATTTAACATGGAATTTTTACACTTTTTAGATATTAATTTTTTTCTCGCTTATTTTATAAGTTAATTTATTTTATAAGTTTTCCAAAGGTTAAAGTTCATTTATACCGTTTTTCCCAACAATTCTCTCAAATTTACTGAATACTCGATGTTTATTTATTTATATATATTATTTTATATATATATACAAGGTGACACAAAAAAACGGGAACTTTTTAACAATCCAATAAAACCAAGAGTGATGGAAGAAAAACATTTTTTTCATGGTAATTGAAACCTTAAAATTTGCCATTTAAGAAACATTAATGGAATTTATCATTTCCTAAAAATTACGTCCTTTAAATGGCGCCCTCCTGTACTCTTCCTGTTTTCTTCAGTTGTTGCACTATCTGCAGCTTGTATGGATGAAATTTCAAATCTAAATGAAGAATTCTGCGAACACTCTCCCGGAACATTTCAACAGCAGCTGCTTGCTTACGAATTGAACGCCGTGGGCTCCGTAAGACAGACACGCGTACAACATCGATGTTCTGTAGAGTACGAGCACTTCTTGGTCGTCCTGTTGGTTTCTTCTTTAAGGCAGATCTAGTCTCTTCAAAGATATTTATTCAACTTTTTATCGCGGGCTTTGATGGGACGGCACCATGACGTCCTAAGTTGTGAAAACATCGGAACTCCCTCTGCGCAGCTTCCAAATTATCACTGTTATAAAACATTTTTATAGCTAACGCACGCTGTTGCCCGTTCCAGTAATCCATGGTTACTAAAATGACAAAGTGTTTACTTGCTCAAGGTCACTGTTCCGCAGTGCTGTCACCTGCTCATGGCTGCATCTACCCATGTCACCCTGTATATATATATATATATATATATATATATATATATATATATATATATATATATATATATATATATATATTTATATTTAAAGACACGTACAAGAATTGCAAAGGGCTGTGGTAACATTTGGCTTGAAAATAAACCAGAAGAGTTAGGTCATGTCCAATAAATTAGCTGAGGACAAAAGGATTTCTATTTTAGGAACGGATTTGGAAGTTGTGGATCACTATATATATATATATATATATATATATATATATATATATATATATATATATATATATATATATATATATATATCTATATATATATATATATATATATATATATATATATATATATATATATATATATATATATATATATATATATATATATATATATATATATCTGGTGCAAAGGGTTTCAATGGAAGGGGACACCGTCCGGGAGGTGGAACGACGCGTTAAATGTGGCTGGCAGGCTCAACATAGTATTTAAGAGCAAACTACCACTTTGTCTGAAAAGAAAAGTCTTTGATCAGTGTGTCCTGCCCGCTATGACATACGGAAGTGAGACCTAGACACTTACATCACAGTCAGTTCAAAAACTTCGAGTAGCACAGAGGGGAATGGAAAGATGTATGCTTGGCATTACTAGACGGGATAGAAAGATCTGCACATGGATCAGAGAACAAACGAAAGTGAATGACATCATTGGAAGAATAAAGCAATTGAAATTGAAGTGGGCAGGCTATGTAGCGAGGCCATGGGACGAAAGATGGATCAGGGCGGTCCTGGACTGGATACCGCTTGATCGCAAACGTCCACGAAGAAGACCGAAAACACGATGGACTGATGATAGTATTAAGTATATATATTGGACCAGAATGGCAAAGGAAAGCTCAGGACCGCGAGAATTGGAAGCATGCTGAAGAGGCCTTCATCCTGCAGTGGATTGATACGGGTTGATGATGATGATAATGATGATGATGATGATGAATAATATATATATATATATATATATATATATATATATATATATATATATATATATATATATATATATATATATATATATATATATATATGTATATATATATATATATATATATATATATATATATATATATATATATATATATATACATATATATATATATATATATATATATATATATATATATATATATATATATATATATATATATATATATATATATATATCATCATCAGCCCGTATCGATCCACTGCAGGATGAAGGCCTCTTCAGCATGCTTCCAACCCTCACGGTCCTGGGCTTTCCTCTGCCACTCGGGTCCAATATACTTAGCGATGTCATCAATCCATCGTGCTTTCGGTCTTCTTCGCGGACGTTTGCGATCAAGCGGTATCCACTCCAGGATTGCCTTGGTCCATCTGTCGTCCCATCGCCTCGCTATATGGCCTGCCCATCTCCATTTCAATTGTTTTACTCTTCCAATGATGTCACAGACTTTTGTTTGTTCCCTGATCCATGCACAGGACTTTCTGTCTCGTCTTGTAATGCCAAGCATACATCTTTCCATTCCCCTCTATATATATATATATATATATATATATATATATATATATATATATATATATATATATATATATATATATATATATATATATATATATATATATATATATTCATTCTCAATTTTTTTCGTTTCCACACTCTACATTTCACAATTAGGCTATTTAAATCAAAGGCAAATTTAAGAAAAATTGCAACCTCTCTCAACAAAAATTTTTATTACAAAACTAGTACTATTAATAGTAACACAATAAGTGGCAAACTGTGACATAATGAATTTCGTATACTCATTTGTTTATTACATCAACGATTTTCGGAAACAGTCACTCATAGCTACGCCGTATATAATCTATTAATGATACTGATTTTTGTAATAAAACTAAAACTTCTTCTATAGCATTTGATGTAGGATTTAGGAAATTCGAATATTCACAATCAATACTCAATTTCCTATTCCTTTATGTATGTCATTATAGGCATGCCATAAAAAGAACAATTTAATCCGAATACGTTGTTAAGCTATTTGACCTAAATAATAGTAAAACATAATAATACGACGATATATTGAAAACGTCCCGGAATAATCGGGGGAAACCCTGATTTAAAATCTTTATTGCTTGATAAAAAAAAACATTGTTAAATTTTTCAAAATGGACATCCACAGTATCTTTAATACCGTTAAATGTATTTTTCAGACATGAAAACAGGTTTTGCAACGGAAAATAAAGGGGGTAGAGTCCTTCAAACTATTCTTCAGCTTATTATCAATGTCGGTTGTTGACAGACTTTTCAAAAAGAAGTACTTGTTAAAACGTTGTTAAAACGAAACTAATAAAGAGTAAGAGTGAACCTGGCCACCGCGTCATAAAAATAAACTTCGACTGAAACAAAATCAACTGTCCATCATCTTATAAATTTTTCAGGTTATAGTTGAAGATTCTTTTTCCATAATTAACTTCAAAGAGTGATATTATAAAAAGCATTGTAAAAATACTGTATACAATGATTTACCCGGGTAGTTTTGGTTGGTTGGGCGGAAGTTATAGGATACAAAGTGACAAAGATCAACTGCGTGTTCAGTATGTATCAACTAGGTATTGTATTCTACAATTTCATGTAATTCTCTGTCGTACCTAGGATCTGACTATTAACAGCAATTCCACTGTGTTTGTGAGAAAAATACAATTACCGAAAAGATTATGATGGATATAAAGACTATATCAATTGACAGACACCAAATCAATATCAATATATAGACAATATCTAATCAATTGGCAATATTTAAAACATAAATAAATTATATAAACAAACTAAGATCTATACCTAAATTTCTACTATATTTAAAACTAAATGTACAATATATATAGAGAATATATAATGTTTAACAGAAATAAATTACACCAGATTTATCAATCTTATCAATAATATCAAATATTTGGTTTAATATTGTTTTTATTAACCGTTTGTATTGTGCCTACTTAATATACAATCAGTTTGTGTTAGCATTAAATATAACTGGTGGGATAAGTGTCACGCTACCATTTTGATTATTTATAACTTTTAAAATAAACAAGACAGATTTTTTTCTGATATGCGTATTTCGCCTTTAACTTTTGTGTTTGAGATAATTTTTGAAAACTATGTTAATCGAATGTCAGCCATTAGCAACAAAGAAACTTTGTGTCCTTTATTAAATACTTTCCATAACTTTTGTCAACATATCTGGTGTTTATGCAGCATGGATGTTGTCCATCACTTTTATGGTTAGGGACTTATCTGAAACTTGTCTTTCAAAATTCTTCATAAAAAATAATAGGGAGCTATCAAATCTGGAGTCAGCACATCTTGAATTCAAATTTTATAGGGAAACATGTGCAAATCTCAAAATTCTCAAAAATCTGAAAATTCGGCGAAAATTGCGTACAGAAATTCTCAATCATGCACCACGTCGTCGAATCGATGTTTCTGGAGATTCCTCCACACGTGAAATAATTTCAGTGCTTCACATTGCACTGACCTCTGATAAGGAGCCTATCTCAAATTGTTCCGAATTCTTAAAACTGCTTGGATAAAGGATAAATTGTCATTTTATGAGGTGCCGGATGATTAGGATATTTGCGCCTAAATTCACGCTGAGTTGCAATAATTTAATTTTTTTAATGTAAATTACAACAATTTCACTGTGTTCTATCACGTATTTATTCATAATAAAGCCTGCACGTCTGCATTACACAACACTCAAAACCAAACTGTCACAAAAATGACGACAAAAAATGGCGCCACAACAAAATGATCCCGTGATACTTGTCCCACCCTATATATTGATCTCTATATGTAAATACTGTACATACTAAAAAACCGCTATTAAAACTAGTAATATATAAGCATATTTTAATTGAAACTATATGAATATAATGTACCAAAAACCTAATTTTTTAGTATCACATAACTTACCATATCCTCTAAATACATTTTTCTTAATTTAATTAAATTTGAAGTTGACTCACCTGAAATAAAATAAAAACACATTACTAGAAGTATTCGATAAACGTATATCTTTTCATATTAATATTTAATAGGCAATACAAATATATAATAATCTTCAAATTATATTATAGGAGCCAATGTACATCCAAGTCCTTCATTCCTTTGAAAACGTGGAAGTACATGTAAATGTATGTAGGGGGTATATTTTTTAAATAAGGTTCGTTTTTTAGTAAGATGAAACATACTATAAATATTATTAAAATAAACGTTTTCCATATTTTAAATACTTTTATCTACTTTTCTACATAATTTCCATTTTTGTTCAAATACTTGTCATACCGCTCAACAAGTTTTTGAATTCCAACGTCAAAGAAATCTGCCGTCTGTAAAGAAGCCCAATCAACATGGTTTGCGAAACGTGCGTCGAGCAGTTCAAAAAAAGGGATTTGGTGCTTAGTGATAAATCTCTTCAAATTTAGTGTTTTACACCAAAGGTTCCAATAGAAGAATTGTTCTTCTTCGTCGTTGAACCGTTGATCACCAAGGCACTCTTTAAGTGCCGAAACAAGTGAAAATCATTGGATGCGAGATCTGAACTGTAAGGTGGATGATCCATTTCTTCCCATTCAAGAGACCTGATTAGACCTTCAGTTTGTGCAGAAACATGTGGTCTTGCATTGTCCTGAAGCAATATCACACCGGAAGACATTAGCTCACACCCAAAAGACAGTTGCCATGATCTTTCGTGCTGTAATTGTCTGTTTGGTTTTCACTCTGGTTGGCGACGAAGTGTGTCACCATTCCATTGACTGTTGTTTCGACTCAGGAGTCATGTGAGACACCCAAGTCTCATCTCCTGTAACAATGTGGTCTAACAGTTCATCTGCTTCTTGATTTTATCGTGACAAAAACAATAAATCATAGCCCAATTTCTTTGTTCTGTGATCGTCAGGCAGCAGTCTTGCAATCCACCGAGAACACAATTTTATATAATTCAGTTTCTCCAAAGTAATGGTGTACAAAACTGACCTTGACTGAAATAGTAAATTGTCGGTTCTCTCGAATTTTGTTGTCCACATCACGAGCCAAATCTTCAGAAATCAGACTCAACATGCACATTAACTCGCCCGTCCTCGAACATTCTCACCCATTTTCGCACATTACTGTTACTCATAGAATTATCACTGAAAACCTCACAAATCTGACGGTAAATTTCCACTGCTGCAAGTTTGTTTCACTCAAGAATCGATTTATAGATCGTATCTCACAGTTGACGGGTGACTCAATTTTTTTAAACATTATAAACTTCTACAGTTCAGCATACAGACAGAAGATACGAATGCAAATGGAGCCTACACACGCGTAAATGATGCTGGGAGCAAACGAGCAAGCGCACTGTGGCGCTCTCATTCGCAAACGGATCTTATTTAAAAAATACCCCTCGTACTTATTTTGTGTATGTTACTTTTCGTAATCTTCTTAGTTAACCAAAGCAATTATAAAAATAGTAGATACTAGTTATAAGTATTATTGACCAAAGTTTCATGTTAACTTTACGAATAACTTGCATCATATATATATATATATATATATATATATATATATATATATATATATATATATATATATATATATATATATATATATATATATATATATCATATATCAGTCAGCGAACATCATCAGGTCAGTTAATATCAAATTATGGTTTAACTATAATTTGATATTGACTGATTAAGAAATGGGGTCAATGAGGTTGGTTAACGCAGACCATGGCGGATCTAGTTTGAGAAGACGAAACACATCTCTGACTCTGGAAGCAGCAAGGTAAATAGTGACTTAGGGCTCACCACAACTAGTGCAAAAAGTTCAAGATCAGATAGCTAAGGGTGTAGCTGAAAGCAGCGAAAATAGCTTCAGTACTGTGATGAGAAGGGACATAGGGACCCACCCCGACAAAGACAACCCAAATGGCTTTATTCCATTTCAAACATTAGGGAGTTTCAAGTTCCCTAATCGGATCTCCGGGGGAAACGGAATTGAAGACAAGCCCCGAAGAGCAATTATTCTCTTCATAAAGTAATGCTATGTGAAACCTGGAATGTGAGAGAGAAATGAATGAGCACAAACTGGAAATCTTAGGACTTTGCGAGATATATTGGAGATGTGCTGGATACACCACAGCAACTGGAAATATGGTCTATTTTTCTGGCTCTAATTATCACAGCAGGAATGGAATAGCATTTGTCATTCCTAAGAAAGAAAATTGTTCAGCATACTAAGAGACGACAACAAGGAATTGCTGCAACAAAGCTGTTCAAAATATCCTCTTGCAACGCGCGGTCACAAGCAACAATTATTGTACAGAATCATCAAGGGAGGTGGAAAATGCTGTCTCTACATTAATATGAAGCAAATGACGGCGTGATCGCAGGGCGTGATCGCAGGAGATACGCCAAAGTCGAGAGTTAAGCAATATCTTCATACCAAGAAGACTATGATCAGCGTTTGGTGAGAATGGGAAATGGTGAAGAAGAACAAGATGGTTGACAAGGCCAAGGAAACCCTGAATCATCTCGAATGGGAAATTCTTCCGCATCCCCCCTACTGTCCAGATCATGCCCCAACCGATTATCACCTTTCCAAGCAACTGAGTCCAGGCCCGGAAATTTCTAACGAAATGGCATCAATAAAATGGTCGAAAGGTGGGAGCAGCAGATCGTTAACAATGAAGGAGAATACATTTATCCATTAATGTGTTGTCATAAGTGTTGCTTTTTCCAATAAAACTTTTAATAAAAAAACAGCGGCTACTTCCAGCAAAAAAATTGTTGAAATAAATGTCTATCAGTACCTGTAGTTATC
This sequence comes from Cosmopolites sordidus, assembly GCA_031761425.1. Classification (NCBI taxonomy): domain Eukaryota; kingdom Metazoa; phylum Arthropoda; class Insecta; order Coleoptera; family Curculionidae; genus Cosmopolites; species Cosmopolites sordidus. The sequence goes on from JARFXV010000969.1 coordinate 376,144, forward strand.
AGTCAATACTATTTTAGTAATAGTGGAATACGACGCTTCATCATGAAGCAGCAGCACATACAAACGAGGAATATTCACCAGTTTACCACTTTTTGTTCATTTTAAATTAAAAAATAATTTACGTAATCGTCGTTTTAATTCAAATGAGATTAAGATCATAATATATGCATTTAATTTCCATTTCGATATTCCATTTAAAAAAATTGATAGCGTGACGACTTCCATCTATAGAAAATTCAATTTCCAACTTATACTGTCATGAAGGGGATTACTTTGAAGAATTATAAAGTTTTGTGCATCTACCTTATACAGGGTGTCCCAAAACTCAACGTCAAGTGGGTGCTGGGCGAAAGGCCAGGTTAAACCAGTTCTGGCAAAAATAAGAAAAAAAATCATGTCACCGTGTTAAGTGATAATAGGCATAATTTTTAAAATCTTGAAAGTCGACATGCTAAGGTATCATCTTTAGGTATTACGACATCTTTAGGTACTGTTATCACAAATTTCCCAATTTTTCAGTGTTATTTTTTATAACGTGATCCTAAATAACCATGCTATTAATCGCAGTCACAAATCAAACAATGAACGTTGTTAATTTAGTAAAAAAAAAGTTTCATTGAGTTATGGTTTAAAAAATTATATCAGCTAACTTTGACAGTTCATCTTAAAAAAATATAATACGCTACCATGGGTAAGTTATTTTAAAAGATGGCCCATTTAGACAAGATTTCAAAATGATACAACAATTGGCACTTTTCTTTCCATAAAAAATATTATTGCTTATTTTTCTTGCGAAAGGAGCACATTTAAAAAAAAATCATACTATGATAAAAAATACTTTTGTGTGCTCAAAAATGGACTTTGAGCACACATCGCTCGGTTGGGTGATACACATTTAATTCATTTCATCATTCTTATGGTTTACACCATAAAATTGATGAAGTGCTCTATAACACACAGACACTGATTTTGATAATAAATTTCGACAATTTGCAAGCGTTGCTCTGATGTTAAATGTTCCATGATGATTTGCCAGAGTATACTGAATAATTTTGACAATAAAGGCGCGCAAACTACAGTTCGTTGGACAGCGACCCCTATCGGAAATTCGGACACACTAAAAAATCACCCGTTGCATTAATTTCATTGCATTTTACATTAAACAATTGCCATACTATTTTTCTACTACAATTGCCATACTATTTTCTAATAAAGTGGAAATTTAGATCAATTCTTCTATTGGAACCTTCGGTGTGAAACACTAAACTCGAAGAGATTTACCACTGAACACCAAATCACTTTTTGAACTTCTCGATCTAATTCTAAAACTAAACAATGTTCTATTTATATGATAACCCTATCTAATGAAGCGTGCAAAAATCATGAACCGTAAAGTTTTCTGAGCCTTATATTAATAATTAAAAAAGTTGACTGAACGGAATAGGTCCTTTATCCCGATTCATGATTTTCTTACATTTTTCTATTTGAATGTTTTCATATGCATCCAAAGTCCCATTGTTATTTACACTTTTAACCAGTCTTAAATTACTAATATCTATAATGTGGTAATGTTCGATTGCATGTTGGGTAACACAAGATTTTTCATTTCTTCCATATCTAATGTGGGTAATGTGTTCTTTATATCTCGTTAATATGGATCTTTTTGATTGCGCAATATACCTTCAATCACAATTTTAACAACTTATTTCGTAAATCCCCAATTTTTCATGTTGATCTACTTTATCCTTTGGATTACCCAGGACTTCTCTTAATTAATTATATGATTTGTACATAACCTTAATGTCCACTTTTTTCAAAAGTTTGTCTAGCCCTCGTGTTAATTAGACATCAAACGGTATTACCATGAATTTATTTTTCTTCTGATCCTTTTGAAAAGTCGAAAATTCTTTCAACAATTTTCTAAACTTATGTTTTCTAATTAATTTATCTACAATGTTCTTATAACCGTTCACTTCGGATACCTCTCTAATTAATTTTGACTCTGATTATCTTTGCTTAAAGAAAAATTGATTAATCTATTTACCATAAAATTTAAACTAGCCATCTTATTTTGGAAGCAATGATTCGAATCTTTAGGAATGTATCTCGAAGTGGTGGTGTTCTTTCTAAAAATATCAAAATCTAACTTATTTTTATTGTTTCAACTGGCTAAAACATCCAGAAATGGTAAACTATTGTTGTTTTCGAGCTCATGCGTGAATGCTATGTTTTGGGATTTACCATTTAAATGCTTAATAAAATCATCTAAGTTTTCATTTTTTGAATCGAAAATTGCGAAAACGTCATCCACATATCTTAACCATACTTTCGGAAAGTAACTGAATTCAACATTCGCCTCGGTTTCAAATTTACTAATGAATAAGTTGATAATAAGTTGACTAAGAATGATGACAGGGGATTGTCCATTGCCGTTCCTTCTTGTAGTTAGTAAAATCTGTTATTAAATTGAAAAGAATTTTTCTTCATATATAATCTTGTTAAGATGTACTTAGAAACGATCTTGTTATTAAAGCTGTTTAACTCGAGTAACTCCCTCAGGTATTTCAAGGTATGTGAACTCGGAACACTCGGAAACAAGGATGATACGTCAAAAGAAACCAAGACCTCACCTTTTTTTTGTTGAAGTTTTGTTGAATTTATCACAGAACAGGAAAGTAGTTGGTTTGGTAGATTTTCAAATTCCTTTGTTAACGATTTTACCAAGTTGTATGTTGGAGAATCAATGGCTGACAGACTTGGTCCCATTGATTTTCCTGGTTTATCAATTTTTGGTAGAGCATACAATCTTGGCACTTTTGTATTATAAACATATAGTTTGCTTTTTAGAGAAAGCGAGATAAGGCTGTTACAAAATTTCTATGTATCTTGGACTTCGTTAACCATTTTTGACAATGGATTCCTAGGTAATCGTTTATATGGGCCGTCTTGAATTAATTTTTCAACGCTTTCAAAGTAATCAGATTTGTCCATTATTACAACCTTATTTCCTTTATCAGCTTTTAAATAAAAACAGTTCTTTTCTCGCAGAGTTTGACAATCTTAGAAATATTTAGCATATTTTAACTTATTTTGAAATATTTTTTGTAATTTTGCCTTTACATGACTCTCTTGACGAAAGCTTTGGAAGACTCCGGTAAGTCTTTAGTATCTGTGTCAATATCGGCTATCATATCCTCCAAAGCACTACGGGATGCCCGCAAAGCAAGATTGAGGCCTTTATTTAAGAGATCTGGTTCTGGATTGTCGAACGTTTGTGTTGAATTTTTATTATGTTGCATTTTTTATTATGTTGATGCTCTTGTTTGGAATATGTTCTTTCGACTGCTCAATTTTGAGTTTTATGAATTTTTTATTTAAAGATTATATTTTTTTAATTAATTTACTATTTACTGCTGTTAACATATTCCTTTGGACAGTGCACCAACATTTATGTTCTACATTAGTTAATTTAAAAGTTAATTTCTCGTAAAGATTGTACGCCTACATTTCAAACATATTCCTTTTACTGTACAAATGTTTGATTTCTAAGTCGTCATTTCTGTTTGGCAAATTATTTTGTCACTTTAATTATTTTGTCACATATTTTGGAATATTTTGAAATGGTTAGCGAAACGTGTGTCGAGAAGTTTAAAAAGTGATTTGGTGTTTAGTAGTAAATCTCTTCGAGTTTAGTGGAAATTTAGACATAAATATTAGTTCTTTTATTTAAAAGTATCGGATTCTTCTTCTTCCTGTGGTGCTACAGCCCCGTCAGTGAGCCTTGACCTCCTTCAACCGCTTCCAATCGGGTTGATCCCCAACAGCCGCTTGTCAATTTTTGATGTGCAGTAGTTCTTCAGCATATCTTCTTACATGGTCCTGTTATCGTATATTTGATCTACCTCTTTTCCTGTTACCCCCTATTCGACCACCTATGATTTTACTTGGTATTTGGTTTTCTGGCATTCTTGTCTTCTGTCCCGCCTATCTGAGTCGCTGAACAAGGGTTCAGCGACATATATATACCATAGTCTACAATATGCAGATCTTTGTACAATTGTTTGAGTTTGAAGTTATACCTGATCCTTCAAATTCTATTATCATTCACAGCACCAAAAATTCTTCTGAGTACTATTCTTTGAAATACTTCTGTCTTTTTTGTGAGGGTCCACGTCTCGCAACCATAAGTGACTACTGGCCAAATGAGTGTTTCATAGATCCTCACTATCGTGTTCCTTTGAATACGTTTATATCTTAGGACATAATGCAGGGAGTAAGGGTAACTTTGTTACCCTTCATAATACGATTTCTGATATATCCTGTGATATTGTTGGTTTAGTCAAGTTTACTTCCAAGATATGTAAATTGTTTCACAACTTGAATATTGTCACTGTCGATTATCCAGTTCTGTTCCCTTCTTGCATTGGTTCTTTTTTCCATCACCCATGTTTTGTCTATATAAATTATTAGACCAGCTCTTTTGGCTTTCACCTTTATTTCATCATGTCGCTCTTCATAATATTTTTTTGGACCGTATTACCAATTTTTCGTTAGTTAAATATAGGCAATTAAAAAGTATAATGTTACACTAGATTGTAGATAAAAATATTTTAACTTCAAAAACTGTTACAATAAGTAAAAATATGTTGGAATGTCCAAAAAAGTAGCCAATTCGAAAACCCTAACGAAAGTATTTATAAGAAACAGTAAACACTTAGCTATTCCCTCCTCTAGTTTGATCGATATAGTCAAAATTTAATAATTTATATATTTCCTACCACCCTAGATACATAATTCGAAGAAATAAATTTAGGCAAACATCACCATAAATTTTCCCGAAGCCGACCTAATACACGCGATATGTCGTGAATAATGCACTAGTTTCGTTTCTTTCGTATCAGGGAATTAAAAAAAACATGTCACCAGACAATCATTCGATAAATGATACTATGTTCGATTTAACTTTAAATTATAAAGTGAAAAGGTTGATTAAAGTTTCTTATCATCAAAGAAATCAAAAGGTTGAATATTGCTTTGTCTTTAAAACGGTCTAAAAAGAAATGTTCGTGCTAGCACGAAGAACTATTTTTGATTAATACATTTATTTAATCGCTATTAATACATTTATTAAATAAGGCTTCTCGCTGGAAATACAATGTTTAGAATGACTTGGTCGATATCAACCTTTTCTCATCAATGAAGGTTTATCCGTTCAGATGGGTATCAAGCCTGATCAATATAGAGTATGAGCTCAAACAACCCAGCCAGAGCTTAGTAATGGATATCTGCGTAGTGTTGGTGAATAACTGCCTCTCGGCTGGCCATTTTTTGACGTTTTGGGCGTAATATAATAAACTTCTTTCTTCATACCGAGGGTTCTTGTTTAGATGTCATGTGGACTTCGATGTTGTTTGAGAATGATTACTAAATGATCTCTTTCCGCTTTATAGTCATTGATCTTTTACGCATATGTGGTCTTATGCAACACCCGTCAACAACTGCAACACCCGTTATCCAATGTGTAAGGAAAGTAACTTTAGTAAATTTAACCAACGATTCTTTGATCATTTGAAATGAAAACAAAATCCTTATAACAAAAGTTAAAACCTAATGGTTTCCGCGAAAAAAAAGAAGAGTTATTAAATCGCCAATCAAAACGCAACACATATATATGTAAAAGCATATTTGTTAAATATAAATGGTTATTATTTAACCAATAAACTACAAATAAATTAATGAACATTGTTTTTTAATTAAGAATCACCTCATACATCAGCCAATGGTGACAAAAATTATTTTAGTGTGTGTCACTGTACGACTTTTAGATTCCATTTAAACCCAAAATAGCATTCTCTACGCGAATATCACGGTATGCTTCTTATTTATGGAGATACTGTTGCTAACCTGACTGAAACATATCAGAACTTTTTTAACGTATTCGGGAAAATTGGCTAGGCTTTCATATGCATAACATATATTTAATTATATAAAACAATTTAATCATGTTTTTTAATGGGACGTGAATTGTTTAAAACGTGTTATAGTGTTATGGTGCCAGTAATTTAAAAATTAGTGCCAGTAATTTCAACTTTGATACTAAAAGACACTAATGCCTTAGCCCTTTAGTAATAACAATTAAGTTTTTCTTTCTTCGGTAAAAAAAAAACAAAAACAAAACTTATGCTGAAATGTATAGAATAAATGGGTTTAAAAATATTACATTTTGTTTTCAAATGATACTAAAAGAAGATAATGAAACAGAAAACTGAATTTTCCTAAGAATTGGCGCGGAAAATAAAATAATGTTTTCCGCCAAAATGGTTCCATTGTGGAAACATGTTTCAAGGAAACTTTTTGTCCAAAAAATGTAAAAAATCGTTGAATAAATTTACAAAAGTTATTTCCCTTACATCCGATACAGGGTGTCCCATAACTTATCCGCCATAGATCAACTGGTGATAGCAGAGATCAAAATAAGAGGATTTAGTCAATATACGTATTGGCAAATGTTAGTTATTAAAAAGATACAGGGTGTTGAAGGTGAAACTAAATTATCGAAAAATTGAGATTTTTTTAAAACGGTTCAAGATATTAGGTTCAAAATCGGGATAGTTGGGTTTTCAAAGGTGATAAATCCGAATTTGGTACTAGTTTGAGCCTAGTTTCTAAAGGGCGCTTGCCACCTAGTTTGTGAGGAATTAACTCGCTCATATTTTTTACTCTATAAAGCTGGGAATATTTTTACTTTAAAATGGGGAAGAGTCATAATTCTCACGTAAAAAAGGTACCCTTGGTCAATATCGATATCTCACGCCGTTGGCGAGATATTTGTGTTCGAATATTCTATTGCACTTGTCGATGGCTGAAAAATAATCCATCGATGTGGAAAACGTTGATTCAAATGATTTCGCACTGTAATAGTAAACTGCGGTGGCGCGCAATCTTGCATGAACCACATGTCTTATCTTAAGTTTAGAGACCGTCCAAAAGATCTAATAAATCATTTTCTAAAAACTGCACATATTGATCTCCATTCAGTCTTTGTGAAAACTTAAACGGGCCAATTAAAAAATTACCGATAATGCCGCATCAAATGTTAAATGAAAATTTGTGTTGGGAATGTCGCTCTCTTGGTAGGTGTGGATTTTCCAGGGCGTAATAATGATTATTTCGCCAGTTAAAAAATTCCTCGTCTGATAAAAGTTGCCTCGTCAGTAAATAATATCTTTTTTAGGAACATGGGGTCTTCGTTATTTTTATGTAGTAGATTTTGACAACATTCTGATCTAACCGGCAAATATTGTGGCAATAAATTTTGAACAGGCGAAAAATGACAGGGAAACAATTTTTCTTTATGAAGAACTCTTGAAACAGTAAATTTGTTAAATTCTTGTAGATGCCTCCAAACGCCTAGTGCTTAATTCTTCTTCTTGTTTTACCGTTATACGTCTCAATCGTCCACCAGGATTGTTGTAATAAAACGAACCTGTTTCGCCTAATTGATTGAAAATTCTTATAAAAATATGTCGATCTGGGATGATTCTGGTTAGATAGAGCTATTCATACCTTCTAACTGTAGCACGACTATTGTAATTAACCTGGGCAAAAACTCACAGCATATCCCTTAAATAAAGGCTCGTGCCAATGCAAGAATATACCAGGTATAAGCTATACTTGGAATACAATTTGAAGCGCCCGTAAACGTCCGCCTGGCATTTCAAATTTTATTCCAAGTATAGCTTATACCTGGTATATTCTTGCATTGTTGAACCGGCCCTAAGTCTGGTCATTTTTTACAAATTATTTAATACCAACTCAAGATTGGAGAAACTTGTTTCCACCTAAGTTTAATAGGAGAGACAGAAAACAATGATAGTTGTCATTGAGACGTAATAATTTGTACACAACATTCAAGATACACTTTGGAAATTGCATATTTTTCAGCCATCGACAAGATATGCAATGAAATATTCGAACACGAATATCTCGCAAACGACATGAGATATCGATATTGACCAAGGGTGCCTTTTTTACGTGGAAATGATGACTCTTCTCTAATTTGAAGGCAAAATATTCCCAGCTTTGGAGGGTAAAAAAATATGACTGAATTAATTCCTTAAAAGTAGGTAGTAAACGCCCTCTAGGAGCTAGGCGGCTCAAGCTAGTACGAAATTCGGATTTGTCGCCTTTGAAAACCCAACCACCATAATTTTGAACCAGATATCTTCAACCGTTTTTAAATTATCTCAATTTTTCGAAAAATTAGAATTTCACTTTCAACACCCTGTATATTTTTAATGACTAACATTTGCCAACACATTTATTGACTAAATCCTCTTATTTTAATTTCTACTATCACCAGTTGCTCTATGGCGAATAAGTTATGGGGCACCCTGAATATATTTTAATCAAACTGACTTCATAGCTTAAAAACTCATACACAAAATCCGGTATAATTTTTACTTGATTAACTTTGTGTTTCTATATTCGATTGTAGAAAATGTGATATCGTAAGAGGTTTCAAAAATTGTATCAGTATTTTTCTTATACTATTATTAGGTAATTATTCGAGGGAATAAGCAGATTTAGAATTTCGAGAAACAGCAAGGTTTTTGGATATTGCTCTTTCTCCGGTAATGAAGATATGGATAAGATGGTTTGAAGGTCAGAATTATAGAAGAGTTCTGGTCGTCCTAGGAGTAGTCAAGAATGTGATGAATATTATTTTAGACTTCTTGCTTAGGAAGTCGATATGAGTGAACGATGTTTTATGGCAAACACAAGTAGGGTTGCTTCAAGGATTAACATCAACATCTACTTAGTGTTAACTTAATCTTGCCGCGCACTATAAGATGCGTCACTTAGAATGGTGCCCAGTGAGATCTACAAAAAATTCTCTTGAGGCTCTATACCAACTCGATGTTCCCATTAACAAGATTAAAACTAAAAATGAAATTAAAACAATTTTGAGAGAAATGATAAAAATTAAAACTATTGGTATTTGTTTCACAATATGTTCAAGATATTCTCTGACATGTTTCGACCTCGCGACCATTCTCAAAGAGAGTTATGCATAAACTAAACAAAAGTTTTAAAGTGATGTCTAATGGAGGTCGGTTATTTTTGTGTCGTTAAATTTATTACACTTTCAATAATCGGATTATTTCCGAAGTCTAGCTGGGTGTTTGTTAGGTTTTTACCATTTTAATTCCGGAAATTTCCAAATAATTTAACAGCCTGCTTTTATTGCAGCAATGTATTAATTTGAAATTATTGGTGTTAAAATAGTTCTGGTCTATACAATATTCGGCAAACCCCGTCTTTCTTTGTGAGAATGGTCGCAAGGCCGAAACATGTCAGGGAATATCTTGAATATATTGTGAAACAAACACCAAATGTTTTAATTATTATCACTATTACTATGTACAAAATTACTACAAGAGCCAAGCGCGCAATCAATCGAAACTATAATTATGAGAGAAATTCATCTACCGGTAAGCCCTTCTCAACAGTTGTCTGAGAAGTGCTATATAATTTTAACCTTTATTTTTAATGTTATATTTCGACTTTACTGTTTCCGTATATTTGGAAAGCACACATACTTTTGGGATAAATTATAAAAAGGGCACCACTACCTCACCAATGATAGTTTGCGAAAGAAAATGATGCATAGTTTGTTTTCAATTCATTCTGGAGACTACAAGGAAGTGTTTGGGGGAAGTACTTATATAAACTGTGGAATACAAAATATAACTAGACTAAAAAGCGTAGCAATATCTGCTGATGATATTGTAATTTTAGCATCAAACAATGACATAGCGACGACATCAAAAGTTTAGGTAAATTTTCCAACTGCGAGTTTGGCATAAAAATGGTGTATTAAAGCCAACGTGACCAAATTTACGTACGTTAATTAGACTATGTGTGGAAAAAACAGGCAGATTTGTAAAATTAATCAACATCTAACAACAAGCTAACGAAACTATATTCCTTGTAATGACCTAGATTGCTTATTTAGAAGAAGAATATCTCTAGAAACGCAAGCAGTTAGGCCTGAAATTTGAGTGAAAGAAACTTGATTATTAGACGTAAATCACAAGCTATTATCAATGAAATAGTACTCTATAAAACTATCCTTAAACCAGCATGGGTCAATGTGATCCAACTTTTTTAAAATATGGTGATGCAAATTATAATCGATGATACCTGATGTATACATAGTAATGCCATACAACGAGACTCCTGATTGCGCCAGAAGTGACACGTTAGTACAGTAAAAAATATCGAGAAAGAGTGTCCATGTATCCTAACGTCCTAGCCAGTAATATGCTTGTTCAAAGCAATTAATCGAAAGTATTTACTAGGTACACACCGTTAAACCTAATAAACAGATTCAGAAAAGTCATACCACAAGCTTATTACTTTCGGGTAGTTTGCTCAATAAATGGGGTTAAAAAATAAAAAACCCAGTAGTGTTATATTATAATTCATTGTAATATTGTATTCATTGTTATATTGTAATTCAATATTGTAAGATATCTGAATACATGTAGTTATACCAAAACTGCGATAGTAGTGGTTTGAAAGTAAAATTTTGTGGACTGAGATTATGATCTCAGTATATGAAGTATTTTATTAGCACATATTAATACACCTTTTAGAAGGATTCAAGGGATTTACGATTAACCGACTAGGTATATTATAAGGAGAAAAGGTCAATTTAGAATATAGCTACGAAACGAAATTGTAAAAAATAAATATACATACAAATACATCTATTTTTTACTTTTTTACTATACAAAATTTATTATGGACACGGTTATTTTGTATGCAAACGATCAAATCTCGGTTCAATCTGCGGAACGCTAAGAGATTTCTTAATAAAATTTTGTATACAAACATCAGGAAATGTTTGTCTTTTTTGGGTATATGTATATATATATATATATATATATATATATATATATATATATATATATATATATATATGTATATGTATATGTATATGTATATATATATATATATATATATATATATATATATATATATATATATATATATATATATATATATATATACATATACATATATATATATATATATATATATATATATATATATATATATATATATATACATATACATATATATATATATATATATATATATATATATATATATATATATATATATATATATATATACATATACATATATATATATATATATATATATATACATATATATATATATATGTATATGTATATATATATATATATATATATATATATATATATATATATATATATATATATATATATATATATATATACATACATATATATAACGGTTTCGCAAAATCTAACTGCTGCGACCGTTTACCGCAGGATGGCGTGGCTGCATGTGATTGCAGTCTCCATTCGACATGGCCCATTTATATGGTCATGGTTTTAGTCGTTCCTTCATCCGCTCTTCCGGCGTGCGGCTTGAGCCCAACTGATGACGATAAATAGCAGAAACCGGTCTTGGGAGACGCTTTCTGGTGCTTTGGATAACGGGTAAAGGAATGGCAAAGTACTGACGTGGTGCACGCACTTTTTTGCTTTTTAAAACTTTTCTCCACGGGCCTAGTTCACTATTTTTCGATCATACCTGGTACTTACCCGAGGTTAGACGGGCCACGAATGGTTTCGCACAGTCTGATTGCTGCGACCGTTTACCGCAGGATGGCGTGGCTGCATGTGATTGCAGCCTCCATTCGACATGGCCAATTTATATGGTCATGGCTTTAGTCGTTCCTTCATCCGCTCTTTAGGCGTTCGGCTTGAGCCGGACTGATGACGGCTTAAGGCCAGAAACCGGTCTTGGGACACGCTTGCTAGTGCTTTGGATGCCGGATGAGGAAACGGCAAAGCACCGACGTGGAGCACGGGTGAATTTGCTTTTTAATACTTTTCCCTACGGACCCAGTTCACTATTATATATATATATATATATATATATATATATATATATATATATATATATATATATATATATATATATACACATTTTTTTTCTTGTCACATAGTTCAAATCCAAGGATAAGTTGATTTTTTTTTAAATGACAACAATTCAACAGTAATTGAATTTGGCATTGTTGGAAAGGCCATTTTTTTCTGAATTCAACGAGGTAAATATTGTATGTTTTTTAAATAGATTTTAAAAAATGGCTAAAAGGTGTTTCGGTCTGTTTTAGAGCAAATATATTTTTAATGTAGTAGGCGATAAAACTATTGATGATAGATGAAGTATTTGATTACACTTGACGTTAAAGTCAATTTGTGAATTTCAAATTTATTTCAATATTTATATGGAATTAATATGTATTTCACTGAAAGATAAAGAATTGCAGTACTAACAATTGTTGGATACGGTGACAGAAAACGCACTTATGTATTTTTTCTGAATTCAACGAGGTAAATATTGTATGTTTTTTAAATAGATTTTAAAAAATGGCTAAAAGGTGTTTCGGTCTGTTTTAGAGTAAATATATTTTTAATGTAGTAGGCGATGAAACTATGGATGCCAGATGAAGTATTTGATTACACTTGACGTTAACGTCAATTTGTGAATTTCAAATTTCGTTCAATATTTATATGGAATTAATATGCATTTCACTGAAAGAGAAATAATTAAAATACTAACAATTGTTGAATACGGTGACAGAAAACGCACTTATGCTGAACTTATATCAAGTAGAACTGATCAAGTATTTAATGAAGAACATCCAAATAAAAAATCACTAAATCAACAGTTTCAAATATCCAAACAATTAACATTTGAAGATACTGTGTATGAACATGCTCCATCCAGTGCAGATTAGTATCAGCCCAGTACCTACAGTTGTATCTGTTAACATGACCATTTAAACAGAATGTTGCTTCATCCGTGAAAATAATATTTAAAACAAAATTTGGATTGGTATTTTTTTTATTTTTTCCATCATAACTTCACAAAACTCAATTTTTCGATCAAAATCATCTCCACTTTATTCTTGTAGTAAATGTATTTTGTCCTAAACTGAAAAATTCAAATTTAAAATTGTATTTTGAAAGGATAAAATTTTTTAAAATTTTTTTGGTCTGAGCGTTTACGCATGTTATGATTTAATGCTAATTGTTGCATAGAAACCTTATCATTGTGTACTACATCAATTAAAACATTCAACGAATTTTTGTTATTAGTTTTTGTTTATTGTCTTCCTAATTTTGGACGACGTTTAATGTTACGTATATCATTTAATCTTTTCACCATTTTTGAAACTGTTGACTTAGTGATGTTTTTATTTAGATTGGACGTGCTATCAAACACTTCATCTGTCATCCATAGTTTCATAGCCTACTATATGGAAGATATATTTATTCTAAAACAAACCTTTTGGTCATTTTTTAAATCTATTTTGAAAAAAAACCATACAGTATTTACCTCGTTGAATTCAGAAAAAAGTGTTCTTTCCAACAATGCCAAATTTAAGTTCTGTTGTCATTGAAAAAAAAACGAGTTAGCCTTGGATTTCAAATATGCGACAAGAAAAAAAAAATGAAAATATACCCAAAAAGTGGCAAACACTTTCTGATATTTGTGTATAAAATGTCGCAACAACATTTTGCATAAACATTTGTTCGAAGAGGATACCCCGTTTGCTAACAGTCGATCAAAAACAGCAATGCGTCGATGATTAAGTGCGCTGTTTGGAGCTGTTTCAGCGCAATAAAAAGGATTTTTTTTTCATGCGATATGTGATAATGGATGAAACATGGATCCATCACTACACTCCACAGTGAAATCGGCAGTCATCTGAGTGGACAGCAACTGGCGAAAGCCGCCCAAAGCGATCGAAAACGTAAATGTCAGCTCGTAAGGTTTTGGCATCCATATTTTGGGATGCGTAAGCTATTTTATTCATTGATTACCTTGACAAAGGAAGAACCGTCACTAGCGAATATTATATGGCATTACTGGTGCATTTGAATGAAGAAATTGCGAAAAAACGACCCGACGCATCGAAATGTTATAGACCCCTTGAAATCAATGTCTAACTCTTGAAAGAGGCTACGTAGATAAATAAAATCAAATTTTACCTAAGTTGTTGTTTTATTAGTCATATTTCGAAATTACCGAGTGACGTGTTATACAAACCCTTGTTTTTTAAGTTGGTATGATGTCGGTCGCGATCAATATTTGGAAGGGTAACCGAAATATAGGTAAATTGACACTTAGCGGTATAAGAATATCAAAAGCCAAAGGCCTCCAAAGCCTGTAGCGCTGAATAATAATAATGACTCTCCTTTACATCTAGCCTAAGTTCCAGATCAGTTCGTTTATTATCTTTGCAGTTATAGCGTGTTTTGAAATTGATAAGAAATTTTTTAGGTAATTTATTATAATGGATAAATTTATCGAGTAAAAAGTTTTCTTAAAATTTTGTCTAAAAAACAAAATTTGTTGTGCTGATGCATTAAAAATATTAATAATACGGCAATGAAGCTATGTCCAAAAAATGTTTACTAGTGGTACAAGGACTTTGTGATAGTAGAGAAGCAGTTGAAGATGAACCTCGAAAGAATAGCATAACGCACCATCGCATCTTTTAATAATTATTCTTCAATTTTTCGCCAAAAATCAATCAAATGCCGTTCCACCCGCATCATATTCACTAGGTATGGCACCGTGAGCGTTTTCCTGTTTTCTCAAATGGAGAAATTACTTAGTGGGTGGTATTTTGAGTCCATAAAAGACATACAAGAGAGCTGGTTGGCCGCTTTGAAGGAAATACCAGCCGTCGAGTAAAAAATTGTTTCGAATGCTGGAAAAAATGTTGGAATATGTGTATTGCAGTGAGAAGAAAAACTTAGAAGGAAACAAAATAAATTTGGATGAATAAATAAATACTTTGTGTTTTATTTAAAGTCACCTTACATTTTGATCATAGTTGTATTTAGTTGCCGTATTATTAATCGTTAGTAGCATACTTTTTAAAGGAAGTAGATATAAGGACCATGTTATAGCAAAACGATATTAATTATTTTGTAGCATGAACAAATGAATATTTAAAATATAACGTAAATACGCACTTGTTCACAAACACATTACATTAGAAATTTTAATACCATCGTTTTTGTATTATCAATTTAGTAATTATATTTATATTTATGCAAATTTTTATAAAAGCACATCATGAAACACATTTATATTATTTCAATATTTGTAAAACAGAAGTACTCAAAACGAACTAACGAACTAAGAAACCTTAATAACAATACTCCGCACAGTTAAACAGTGGTTCGAAATAAAAGGTTCCATCTGAATTAACAATTCTATTTATTTTATTTTCTAGCTTGTTTGCATTTACATAATTCCATATTACTGGTTTTCTCCGAAAGTTATAAATATTTTTAATGTAAAAAAAAGCGAAAAGTATAATCCAATTGTATTAACATATATCAAACATTGAAACAAATTTAAAATACAAGGTGAGCGATAAGTAACTCATCTATTTGAATAACTGGCTATTTTTAATGCACTTACTTTTAGATTTGTCTTTTCGTTTTTCTAATTGTGAGTCTTACACACCTCCAGACACAAATAACCTTGCAACGACGTAGGCGATACATGTTTCCAGGAGGCAACTTTCCTAATTTCTGCTTAGCTGCCCCTAAGCTCTTCTTATATTAGATGAAAGATAAAGCAAAGGCACTTGATCAGTTAAAGATTCACATTCGGAAAGCTGCGCAAGAGATATGGTTCGAAACATACAAACCTTGTTAAAAAGGCCCATGTTTGTTAATCATTCTTGTTTGTTAATCAAGCGATATCCATCTTAGGATTGCCTTGGTGGTCTATATTTTCAGTACATTTTAAGCAAATATGGGTAAAAGCATCTTTGGAATCGCGCCCTACATCAGCCCAAATCTATGTGGGAACGTCGCAACCTCGCCACGATAAAATATGCAATTTTAAAATTAAAACATTTAAGACAAACATTATTTCGTTGTAGGTCAGTGCGTCTATTTAAGTCCTATTTTAATTTTTTTCTGTCTGTTTAAGGAAAACAAAAAATTATCCTGTACGCGAATATTATGATATGCTTCTTATTTGATTGATTAATTGATGAACAATGATAAAAATTCAGGAAAGGACAGTAAACTGTTGAAATTCTACACATTGATAGTCAAAATATTCATAAAATACTGGCAAAATTGTATTTAAAATACCTCAAAGAAAAAGTACCCAACTTATCCAAAAATATTGAAGTGATTCCTTTAGATAAACAAGAAGCACAAGAAGATAAAGAACCACCTTTTAACTATAGATAAATATATAGAATTACCTCCAAATAAGCCAGTCAGTAATTTAGAAAGTTTTGCGATGAACTGAATCGCACTGAATGCGTCATACACAATCCAGAGAGCCAGCATGATTCAACAGTGGATTCATTACAATGGATTATATCTAGGTTGTCCAACAGGGTATAGAAAAGCATAAGGAATACACCATGCCACTGTGGCTTTGATGGACTATGAAAATGTATTTGACTCAATCTCAAAGCAAGTCATAAGGGATATATTGCTTGACCAAGCGGTATCCATCTTAGGATAACCTTGGTCTATCTTTTGAGTACATTTTAAGCAAATATTGATAAAAGCATCTTCGGAATCCCGTCCTACATCAGCCAAAACCAATGTGGCAACGTCTCAACCTTGCCACGACAAAATCTGCAATTTTAAAATTACAACATTTAAGACAAACATTTTTTCATTGTAGGTGAGTTCGTCTATTTAAGTTACATTTAAAACAAAAAAATATCCTGTACACGAATATCATGATATGTTTCTTATTTACGGAAAAATCTCCTACATTTCGAAGGGACTAGGCGTTTTTACGGTCAACGATATCCAAAAAGGTCGCTTCCAGTAGCTTCTTCGCAAAGACTTTTAGATATAGGTAGTGTGGTGCCAAAAAGATGTTATTCAAAACTTTATGAAGATCTAAAACAGTCAAACACAACAATGGCCACAGAAGAACAAATGCTAGATATATTGGTGAATGAAGTGACAAATGTTACAGAATTGATTAACAATGGTAAGACTTCAGGAAAGGACGGTATAACTCATGACATTCGAAACATTGATGGTCAAGAGCCTATGTAAATCTACTGTGGTTCAGCGAAAGTTCATATGGGTGGTTTTAAACTTAAAATCAATGTAGAAGCCTGCCTTAGGAATTTCGAGGTATTTCGTAATCTTGATTGGGAATAGGAAGGAATAAAAATCAAAGGTGTACATTTAAGCCATTTTAGATTCGCAGATGATATCGTTTGATATCGTTGAGAACCATTTGACTTGAGAATAAACCTGAAAAAGAGTCAGGTCATGTTCAATAAATTTACCGAGAATAGAAGAAAAATCCAGAAGCAAGAAATAATGGAAGAAAATCTTTGTTGTATACTGCCAGAGCTCGGACAAGAAGAGATTAGAGATTAGAGAAGATCCAAAAGGAGAGACCTTGGGTCCCCTATGAACTATATGCTGAGAGTAGACACTTTGATTGCTTGTTGTGTAAATGCTTTTTAGATTGAAAACAAATATGTTCCTGCATAAGATTGTAACCTGTGACGAAAAATGGATCCTCTACGATATTCCAAAGAGGCGAAAAAAATGGGTTAGACCTGGTGAGCAATCAATCAGTATTGTAAAACAGAATACCATGCCAAAAATATGTTGCTGTGTATATGGTGGGATCAGCTGGGCATTGTGCATTACAAGTTGCTCCAATCTGATTAAACGGTTACTGCTGCCTGTTATTGGCATCAGCTGATTCGTGTTAGTGACGCTCTGGGAGAAAGAATACCTTTTATTGGCAAAGAAAGAAGGGAAATAATTTTAATTCAGGTCAACGCACGACCACATGCAGCAAAATGGATTCTGGAAACGATTACTGAGTTGGCTTAGGACCTTTTATCGCACTCGGATTTTCATCTCTTTCGATCCCTACAATATCACTTGGTTCATAGTCGCTTCGCATTTCTTTAGGAAAAAACGAAGTCGAAAAAAACGTCAATGACTTACATCAAACCATCAAGATTTTTTCGATCTGGAATTCGATGATTGCCTGAATGGTGGCGAAAGTGTATAGAAAATATGGGGGATTATTTCGAAGATTAAGTTTAAGCTACTATTTTCATAAATAAATGTCAAAAGTACTCAAAAAAGTTGAGAACCTTATATATAATTACGAACTTTGTATGGCTTTAGAACATTTTCTAGTTTCCATAGAGAAATTCGCACGACACATCATGGGCTATAGTTAAAAAATCAACACATTTTGAACATTTGAGAATGTAGTGCTAACATTGAAGTATGTGGAACAAGATCAACAGAAAGTAAGTGAAATTCAATACATAAGCCTTTGAAGCGTATTTTATCTGTTAATTAATATGATAACGGTATGCTCAACTCATTCTTCTTATTTATGCAAATATATATGTATAGTTTCATTATTTGTGCTGAATTCTTTGAATCCTAACAAAATATAGATACTGAACAAGATTTGTGATGAGCTCAAATTTATGGATTTACTATTAGTTATTCATTGAGTAAATATATGGTTATAGCCTGTTGGTTGTCGCGCTTAGTATTATATTCGGCTAGCAACCTTTAGGTAGTGTCTCATATTGTAGTCCACCGATAAAAATACCGACTAATGGAGTGACCAAAAAAAAAAATACTACGAAGGAAATATGCCTTTTTTTAACAGATTTTAAAAATTTAAACATATTTTTAATTTCCGTCTATTGTAATTAGATGATGTATCCTATAGCTGATGTTTTCTGTTATGCCTGCCCATTCAAATACTAATGTAAAAGATCTCTTCTTTAAACGGATTGAGACAAAAATAGAAAATACATTTTTAGAGATCTTCTATGTTACGGATAATCATTCGTAAACTTCCTTCGTATCTTAAGATCAGTGGGAATATTTTTTTTTTGGGAGATAAAACAAAAAATATGCAGATTAGGTTGAAGAGCGAAAAAAGTAGTATTTCACGTAGTAAAGACGTATTTCATTGTTATTGCTAGTCGATAGAAGTCGTAAAAATACATGTATCGAAAAAAAAAGACCGTTACTACTAATATTTTAGTAGTAACTGTGCAAAACTATTTACTAGAAGATTGATGACTTGGGGTGGAATATGCATAGGAAGTGCCAAACCAAACCAAACCTTCTCTGTATCAACTGTATATTAATGAAATATTGGAATATAACGCTTTACTATACATTAGAGAGTTGGCAAACGCCACTTAAGATCGCCCGTAGAATATGTAGGGTATATAATACGACGCAAGGTCGGTTCCTTCCTAATACTCGAATTAATTTGCTCGAATTAACTGCACGATGTCTTACAAGTTTCTTGGAATAAACTCTTTGACGATAAAAACCTAGTCTAGCATACATAAAAATACTTTAATATTCTGAAATAACTATCAGTTCGTATATTACTAAACACATTTCCACAGCAGAAAGAAAAAAAAAATAGCAAAATATAATTTTGTCAATAAGTGAACAAAATATTTTTTTACCTTTAACTTTTGAAGCAATCTGATTTAAGTTTTTAATTCTAAATAGCTCACCTTTTATAAATTGAGCTGTAATAATGTATTGCTTTAGCACAGTTTAAGAAGTTTTTGAAAGTATGTATGAAAGAGAAATACTATATTTTAAAACAGTGAGATTTGCGATTGCAAATCAAAAATCATTCGCAGGTGCATAGCCGTTCTCGTAACCAACTTTTTTATAACGAACCTGATTTATTGAACCTGAAACTATAGATAGTTTATGAGCACTACAACCAACAGCAGATATTTGTGTTTTTCGGTCGAATAGAACATGATGGCGTATACATAATCCACTAAAAATATTAATAGTATCGATTTTGGTATATTAGCAGCATACGAGGTGTGTAAATAAAGTAATGATACTGGTGACTAAACGTTCGATCTGGCAACACTGTCGCTTTCCTTTTGAAAAAAGGAATGATAATATTTGATGCGTCTTTACTAAGAGTTTGAATTCCCGAGTGTCACTTGGTGGTCCATAGCAATTCTTTTCGTGAACAGAATTTTTCTAGTGCATTCTGAAAATGAGCGAGAACAATTTGGAGCACACAGTGCGACGGAAACTTTGGCAAACCTTCAATATGCCTATGCAAACAGTGTTTTGTCAAAAGCCTGGGGTTTAAGGCATTCTCAGAAGGCCGCAAGCGGAAGGTCTTCTATACGACTACAAGAAATGATGAAAATATATACATAATCCGGGATATTGTGTATACTGAATATTGGTTGATGGTCGAATGATCAAAGAAGAATTTGACTCACACAACCGCTCATCAGATTTTGACCAATGAAATTGGGATGAAGAAAACCTGCGCGAAAATGGTTACGAAAAATCTTTTGCACAAGAAAACAGAAAAAGGACTTTTTGGGGTAGATTGAAAATGATGCTCATTTTCTAGAACGTGCTATTACTGATGACGAGTCTTGGATTTTTGAATAGGATTAGGAAAAGAAGCGCCAGAGTCAGAAATGGCACAATTTAACCTCGCCAAAAATAGTTTGAACGAGCAAATCAAAGATCAATAGCATACTGATTTGCTTTTTTGATAGCCAGGGGATCGTCGATAAAGAAAATGTGCCTTCGATAGATCAGCTATATCGGGAGGCTGTTGAAAGACTTCGAAAAAGGGTCATTCGGTGGTGCATCACGACAATGTGCGTTACCACACAGCGATTTCAACTAACGAGTTTTTGGTAAGCAAAAACATTACTGCAACTCAGCAGCTCCTTTATTCACGAGACTTAAGTCATTGGGACTTTTTCCTTTTTTGCAGGAATAACAATTCCATTTCAGTTGAATATTGGGACATTGACCATTGATTTGGCAATTTTAGGACATTGAAGAACATTGAAAAGGCCGTAACCGATCAGCAGAAAGCGATTACATTATCAGAGTTCCAGCACTGTTATAAAGAGTGGATAACACGTTTCAGGCGATGTGTGGCTTCTAAAGGCAGCTACTTTGAAAAAGGCAAGAAGTAATGAAAATGTCCACATAATCTGAGATATTATGTATAGTGATCGTTGGTTGATGGTCAGAATGATCGAAGAAGAGTTTAATTTGACTCACACAACCGTTCATCAGATTTTGACCAATAAAATTGGGATGAATTTGATTCCTCATTTTCTGGAACGTGACATTACTGATGACGAGTCTTGCATTTTTGAATAGGATCCGGAAAAGAAGCGCCAGAGCCAGAAATGGCACAATCCAACCTCACCATGGCCAAAAACAGTTAGAATGAGCAAATTAAAGATCAAAAGCATACTGATTTGCATTTTTGATACCCAGGGGATCGTCTATAAAGAAATTGTGCCTTAAGGGCAAACATTAAATCAGCATTACCGGGAGATTGTTCTTCGAAAAGGGGTCATTCGTGTAAGATTGAACATCAGAACTCATCGGTGGTGCATCACGAGAATGCGCTTTGCCACACAGCGAAAAATTAATTATAATTAAATTATAATAAAACTATAATTTCAGTTGCATCACATCAGTCTTCTTATTTTATTTACACACCTCGTATCATGAGAGATTTCCGAAAAACACTATCATGGCAAGGAAAAAAAACATATATCAATAATTTTCATTTCATTATATCGAATGCAATATTAATTTTACATTAAACATAAAGCGGTTTTACTCTCCTTATTAGTTCAGTTAATCTCCTTTCACTTTACCTTTTTCTTTTGAAAAGTTTACTAGATAAATATACATAACGTACATAAATATAATAACACAAATAAATAAAACAATATATATTATTATTCAATTTCAAGAATGTTTCAAGTGATTCTTATATTATGTTAGAATAACAACTGAAACGAATGAATAATGAATAACCATTGTAAGAACATATACACTACTAATAATTTAACTGTGTGAACAAGTGAATATTTAAAATGTGATTGTATAGATATGTATTTATGCTTAACCATAGGGATATATACATATTTGAATACCGTTGTTCTTGTAATATCAAATTACAAATTATCTTTACAATTATGGTAATTATCTGCAGAAGAAGCAAATTTTAAAATGAATGAAATATATGTTCTGAAAGGGGTATCAATTAACAAAAATCTTACTTTGAAATTGCTTTCTGTTAATGCAAGTTTGTACGTACGAGGTGTGTAAATAAAATTCTGTAGAGGAAAGGCAGGTCAACAATTGTCCATAAGTCTTCAGAATCTCTTCGTGGTCCGGATATTTTTGCGTGCTCTGAAAATGATAATTTCAAGCAATGGAGTGTTATCAAGTTTTGCTTCAGGCTTAGGCACAGAAACTCGATTAAAGATGAACCTCGCAGCGGAAGGTCTTCAACTGCAAGAAGTGATGAAAATGTTCATAGAATCCTGAATATTGTCCATTCTGATCGTCGGTTGACGGTTAGAATGTTCGGAGAAGAATTTGACTCACATATTCAGTCATCATATTTTGACTAATGAATTTGGGATGAAGAAAATCTGCGCGAGGACAACATGTCTTGATATTTAGGGTTGATTGAAGATGACCCCTATTTTCTGCAACGTGTCATTACTGATGATTGTTTTTGAATATGATTCTGAAACGAAACACCAAAGTCAGGAACTCCACTTTTATCACGACTAGTAAAGCCAGAATGCACAAATCAAAGACCGGATGCATGCCGATTTGTTTTTTTGATAGCGCACCGTTGTTCGAAATTGCTGTCAGTTTCAGAATGCACTAAGTAATACGGTTCACGAAAATAATTGTTACAGTCCACCTGTTGACTCTAGAGAGTTCACAATCGTACTAAACATGCATCAGGTGATATCCTGCCTTCCTTTGAAAGGGCAAGCCAACAGTACTGTTGAATCGAACATGATGAACGTGATGCGCAAAAAACAAATCTGTAAATACAATTTTTCTATGACCCATATATTTTCTCTAACCCGCAAATTTATATTTTGCAATATACATTATTTTCATCTAACTAAGCAGTAATGAGCATAACTGGTTAAGACTTGTTTATTCCTGTTATTGAATCTACAAAATATACTTCCAATAAAGATTGCCAGTGCATTAGTAGGCTACAGAATGTGTTTTTTTTTAGTTGTAGGTAATTTATATTTTTTATTTTGCTTTGATTCTTATTAACTTTAAATACAATGCTAAGAAATTCTTAAATCGTGCCAGAAGGCATGCATCTTCAAGGCATGCGTCTTCAGTTCGTGTTTGAACTCCATAGAGTTATTTGGTAGTAGCAATGCTTCTCGTGGTTCGGAAAATGAGTCACAACAATTTCCAGCAACGATGCGATATCAAGTTTTTTTTCGGACTTGGGTACAGTGCAACGGAACCTTTTATAAAACCTCAGCAGGCCCATGGAAACAGTGCTTTGTCAAGGGTCAGATTTTTCAGAGGTTTTAAGCATTCTCAAAAAGCCGATATCCAATTGAAGATGAACCTCGTAGCGAAAGATCTTAAATTGCAAGAAGGAATGAAAATGTCCGCAGAATCCGGGATCTTTTGCGTTCTGATAGTCGGTTGGCAGCCAGAATGATCGGGGACGAGTTGAATCAGATTTTGCGTAAAAGTGATTTCGAAAAATCTTTCGCACTATAAAAAGGACACCAAGGAAAAACTTGCTTTGACTTTTTGGAGCGAGTTAAAAAATACCCTCTGCAATTTTCTAAAACGTGTCACTACCGGTAACGAGGCTTGGATTATTGAATACGACCAGAAAATGAAGGACCAAAGGCAGGAATAGCACACTTCAACGTAACCACGGCCAAAAAAAATTACAGAATGAGCAAATCAAAGATCAAAAACATACTGATTTGCTAACAATGCGCCTTGCACACAGTGACTTCAATTAATGACAATTAAAAATATCGCTTTCCCAAAATTGCAAATTTACCTCAAAGGACATCATATTGGGACATTGGAGGACATTAAAAGGGCCGTAACCGACCAGATGATGGTGATTCCAGTATCTAAGTTCTAACACGGCTGTGAAGAGTAGACAAACCGTCTACAGCGCCAAAGAAATCTCTCATCCTGCATTCCGAACACATGCTTACTATCTAACCTATAGATTATAGATTTTATATTTAATTCTCTTCTAATCGACACGTTTTTTATTTCACAGATTCATTGATTTTTGTTTTTCCCTTTATTTTTCTTAAAAAATTTATGTGCATTCAGTTTATTTAAAATTTATGTTTTTCTATAATTTAAACTGTTTTTCCTGTTTTCCTATACTTTTATTTAATTCTTGGACAATTTTTGCATTTGGTTTATTATTCATCCGAGGTATTTATAACCGTCAACTTGTTCAATTAGCTTTCCTTCACTTTAATGCGTTTTATTTCTATACCAAATCTTAATATTCCTATTTTCCCTTTATTTGTTCTTTGTTTAATATATAATAATGTAACTAAATAAGAAGTCAAAATGAGGAATATAAATCCATCATATTCCACAATTTACCAAAAAAATATTAAAAATGTTGATAAATTGTAAAGGTAGTACGTTTTGATGAAGTTGGTTGGAACGTGCAATTTGGAGAGAACCGAATAATGTAGTAGATATTGGGTCAAATCTAAAATACATTGCAGTATCTTAATTTACCATCAGATTATTGACTTGTCGAATATCGTGATGAACTTCCTTTTCCAAAACCATTTGATTTTTGGACTTGGTGAAGAAAAATCTGAATTAACCGATTTTTCAACAGGTTTCTAGGATGTTCAATAGAGTTCACAGCCTGAACTCAATAGTTTACTTCGAAATTTAAGACTATCAAAATCACAATCTGAACTCTTAGCATCCAGATTAAATGGATGGATTTCCGTTCAAAGAAATGTAAACATTAGTTTCACCAATACATTTATGTATATGAAAATCCCAAGAAACAAAATACTATTGTAAAATATTAACAACACGTTGTGAGCCCTGGAAAGTAGGCAGATTGAGATCGCGGAGCAAATCAACTAGATTCTTTTAATAATGGCTTCAAAGTGGAAGTCGAAACGTCGAGATTTTATAAATCAAAAACGTGGTTTTACCCGAAAACCTACTAATTTTAACATTACTGACCGCGGAAGCCTTTCCGAACACATTCCACCACATTTCGAACATATTCCAGAATACATTCCACCAGACGATGCCTGGTATATATATTTCCGCTCGGCTTCGTCTGGTGGAATGTATTCTGGAAACTCAATTTTAATTTAATTTTTCACAAATGTCGTGTGGTTAATTTTCAATGGTGGCCAAAAGTTTCGTTTAAGGTCAATGAATCGGGTTTATTTCTGTAAACTAGATATTTAACATAATCCAAAAAAAGATAATCCAAGAATGTAAGGTCGAAAGATATTGGTGGCCAGTTGACATTACCATTTCGCAAAATAACGCGTCCAGGAAACTTCCAATAAATCGGTTGTTGGACGATATATATGACAAGTCGCACTGTCTTGTTGAAAGAAAACATTGTTTAGATATGTTATATGTTTCTTCATAAACCCATTAGGCCAGAAGTGCGCTTCATCGGAAAATATTATTTTTTTCTTAAAGTGGGGTTTGTCCCCATAGCATAGTAGTGCAAAGATTGAATATATTAACCTATAATGAGGAGAGATTGAAGCAGGGTATAAACGAATTTATGAAATCTAATCTAGAAGTGGCTGTAAGAATTAAGAGCGTCAAAAAATTGGGTAGCAAAATATGTCTAGTAGAATTATAAAATGGGAACGACAACCAGACGGTCATAAAAAACAAGAACAAATTGCAACGATTAAAGAATGAAAATGTTTATATAAATGAGGACAAGTCTAAAGAACAAAGGGAGATTAGAACTTAGAGAGATTAGAAGATTAGAACTCAAACAAACAGGGAAAATAAAGTCGGGTAAAAACGTAAAATGGGCTACAGGAAAGTAACAAATGATGAGGCAGAATGGATCCGGAACGAATCGGAAGGGCACTTGGAGAGAGTAAAACAGGACAAACAACCAACAAGCTCAAAAAAGTAAAACTGGAATATGCAAAAATGGAGAATGACATGATTTCACATCATGCCGGGTTCACATCCGGCAACGAGTAAATGTTTGGAGAGAGGGAATAGTAAGATAATAAGTAAGACTAAATCAAAAATGGTAGAGACTGGTACTTTGAAAGTGAGTGAAAATGTGATATTCGCTGTACAAGAAACAAAGCAGAAAGATAATACAATCACAGAACTAAAGAACTCGGTGTTCTATAATAGTGGCTGTGTGATAAATTATTGGGAATCGGATTTCTCAAGCAAGAATATGCAAGAGTCAGCGGTGGAATTTACGACTATATCCAGCAGAATGTGTTATATAGAATATAAGAATATAAGAATTAGACAGCTAAACAGGAAAATAAGCATCCTGAACATACATGTGCTAAAGGAAGACAATGACAGAGAAGAGAAGGAAGAATTCTATGAGGAGGTATTACGAGAACTACTCAAAATACCAGCTTATAATATTGAGATAGTTATGGGGATGTTAATGTGAAGATAGGCAAATAACAGGAATATTTGCCTACTATAGGAAAATATAGTAAATACGAAATATCGAATGAAAATGGCCGGCAACTGATTCGCAATAGAGACTGACATAATAATTAAGAGCACATGTTTTGCAGACAACAACAAAAAAAGTTGGGGATTCACAGAATCGAAATTGTTGAGAACGTCGACTAATGGAAATTTCTGGGTTTTCAGCAACACTTTCAGGTACCAAATCAAAATGCTTTTGTGAACGACCACTACGACATATATTGCATTCCTTTTATCTTCCACCGAACCAGTTTCTTGAAATTTTTGACCAATTCGATTGATAGTACTGCTTTTAGATGGACGATTGTATAAACCGTAAATATCACGTCATTTTCTAAAAACATTTTTCACTGAACGCCCATTTTAACGCGTTGTTGTATTGTCTACGACTCCATTGTTATAAATGGCATACATTACACTTCTGAAATGAGACAAGACCTAGGCAAATTCACAACGCCATCTGTGTTTAATTCACGAATTTAAAAAGCAGTCCAATTTGAAAGACCTGTTAATAACCACATTGTAGCTATTTCTGAAACATTCTATTTCATTCGCATTCATCTATTTCTGTTCTTAAAGAACAGGTAATAATTAAAGCTGCTAATTGCCACAATTGCGTCTTTTAATTTTAATTTCTGGGTACAATAAAAATCTTTCGTATGAAAACAAAACTATTTTATAAAATGATGATGTACAATTTTTTTTTTTAGAAAATTCTAAATAAACTAAAAATTACAGGCTGAATAACGACATACTAAACAAATAAGATAGATAAGCAAAATATATGCGAATATGTAGAATAACAAATTATCTAATAAAATTTGTGAAATTAAAGTGAGTCACCCATTTTGAATACCACAAAACAATTTGAGAATAAATGGTACTAAATGATTACAATAATTTTCTAATAAAACAATAAATTCTACGTGATTTGAACGGTATATATGTGTGCACACATATGTCTATATATATGATAAATCGCAGAGAGTTCTCTTAACAACGACGTAGTTATCGCTGATAAAGTTGTAATCATCTAATCTACGCTAACTATTAAATGGCGCCTATAGTAAAATGTTTATTTCCTATCGTCGCTCTTTAGATGTTATAATTGATTATTTGTCACGAATTCAATGTAAAATAAAGTCTAGATTTTCTATAACTATTTGCGATTACTTCTGCGAAATAATAAATAATGTATTTATTAAAAATAAACAATCAATAGTAAAGTAATTGCCGTCTTACGTATCCAGTTTTATTTTAAATACAATTTACATAATATTCGTTTATAGATAAACAGTAAAAGTAACAAAAACAATTCAAATGCAATCTACAAATACTACAATAACAACGTCTCCAACAGAAACTTCTTTTCATACCATTTTAACTGCCAATGCAGAATAAAAGTAATATATTAAATTAATCCTATTAAGAACGATATATTATTGTAGCGTGTTCAATCAAAAACGAATTCAATTGAGTATAAAGTCAACATTTTCTTATTATTATAATAATCATTCTTGCGACACAATAAATAATATAGTAAAAATATTAAATATATGGGAATTATATGGTAAAATAATTGCCTATTTACGCATCCGGTTATAAAATTTACAAAAGTCAGGGCAAATGATTTTAGTTCTAGGCGCATCAACATCAGAGACTATTGATGACTGACCTACAGCTCTTAACATGAACTCGGACTTCGCATCTCGGGAGACTCAAGCATCAGCCCTTATTTTGTTCTTAACCTTTAATTTTTGAAAAATCTACCGAATGGCGAGTGACCAACGTATCTGAGGACCAAGTCCTCTGAGGACAATTTCTTGTTGGATTTTACACTTGTCTAGATATTATATGTACAAACATCCATACCGTAAGTGGGAGTTGAACCTGTACCTTCATAGCTAGAGCTACCACGGCTGTTTACCCTGAACAACAATTTAGACAGAACAACTTTTACCTAGAACAACTTTAATTGGTCAGTGGTGAAGCATAGCTTCACTATCCGTGAGGGTCGTTGCAAATAGATTATGAAGACTATACCACGAGAATTCCTAAAAGTCATGATTTCTTGGCACGCTTTTTTTCGCCCTCTGTTTCGACAGCTGCATTATCTCTGACGTGTAATGGCGAATACATTACACTCCAGCATCGCATTTGAGTAAGTCTAAATGCCTCTTTGGCCGACTGTTAATAAACATGTAGTGGATACGCTCTATCGAGAGGTTTACAATGTCAGACTCGTGTACTTTCGGCGTATGACGGTTTTGTCTGTCATAGCACTTTTTCGATGTATCGAACATTGATCGTCTTTAATGAATATATAACCATGTTTAAATTCATTAGAGTACTTACATCAAAAACGAAGAGGAAGAATTCTTTAAAGTTGAATCCAACTCTTTTTGGTACGTCCGTTGTGATTACAGCCCTCGAAATAAAGTACAGTCAAATCTCCTTATCCGTGGGAGATATGTTCTGTAAATATGCCGCGAATACGGAATGGTAATTTGTACGGGATTATAGGGGATATTTTCCAAGATAAAATATATACTAAACAGAAAATAAAAGAAAAAACATTTTTAACAATATTTATAATTATTATCAGGCTTAGGCAATGGAAATTTAGTATTTTTTTCTTGTTTTGTCGCATTTAAAAAGTCTTTTAATTCCGATTGATATTCGGTTTAATGGCATTAACAATTTGCCTTTTAAACACAAGACTTCTTTCCAGACGGATCAATTTTTATAAAGAAATCACAAAGCTCATTTGCCATTCGTAAACCTTCACTCAAGTTTTTTAAGTTTAATGTCACCTTTTCAGTGCTCGTTGAGGGATCCTCTTCATGGAATGGGGATTAAGCATTTCCTCCAAGTCGGTTTCAGTTAAATCTTCATCTTGCGATTCAAGCAATTCTTGAATGTCAATTGATTCTATCTGTTCAAAACCATTTCGACCTATACTATTTGCAACTTGAGTCATGTTTTCATTTCATTCAATTCATTTCAATACAGACAGGTAGATCAGGCCACAGTTTTTTTCCAGCATGATTTCAATGTCTATAGCTTCAGCTCTTACTATGACTCTTTTATATTAACAATACACTTTGCCATGTCACAATTTTTTGGTGTCCAGTATGATTTTAAAGGTTTGTCTAATGTAATAAAACTTAAAGACCTGGATTATTCCTTGGTCCATAGGTTGGAGTAAGGCGATCGTGTTAGGAGGCGAAAATATGGATAATATAGCTTCAAGCTCACAAGGTGACCTGGAGCATTGTCCAAAACATGAAATGCTTTGAAATCTAAATTATTTTTCTTAAAATTATTTATTATTATTATTTTTTAAATACATTCTTCTGGGGCAAAACAATCCCGAAACCAGTCACATAAAATGACACTTGCCACCCACGGTATTTTGTTTAAACGTCAAAACACTGATAGGTTGTCCTTTTTTTGATTTTTCAAAACTCGAAGATGTATCGATCTGTAAAGCATAAGTGGCTTAATTAAACAATCTGCTGATGCATTAGAACGGAGCAGTAGTGTAACTCTATATTTTGCTACATTAAAATATGAGGCGGGCTTTTCACTTTTGGTTATATCATGTTTCGTTTGGCATTCTTTTCCAAAACAGGAAAGTTTCGTATGCATTAAACACATGCTCAGGTTTGCATCCATCATCAGCAATTAACTTCGAAAATTCTTCTGGATATGTTGTTGCTGCTGAAGTGTCTATAGATGCAGCTTCTACAAAAATGTTGATGTTAGATTGAACTACTTTGACTGAACCAACCTTCCGATGCTTCAAATCCTCCATCCGTATATTCATCACCCTGTTATTTAAAGTGCGCGTAAAGATGCTTAGCTTTACAAGGATTATAGCACCGCTTAGAGGCACTCTCTTTTGGTTACAGTCTTCAATCAATAATGTTAATGCAGCTTCCATTTTTTTAATTGCTGGATCACGAACAATTTTTGTTGACAGTGAGATTGAAGCTGTAGAATTCCTTATTTTGTCTTCTAATTTCTTGATGGATCGTAGAGTTGATTCATTGACATTAAAAAACAGGGATGCAAACGACTCGCCAAGGCATAAACGGTCAAGCATTTCTATTTTTACCTAAAGCGAAAACACGACTTTTTTTCGATGTAGGAACTAATCTTCTTTTGCTTTTACTCGACATTATAAATCGTCAACAAAGCGGAAGAGACACGTGCTATTCATTCGAAATTATTGCTACGAATAACAAGTTGAAGCAATAAAACAAAAGATTCGGTACCGATTGTGCGAATGCTGATGATTTGTCAAAGCACTTTCAGTCAAGCTACAATAAGACTTGTTTGTTTATAAATATTTTGATAGTTGTTTGATTTGAAAGGTATTCTAAAAATACAATATGTATCATTATTTTTGAAATAGAAATTTTCAGCCGCGAATACAAGAAGTGGTCACAATTTTGTAATCCGCGAATACTGAAAACGCGAATAAAGGAACAGTGAATAAGGAGCTTTGACTGAATTTTAGAACAGCTTGACTAAGAATTTTTTTAAAAAATATCAACATTTGTTTTGCACGATCGCTACAAACAACTAAATATATATGTCTAAAATTTTGTAGTGTTTACAAATTATCGACCGCTACAGGTACGATCATTTTGCGCGAATCTTATTTGGAAGCGCACTTGTATCATTCAGGACAAGGCCGAGACAGTACAACTTCAAATCTCAAGCTGAACAGACGTCTCCACGCCTTACCCTTCCATCAGAGGTATGTAGATTAACTGGCCAAGCCATACTCAGGCTTATTTTTGATATTCTTGTAGAGGGTTTTATGACCCGCCTGTTATAGAAACCAGCCATTTTATGACCCGGTAATCATGGAACCCGGTCAATTGGGGACCATGCCGTTGCAGAACTATCATTTCGGAGCACAGCCATTACCGAAACCAGACTTTTTGGGGCCACCTTCTGCAGTATCCGTTCAATACCGATTCCAGACCTTTTGGAAACCCCGCGTAGGGACACAGAATTACAAGTAGGTGAACTTATTGGTACTTGGATAGCCCAGTGGTTGGATAAACAAGCAGCGTGACAAAGAAAATAAAGGCCAGATAATAATTTCTATTACATTTTTTTTATTGAGTTAATGTTTCACAATTCTTTTTCATCAATTGCCTACTTCTCTGATGACCATCAGGAAATAGAGAATATACAGTTCGATCAGATTTATTTTAGTTTGATTTAGCAAATTTTAGTTGATCCCATTCAATTCTTCTATTGGAACCTTTGGTGTGAAATACTAAACTTGAAGAGATTTACCACTAAACACCAAATCCCTTTTTTTGATCCCATTTGATTATTTTTAATTTAATTTCATTTGATTAGTACAGTTTAAGTAGATTTAGTATCGCCTAATTTAAAATCACTGAGAACTAGACAATAGCTCGTTTAAGTTAGGGAAACTTATTAGGATATTTTCTTTTTTTGAGATTTACAATAGTAAGGTATTAGTGGACCATACCACTAAACTTCCTTGTGTTTTTTACTGTTTTATTTTTTTTTTACCTTTTTATGTACTTTGTGTTGTTTTTTTATTGTCCTTACGTTCATTAAACGTATAAAATAATTCAAGTTTTTTTATCAAAGGTAGACCCTTCCCAGTTTCAGGGTCTAATAGTCCATAACATAATTTAACGAACTAAGTGGCGCCCTTTCGACGTACCGCATCAACCCGTCCGAGACCTTATCCCCGGTGCCTCCGGCGAACGGTTGCCGTCGCAGTAGTCAGGATTTTTCAATTGATTTTATCAGAAGAAAAAGTTTAGTTACAATTTCGTATCACGTTATCTAACGAATTATACTTGCACCATCTCTATGTAAAGCCGATACTTAGTGAGCAATCTTTGTACTGTTAACTGTAGTCCTTCTATTATTGATTAAGATGTTATGGACCAAATTAACATTTTCTTTAATCCTAGAGACTAGATAATGTCAGAGAATTTTAACATTTTTTCATAATTTTCTAATATTAAAAAAACATACATTTACATTCAATGACAGAATGTTTGCATTATATTTATACATACAATTACATTTTATTATTCTTTTTTAGTACTTTATATTTAGTTTGTCGATGGAGATTCTGGTGGAATGAGGACGCCTACGTTTGGCGGGGCATTTGGTCAGGCGAGATAATCATCGTAAAGAAAACTGTGTATTAAATGATAAGCTGACCAGTGTGAACATACACATAGGTCAGAAACTTGGGGAGAAGAATACTCCCCATAAAACATTAGAAAGCATTAATATCAGTCACCAATGAGAGATGATTACCTCCAGAAGAAACCCAACGGACAAAATTAGTTCATCAGTATCAAGGATCGATGCTTATAAACAGGCCAGCCTTCAACATCACAACCAGTGCGCAATATACATGGAAAGAAGGCTTTGCAGTGTATTTGGAGGGATAGAAGGGGAGTTGCGTATTACGGACTGTTGAAACCTGGTGAAACAATTAGCATACTGGCGATCGACAACAACAAAACGCAACAAATGTTCAAATTGAACCGAGCATTGAAGGAAAGACGATCAGAATACGTCCAAAGACACTATAAAATCATTTTTCAACATGGCAATGCTCGGCTCCATGTTCCAAAATGTGTAACAAATTATTTGGAAAACATTGAAAGTGACCTCCTACCCCATCCGCCGTATTCTGCGGACTTAGTCTCTTCGGATGCCGCACGGTAGAGTCAGAACAATACTTACATTGTTACGAAGGAGAGAAAACTTGGCTTGATGAATGGTTGGCTTCAAAAAACTAAATGTTCTTTTGGCGCGGTATCTATTCTTTGACAGAAATATGGGGAAAAATAATAACTAACGATGGCCAATACTTTGATTATTAAGGTAATTTATTTTGGTATGGAAAGAAACGCTCAAAGTTTG
This sequence comes from Cosmopolites sordidus, assembly GCA_031761425.1. Taxonomy (NCBI): domain Eukaryota; kingdom Metazoa; phylum Arthropoda; class Insecta; order Coleoptera; family Curculionidae; genus Cosmopolites; species Cosmopolites sordidus. Next base: position 409,800 of record JARFXV010000969.1, read on the forward strand.
CGAAAAAATCGACATTATTAAGTCTGGTCTATTGTCTTCCCAGATTTAAATATCATTGAAATTGTATGGGGGTGTTTTCAAAACGAGTTTATAGTAAATCAAGACAATTTTCAAATATGGAAGATTTGAAAAGTGATGGCACTCAGTCTTCATGGAAACAAATTCCACGACAAACAATAAAACAATTGTATGATTACCAAAAAGACTTTTCAATTTAATTAAAGGGGGTGGAAAACCAGAAAATATTAAAATATTGTGTGCTTGTTTTCCTCTTGTTAACTTTCCTGTTTTTTATAAAACCGAGGAAGTGTTTAACATTTTGACGCATCTAAAATCCATTAAAAAAATTTAAATATTGAGATTTTTGAAAATGCAAACTAAAATATTAAGAATGAGAAACATTTTAAGACGCGTGTTCAGTTCTACTAAAGATAAATACAAATTTTGTTTTATGCCCTTTTTCATATTAATATGACATTGTGAAGTCTTTAAAAATAATTGTTCAAGTGTGTCTAACATTTTGACACCGAGTTGAAGTACAATTCAATGGTTACAAAAGTGAATAAATACAATAATATTGCTTTCGCAATATCATATAAAAAAGCAGATATTTATGTACCACCCTAATAACACAACATAGATTTATTTAAAAAATAACTGTTTCAGTAATTTATTTTTCTTGTTTTATGAAAAAATTAACACGAATGATCGGAAATTAAAACGGTACCATGGTACGTCCTGCGCTTAACGACCTTGACGCCCTGCGGCGACGTGTTGGTCCTGTGAAAATGAAAGTAGCCCGGTCACTCGCCGACAATATCCCGTCTTATTCGCCGGTATTTTTTTTTAATGGCCGATCACGTAAACTGAGTCACAGTCGCGTACGGTGATCGAACAGGAAATCGAAACTGATTGAATTGATAATTAATTATATCTATTTATCTATTCTATTCGAATATAGACTCTTTTTGCCTTGTTTATGAATAATTTCATGCCTATCTGTCGGATCTTATTGTTCGGATGATGTAAGGTGAGATCGCAAACCATCATGTATATTGTGTGGCACAAATAGGCGAGTGAATAAAAAATATTTTGATAGTGTAGAATAGAATATTCATTAACTAAATTATCGGATAATAATGTAGATACACTCATCGAACTTCATTTGGTTTTAATATTATTAGATTAGTTCATTATTGATATTATTAGAACTTTTGCTAGACATTTAGTTGTTTCAGGGTGAATTGGTTTCATGGTTTTAAATCGATTAGAAAATTGCAAGAAAATTATCAACTTTAATAAAATAAAATACAATAGAATAAGAAATACAATGATAATAAAATATAGAAAGAGTAAGAAGCACATCAAAGCCCTCTTAGTTCCTGTAATTTGAGAAATTATTCCTCACGACAATACGAGGCCGACGTGACTGATAGAAGAAAATTAAACGCAAAGCACCAGTTTGGCTTTCGTAATCAGCAAGGAATTACAGAACAAGTCCACAGAATTGCCAGACAAATTAACAGAGATACATCTGATCTGCCGGCTACCAGACTAACAACAGTCGCCGCATTTGCAGACAATACTGCCATCTTCGCTTCCCATACCAACCTAGTAGCGGTGTCAAGAAAGTTGCAAATTAATTGAAATAAAATTGAAGATTGGTTTAAAATTGGAAAGTAAGGACTAATGAAGCAAAATCCATACACGTCAATTTTACTTTGACAAGAGATACTTGTCCACCAGTTACACTTAACAATTGCCAATTACCACAAGCACAAAATATATCGGTATATATTTGGACCGAATATTAACTTGTTGCAAACATTTTCACAAAACGTAAATAACTTAGATTGAAATTAAGACAAATGCATTGGCTTACTGGAAATAAATTAAAATTATCTCTGGACAATAAAATTCTACTTTATAGCATCATACTTAACCCAGTCTGGACATATGTCATCCAACTGTGGTGATCAGCAGCGGACTCAAACTTTGAAGTTCTCCAGATATTTCAAAACAACGTTATGTGTAAAACCATAGATGCTCCAAGATATGTGCCCAATTTCATCATCCAACGAGACATCTCAGTGATATTGATTAAAGAATCAATTAAACAATATAGTGAAAAATTCAATAAGAGATTAACAGTGCACCCTAATGCATTAGCTAACTAACTAGTGTTCAAAAGAATCAAACGTTCAGATCTTCTAAGTTTTATAGTCATTGTTAAGTTTTATATTGTCAAGTTTGATTAGTCATTAAGTTTAGAACTATAATAGAGACAAAAGTACCTTAGGATATCTTACTAATATTTTAAATGTGAAAGTACAGGGTTTGGCAGGGAGGTAAGCTGTTTTTGAAAAAAATGATACACCTTTATTTTTAAACGAATATCAAAATTTATTGCTTTTATACATAAGTGGTATATTGCCATTAAATTATACATAACACAGTCAGGTGCGAAAAATAACATCAGTTATGTGGCGTCCATTTTTGTCGAGGCATACTTGTAGACGGGTAGCAAAATCGTCCATACTCCTTTCGAGCATGATACCAGGAATCCTTTCAATTTCCCGCGTTATGGTTTCAGAAAGAGCTTCAAGAAATCGCGGTTTGTTTATGTAAGCTTTGTATTTTAAGTAGTCTCATAAAAAGTAATCACAAGCTAAAAAGTCTGCAGACCGAGGTGGCGGCCATTCCACATTCCCACGCAACGAAATAAGGCGACCAGGGAAATCTTCCCTTAAAAAGGCTATTGTTGCTCTTGACGTATGGCAAGTCTAAGTTTTAACTGCAATAATACAACATAAAATAACAAGAACCGAGCTGGTTATGAAGGTACAATCTCCATTACCGACGATCGCTTAGATGCCCATTTCTCTGAAGAGGCAATCGCGGCGCAAGATTAGACTGGTGTCGAGAATTTCAAAATGGGGATGAAACTGCTTGGTCCACCGTTTTGTTCCGATTCTCGTTGAATAAAAGCGTGGAGACGACCCGGAGATTTGGAACATTTGAGACACGTTAAGGAGGTGTATGTTTATAGAGGCGGTACTGTTATGGTATGGGGTGGAATCATTATTGGCGATAAAACCGAGCTCATTTTTCCAAATCGATTTTTGATAGTTCAGCAATATTTGGATAATATGGTTCCACCCATTGTGCGCCCATTTGCTGGTGCTGTTATTGAAAACTTCCATTTTATGGACATGACAATGCTCGTCTACATATCGCGCGTGTTGTGACAAATTGCGATGACCAGCACAATCTCCGGACCTGATTCCAATGAATGTTGAATGAATGCTGAATGTTTGGGGGATGCTTCAAAGAATTACCCCACACATGGCAGCACACATTAGCCCACATATATATATATATATATATATATATATATATATATATATATATATATATATATATATATATATATATATATATATTTTAACACATACCTTCTTATAATATATACTACATTTACGTTATAGTATTAATTATAAATTAGTTGAGATTTTTTAAGTTATTTTTTGTTTAGTTTTTAATTGACATATTTTTTGACTGATATATTTTATACATTTTTCCCTCAAAATTTTTTTTAAGCTAACAGTCTTGGTTTTATTAAGTGCAAAAAAATAAAATGTTAATTTATCATTCAATTATGTCATTTTATATACTACTTAAATTATCAGTATCAGTTCTGAAATTGATTTCAAATTAAACTCAATGTCAAAGCTAAAAAACATATCCTATACATATGTATCGATGTAAACCCTCGCCGGAACTTCATAGCGTTATAAAAAGTATCATATGCCTTATTCCACGACATAATCGACTTATATGCCAAAGTTCATTAGAATTCTTCCATCTGTTCGGGCGTGAAGGATAAACATCCAAACACTTTTACATTTATAATATTAGTAGCAAATATGATATATACCAGTGAGTACCACTAATTTTTTGCGAATTCTTTAATACTATAAGACAGACTTGAAATTTGGCAGGAATGTTCTTCATGCACGTAGATGTTCGCTAAGGAGGAGGGTTCATAAATATAAACTCCTCCGAAAAAATTGTCAAATGACAGGTAAAAGCTATGGAATTCTAAAAGTAATTATAATCATAAAAAATCAATTATTACTAAATTATTACTTACTACTTATTCAAGTTTAATTTACGCCCAGCGAAGTGGACGGGTAACAGTTAGTAATTATATACGCAGCTCGATTACTGAATGGATCTGCACATGTCATTTATACATTATCAAATCCTAAGTTTATAGTCCGTATGGGTAGATTGTTGTATTTCTAAGAGTGATAAATATTGTTCAATTACTGAACAGATGACGAAGCGATTTCAGTCCTTTGAAAAAAGGTAATTTTCTTGCTGTGTTAGCAATTTATTTATGAGTCGTCAGAAAAATATTTCTCCAGTTTAGAAAAAAAATCATTGGGGCCAGAATTGGAGAATAGGAAGGTTTTAAAATAAATCGAACCCAGCATTGGGGACCAGGGATAAAAAAGGCTACTCTTATGATTTGGTGCGTTATTCTACTAACGGCGTTATACTACTACTATAAGATATTTAAATACCGGTTTGGTGTGGTACTGTGCACACTAGGCATATAACCAATAAAAAGAACCTCATTAATGTTAAAAACGATCCTACCGGTGGAAAACCTGATAGATGATTTTCGTAGAGGTGATAAATTCCATACAGGTTTCTACTGTCATCAATTTATCTATTGTTTTTCAGATCTACGTTAAATAGAGGCAAATTTACCTTAGAGTTGATTTGCCTGATGGGTTTATATCTGCTGTTAAGATTTTACGTACCGAATAAGCAATCCTAACGATCCAATGCATTGTGTAAATCAATTCTTCTATTGGAAGTTTCGGTGTGAACTCGAAGAAATTTATTACTAAACACCAAATCCCCTTATTTATCCATATTAAGATATAGAGAACATATTACTCAGTTATGGGAGGAATGGATATAGAGAGAAATGCGAAATCTTATGTTGCCCAACATTAACTCGAGCATGAACATAATATAAATATTATTAACCTAAGACTTGTCAAAAGTGTAAAAAGTAGAGGGCTCATGAAAGCATTTAAATAGCAAAATATACAAAACCATGAATCGAGATAAAGGACATTCAGCCAACTTTTTGAATTATTAATGTAACGTTTTGGTCAACTACAAGTGCTCATGATATTTACACGTTTGATTGGGTACGGATATCAATACAAATATAACATAGTGTAGTTTTAGAATTAGATTCAATCGTCTTCTTATGACGCTAACATATAGTAGGGTAGCGAATGCCGCGTCCAGAAGTTAAATAAAATAATTTGATGTTTAGTGGTAAACCTCTTTTCATTCTGTGACATTTTTTTTCAGCACTGCCTACTAAAAAACCACATGTTTCTGTTATACATTTAACTGTAAGATTTCTATCATTGAACCCATCTATTTTATGAACATTTTCTTTAATTTTGACTATTTTTGGTATACCCGCAGCCAATGTATGGGTCAAATCTTCTTCGGAATATAAAATCCCGAAAGCATTTTTAAAGTATTGCAAGCAAGGTTATATTATTATGAATTTCTTGCGGTGATATATTATTTTTGCTTTGAGATAATTTTAACTGTTATCCTTTTAATTCTAGCACAATCTAATGCACCTTTTGATATTCCATCAATGTCTTGGTAATTCAGGAGGAATATAAGAGTCATACACCAGTTCACATAGAACGCATAATCATATGTAACATACCTGCTGTAACATACCAGTTTTAACCAATTACTTAATATTTTTCTCATTATTTCTATTACATACATTTTCTGACAGTTTGGTTGCTGCATTAGCTACATATTTAGTAAATGTAAAATTTCCATCTAATAATCACCCATAGGTATTTAAATTCTTCATTTTGATTAAGTAGTGGATCCACCTTCCTTATTACTCAAAAATATTTCTTTCAATATTTAAATATTATAATTCTCCTTGACTTAGTGTCACTCTCTCAGCTTAAAAAGCTGGAAACCATAAACCGATTCCTCCCGCCCGACGTTGGTGTTCGGCTCGAAGTCTGGGAATAATTTTCATTATAACCCAGTATTCCGTTAGCATCAAAACAAAAAATGTTCGAACTATGTGGCAGGTTTTGCAACAGTATAGCCCGTTGTCCCACTTTTATGACATTTCTGTTTAGTCTGCAATTTGTCAAACTTTTGGAAAATCTGTAGCTTGCCAATCCCTTTGCGGAAATTACAAAAGGTTCGATGTTGATTTTTTCAAGTTGCCTGATGTTCTTCTTTTCCATCTTTGTTTTATGTATATTATGAGACAGTGGTCAATATCAATAATTGTTTCCCACTTTTCTTTTTTATTTATTAAAAATGTATCTGGTCTATTGTAGTCGATAGCTCTGTCAGTTATTATCGCCCTATTCCAGTAGAGCAGCACATCGTCAGACTGCAGAACTACTTGAGGACTGTATTTATAATACGGCGAAGTAGATGTTAGTAAAAGACCATGATTGAGTGCCAGTTTTTGGTGGATTATCTTAGCAAGCTGATTATGCCTTCGTAAATATGCATTTTTTGCTAAAGTAGGACATCCACCAATATAGTCTCCCCCATTTCGCCACACTTTCGACATGTATTTTCAGTGTTTTCTTTAAGGATGTGTTTCTTGTAATTATTGATTTTGATAACTTTATCCTGGATAGCAATAACAAAACCCTCGGTTTCGGAATATAGTTGATTCTCGTCTAACCAAAGCGGAGAAGCCTTCTTATCAATATTATTGCCATTTAATAATTCTACATAGCTACCATGAAATGACTTATGTTCTCAGTGACATATGTTGTTTTGTACTGTCTCTGTTTCGATAGTGTAGTTTGTATGGCTCAGTTTTAATGGTGTATAATCGTAATCAGCCTGAGTTGCGAGCTTCATAAGTTGATCTTTCGAACTTGTTGTATGAATGTTGACGAAGCTTCTTTTCCTGACTAAGACACAATTCTTTGATGTTAATAAACCCTCTATCTCCATATTTTCAAGGAATGTATAAACTCAACACAGAAAAATTGGTATGCAAATAAGGAAATTTTGTTAAAACTCGTATAGCCATGTGGTCTAGCTCTTCCAGTTCTGTGTTTGACCACTTGACCAGTCCAAATGAGTATGTAAACACCGGTACTGCCCACGTGTTCATTGCCTTAGATATATTCCCCCCTGAGAGTTTCGTAAAGAGGAGCTTCGTTATTCTTTTCTTATATTTTTCTTGGAATTCATATTTGAGTGCCGCATGGTTTAGCATTTGATTTTATGCTATTCCCAAATACTGATAAGTATCATCTGGTTTCAATGCGTGTATCTGACACAATGAATCCCGATTTTGTGATTTTGTGTAACTTGTTAAATATTATTATTATTTTCCCCTTTTCACTTATTCCCAGCCAAACTGGATTTTAAAGTGCCGCCTTTGTCAGAACAACTTTTTAGGCTGTGTAGGTGGTATTAAGGATAACCGTATATCTGCATTATTTAAAACATATTTTCCTCCTCTAGTTCTACAATTTTTAATTTTCAGATTATTTGGTATAATGTCAGTTATTGAAATGAGCAATGACTCAATATGAACCAGGTTTAACTTTCATATTCTATCATTTTATTTCGAGGTTGAGGTCTGCATATTTTTGTACCTTCTACTAAGCAGTCTTTTGAAAGTTGCGGGTATTTGGAACAGCTATGTCGATCAGAAATGCTGTTTTCTTATTCTTGTCCAACAATATAATATCTGGTTGATCACAATGTACTATTTTATCGGTTGTTATTGTTCGATCGTGATATATCCCGAAATCGGCTGATTCTAGTACCACCTCTGGGGTGTATGAGATAGCGTCACAGCGTGGTAGAAGGAGAAAGTAAGAAATAATTAAAAGGTGTTCGTTCGTACCGCCGGTTAAAAGTTCGTATTGAGTTCAGCGGTCCTGTTTTGGTTGTCATTTGACTTGTTTTGTTATTGTGTTTTTTAGTGAAATTGTATGCTGTAAAGTTCAGTTTTATTATAAAAAAAGTTCTTGTAAGAAATAGTGTTATTGATTATTTTCTTATCGATAAGTATTTATAAAGATTCATAAAGTTTTGTTTCCTTCAATAATTCTAATCTAGCTAAATAATAATTTTTTTAATAAAAATGGAATGTATATAGGCTAATTCTAAAAACATACTGAAAGATAAACAATTGTTTCAATATAATAACGTAAATAAAGGAGTCCGAATTTTTAAGGTATCTATTTTAAGACATTTAATTAAAAATGTTGTAATTTCAGATATCAGTAAAAACACTGAAATCGCTAGCCCAACAAATTGTGCTCAATATTAATGAGTATTTCGAAATTGAAAAAAGGAATGGGGAACTTTTAGAGCCTCTTTTAAACATTCAAGTAAAACTTTACACTTTCATGGCACACACTCGAAATTTTACGTTAAAATATCGATTTATAACACGATGTTTTATAATTTCATGTTATAAATATGTACAAATACATCTATCGTGGATTTAAATCATAAACATAAATATCCGCCTTTTGAGCCACCAACCATGCTCTTTATGAAAGTTAGCACTCATTTGACTAATAATTTTTGATTTGATTCAACTGTATGTTGGATAGCATTGGGTTTTTCGTGACGGTTCCTGCATTTGTCGTTTGATACATATTTAATTGTTTTTAACGACATATTTTTAGAAGTTCTTAGTGTGCACGACTTGATCCTGAATTGCACACATAAAGCGCTTTGTCTGCGGAAACAGACCTCCCCATATCAACCAGGCGTTCGACGCAATCTTGTCAACCTCCTGATGGTTAAGATCCTGGGGGTTCTACTATGAAGAGGCATATTTTTCCACTCTTGAATAATCGCTTCAGTTGTTTGGATGCTGTAATTTGTCGTTCCAATTTTTTAAGATTAAGAGGCGTATAATTATCATCAGAGAAACACATACTGCATATAGCTGGCATTCGATCATTGATGGTAATATGTTTTTAAGGTGGTTATTTGGTTTTATATATATTCTTGTTCTGTAATGGCAAACCCTGGCATCTCTGACTTAGACCCTCTTATTATGTTAATAGCTGTACCTTTATTTAATCCAAAGTGCATGTTAAAATTAATTGTTTTCTCTACAATTTGAATGAGTTTGAATTTCGTTGGTGATGATGCATACAATTTAAAATCATCCATAAATAACAGGTGTGATACGTTTTTATTTTGGAGTTTGTAGCAGATTTGTGCCCTTTTAATTAGATTATAAATAAGTATAGTACCAGACAAAACCACAAAGGGCTCGGCGAATCCACCTGAAATATAACACTTGTGAGCCTGATTTCTTCAGTGTTGATGGTATTTCCATTTTGTGATGAATAAATGGTAGTGCACCACTCTTTTATTAGTTCCTGAAGTATGTTTATTAAAGCCGAGTGGATTTTGTATAGTTAGTATTTTAATTAGCCAAGAGCGTAGAATTGAATCGAAAGAAAAAAATCGAAAGAAAAAGTATTTCTATTTTTTTCGGAGCGTGTTATTAATATTACTAATAAGCTAAATAGAAATTACGGCATAATCTTGAACACAAAAATTGATATACTTTTGTAAAAAATGTGCCAAAATTAAGGGTGTAAAAAATATTTCTTTTATGTATTTCGTGAACCATGATGTTTCACGCAATTCTAGGAATTTGGAATGAGAATATTCGGTCATTGCGTGATGATTTATTACGGTGGGACTCTTTTAGAGGCTGAATATTAAACGATATTTACTTGCAATGGAGAGGCGCGCTTACAAGCACTTTCTCTTACAGAACAAGCACTTCTTCTTAGAGCACACAATACAAGATGTGTCGCTTACAATAGTGCTAAGCTAGATTTGAACTTTATTTGCTGTGATGAGACCACATGTTTTTAAATTGATTATGATGAGGGGTCAACTTTCCAGGATGAAAAGCTAAACTTTACTTTTGCATTGGAACGGTATACATATCATGAAGAAAGTCACCTCTAATAAGTATCAAAAGAAGTTTAAATACAGCTCGTTATGTAACTGAAATATTGCAGCCCGTCATTAGGCTGCCAATGCAAGTTTGTCAAAATCTTTTATCTTTCAGTAAGATTAAGCCAGACCTCAAACAATTCGTTAAACAGTACAGTTTTTAAAAGTAAGCATGATAGCATTGTTCGAACTCTTGAGCGGCTGCGAGCAACTTTAATTACCTTGCCACATATTACAATTTACAGAGTGTTATAATAATAGTGGTGAATCTTCTTATTATTGGCATTTTTATCATTATACATTACAGTCGTAGTGTACAATAAATTTCAAAATCAACTTGCATTTTACAGCAAAGACTGTTGAATGTATTTCTCCGATTTCTTTTAAATAAATAACTTTTATCCATTACATAGATTTACCTTGGTTTCCACACTTTCAAAAGTTCTTCAAAAATCAAGCAATAAAACGCCAATTACCATATTATCCCGTAATGATCGTTTTCAATTAACAAAAACTGTTTGCATAATGCACTTTCACACGAGTTATTTATTCTAACACCTTGAACCTTGAAGATGTTTGAAAATATTATTGCTTTCTATATAACCGACTAGTTAGTTTTTAATAACATATTTTAAGAGTTTTTCATAAACCGGTACCATATTAATAGGGTGAACTACTCCACAGAAATTGAACTTGCACTGTTCGTCATTTCTGGGTCGAAAGGGTAGTGATATCTTGGACTAACTACCGAATTCATCAGATTAGATTCCCTAGGCAGATTGTCAACTCGATTCGAGAGTTGCTATTTATGTATCCGGAATAAACAAAAACAAATATTTAATATAGATAATGTTTTTATTGTTTTTCAAAATATTATCCGCGATAATCGATTCCCTTTTACTTTTGAATCAATTTTCATAGCACTTTTTCCATTCCGATTGAGGTATCTTGAAAATCGTTGGCCACGTAGTTTATTCTTTACGAACGGGAACAAAACGAAATCATTGGGTGCTAAACCATGCTGTACGGAGGATGACCCATCAATTCAATGTTTTGACCGGTCAAATATTGAGTTGTTCGGTCAGATGTGGGAGAGCTTATGTGGTTGCGATGTGTCATGGAGAAAAATGATCCTGAGTCGCTTGTTGTTTTTTTCTTATTTATCCGAATACTTCTAGCAAACAAATGATTGTGTACCATTCAGAATTGACCGTTCTACGATTATCTAGTGGCACTGTAGCCACATGCCAATTTATCCCAAAAAACGGGCGACCATTTTTTTCGAAATGCTTCTTGCGCTAATAAATTTTGTTGGGTTTGGCTCATTTTGAAAAATACAGTCGACTGCTGTTTATTTTCGGGCCCATACGCACAGATCCAAGATTCGTCACCTGTGTAGATGTTATACACGGCTTTTTTAAGGCACCACTACTGTATTTTTTGGGCATTTCTTTGAACCAATCGACACGAGCCTTATTTTGAACGATTGTCAAATTATGTGGAATCTTAGGCGCAAAAATCTTTTTTACGGTTCAATGTTCATGTAAAATCTTGTGTATGCTTATCACACTAATGCATAGGGATGCCTTAATCTCATGTTATGTCACATACCGATCTTGCTTTAACGGTTCGCGCACAGTATCGATGTTTTCTGGCACAACAATCAATTTTGGACGACCTTTTTTAAATTCATGCGTAAGCGCACGACGGCCACGATTGAATTCACTAAACTAGTTATATATAATGGTTTTAGATGGTGCTTCATCGCCAAAACTCGAAGTCAGTTTATCGATGCACTGTGGTTGAGATAGTACACGTCGAATGTCGTAGTAAATTATACCGCGAAAATTCTTACTAGTTGATTCCGTTTTTTGACTGAGATGAAATTTGCAAGTGACTAAACAAAACAAATAGTGTCTGTATGACAAAACATTCCGAGTACGTATACAGTCAACAATGTCAAACTTTATGATGAATATGTCTTATGCCGCCTAGCAGCATCATTGTTGCTAATTCCAGATACATAAATAGTAATCCTCGTACGAGTATTATATTAATATTGCAAAATTAATTGAACAAATATGGGTTTTATAGTGGCTTAAATAACCCAGTTTAGATCTTCATGGTCTTCAGCATGGACATTTATGGTCAGAAGGCTACAGAATTGGTACATGCAGTCCAGCCTGTTTGGCTTTCCGCGCCTGCCTTTTAGCTTGGTTTTCGGGCGATTATTTTCTTCATGGAGCTGCCATTTGGGCCTGTCATTTGCTGTCCCATTCAGACAGATTTGACATGAAGTTCTTTAGAGACAATTTTAAGACGACCTTGGATCTTCTATATGAACCTCACAGATTTCGTTTCTTATTCTTTAATTGTCTGCATTCTTTAATAACGATGGCGTTTATGAACAAGAAAGTTTATGAGCAGTCGTGGTTCCAGTATTGATTACTTGTTATCGTTTCTGTTTCTTGTAAAGCCTTTATCATATATGAACAAAAAACATTAATTTATGGATTTGTCGTAGAAATTAAACACACTATACGTTTAATACAACGTATATAAAAACTATAATACATTTATTACAGTTTTTCCTCTGAGTAGATCACACCAAAAGCAGAAATAGATACATTATTTTTGCTTGCCATTTTATAACTAACATTAAGGTTATAGTTACGGTTTTAGGTTGATTAAGGTTTTAAGTAGAAGTTATAAAGGATTATTCAATAATAATGTCGGAACTTAATAATAAGCCACAATGATAACTAGAAGTGATAATCCGTTAATGTTTTACGTTATAAGAACAAATAATTGCATTATGTTTTGAAAATATTGTTGTTCAAAAGTCCCCTTCGTCGAGTGGAATAGATTCTAGAGACCTAATTTTCGATTACTTTTTCATATATATCGGGTGGTATATTTTGAATGGCGGTCTGAATGTTTTGTTTAATGTCAAGAATTGTTAGGGGTTTATTTCTGTAAACCAGAGATCAAAATAACCTCACAAAAAATAATTCTAGTGCTAATTCTAACTAATAATTTCGCGAAATAATGCATGCAGAAAACTTATCTTGCAATAAATTGATTGTCTGGCGAGATGTGTGTGAAGTCGCATCGTTTTGTCGAAAACAAATATTGTTTATATCCACATTTATCAAGTCAGGTCAAAAATATTTTTCAGCATTAATCCATCATTTCCATCATCAGCATTTCTATCATCGTCTTTAAAAAAATATTGTTCTATCACTCCTTCATTCCAAAAACCGCAGCAAACAGTGACTTTCTGAGGATGAAGAGGTAATTCTGGAATTATTTGAGGGTTTCCATTGACAAAAATTCTGCAATTATATTTGTTGGCAAACTAATTAAGACGGTCCGTCTAGTCGGAAGACATTATTTTTGATCAGTGGGAGTCGCCCTAGACCCCCTAACCCAACTGTTGAATCGCGACACAATGTACTGAACACAGCATTCTATGAGTGACCTTTACATTTCAAACAATGTTGCTGCTATTAGGTTTCAAAGTTCTGACATTCTTATTGGAAAACACTTGATTAATGTGTTATGTAAATACCTCCATATTTGAACTATACACTACAGTAAACAACATAAACTTAATATCATAGGTTCAATAATATGAACAGCGATAAACTTGAGTAAATGAACAATTTCTAATGAATCTTCCAGTGACTAGTAAACTCTTGAAAATATAAGCAAAATCTTTTACCGAAGTTCTAAAATAAACAAAAATTCAAAAGCAAATTTACTATTAGATTTTTGAAAATATCTCATCTACAAATTCTTGGGTACTCTACGAATACTGAACTAATAGCTTCATTTCAGTAAGATGTTCGTTCAATCATAGCTACACTGAATCAAACAAATGACACCTATAAGGGCCTCCTAACCTATATATGACACTGGTCTCTTTTGGAGATTATCTCTTGACAAAACATTGGTCTATGAATAACAAAAAGGGTTCTGGGAAGAAAAACTAAACAAACAGGGCTTACGTTTTTCACTTGCACATATAGAATTGAAAAACATAGGGTTGGACATATCGTTTTAGCTAAAGCATAAAAAACCTAGTTGTTTAAAAAAAACTTCATTGATTACGATTATAGAAAGGAATTTGGATGACATCGACAATTTTGAAAACTGTACCTATATCTCTTTTGTTCGTCAGGTATGTCAGAAACATCCAACATAAAAGGATGTGAATAAAAATATTGTGTATTTTTTAGGCTACACTGTTATTCACCTTACCAAACTTACGAACGGTTGATCGAAAAATATTTGCTATTTATATACCACCGAATGTAACTATTTTGATGCTAAATGAATCAAAACGTTAATCGAATCACGAAATTGTATTGAGTTGATCGAAAGTTCGTGCCGTTTTGGCACTAGATAGCATTGTATTGCAAAACCGAAGTGTAATCTACTTCACAAGTGTATAGTTTTAATGTTGTATAAATAAAACAAAGTTATCTAATTTCCACTTATATTTTTCTATAAAACATTTCGCGTTTCGCGGTTGATAAACAAGTCATTCTTTGTCAACCATCCAAAGAAGCTACAGTTTAGCCAAACGGGTTTTGTTTTAGAGAAAAATATAAGTGGGAATTAAACAACTTTGTTTTATTTACACAATTTAGTATGAATTTCCATCAAGAAAATGTCGCAACCAACCACAGTTTTGATATTGTTTGACAGAAAGAATTTCAGTGGGTACTTGGGGATATTTGGTTGTGATTTTTAAATTTTGTAGAGGATAAAATATGGCGATAATTGAAAGTGGTTTTGAAAGAACTTGAGAACAACTTGAGGGGCCGAAAAATTTCTTAAAATCAACAAGTCAAGCAGATCACACCAATTTGGAACGGTTAGCAAACGCGATATATGGGCTGTCGCATGAGTAAACGGAGAAAATGACAGACCGAATTTCTGATTGCAATTCTGTATTGGTGCGCAACGATTATATATAATGATGTTAAGCGTAAGATATCATGGTGTAAGCACTGAGACGCCCCTTCAACCAGCGGAAAAGCCAGTTTACACACAAAAAAAGGTTATGCTATGCATTTGATGAGATTGGAAGAGAATTGTTTATTATGAATTGATACCTGAAAATAATTCGGAGAAATACTGTTCACCACTAAGTGAACTAAAGCGAGCAATGAACAAGAAGTGGTCTTGGCCATTCGACATACATTTTTATAACTTGATTGGGATGTTTTGGTCGATCTAACCTACTCTCCTGATCTTGCACCCGCTGACTACCATTTATTTAGATCGCTTCAAAACAGCTTAGATGGTAGAAACTTTACTTCCTTGGAAAATTTTAAAAACATCCCGGATCAGCTCTTTAGTTTCACCTGAAAACTTCTATGAGCGCGAAATTATGCAGCTATCGGAGATATGTGAAGGAGTCGTTGAACAGAATGGTACATACTATATTAATAAAATAACATTTTTAGTAAATACAATTTTTCTCAAAAAAATGCGACAAATTTTTCCATGAATTCACTAGTAAAGATCAAGCTTATTGTTGTCAATTTTATATTCTAAGTCTAAAGATCTCTCAAAACTTGTAAATGTTTTAAAACTAAACAATGAAAAATAACGATAACTGACCTAGAAGAATATATTCCATTGAGTATTCTAAAGCAAAAATACAAATGTAAAGAGGAATCGCTCAAAGAAGGGAAACATTCCTTGACAGATAGGAATAATCAGGAAAATTAATAACATCCATCTAATTATATTAGATAATTATATACAATTTTACTTTTAGGTAATAACTTAAGCGGTGAAGCTCATTATGCTGATATAATGAATGAGGAACAAATATCTCAACACAGATAGTAAAATAGGAATATATATATAAAACAACTATTAGACCCGTTATAGCATACACAGTTGAAACAAGACCACACACTTCCAAGAGAGAGTAAATGATGTAAATGGTTGAAATGAAAATAATAAGTCTCCTAATAACAAAGTAAGATACAATACATAGGAAAGTGGGTAAGGTCCCGAAGGAAATACTGGAGTAAGGACATAAGCAGAATGAACGATAATAGACTTTCAAAAAACACGAAATTGAACAATCTTGTCGCAAAAAGAACTCAGGGTAGATCACCGAAACGTTGGAAAGAAAGTTGGACGTCTACGTCCAAAGAGGCATAAGAAGGTTAAAACAGGTATTGGCGTACCTATATTTGGTCATTCATATAGAGGCAGAAGAAGAATGAATGGGGATTCTGACAAATAATGCAACGAAAAGCTGGAAATTATGTCGTCAAAAGGTGTACACGCGTTTAATATGACTATTATATGGAGTGAAAGAAATATTTTTAATACTAACAACTTTCTGGTATTGTGAAAATCCAGGGATAAGGCTTTGTGAGAAAATTTGACGGCAAAAAGATTTAAAAACAACATACTGCTAACGGCGGTCTCAAACCACGGTCATTAGTTATCGATTAATTCCATTTAGTACCCTTCATAAGCTATCATCTCTTAAATAACTCTAAAGTACTCTTAGAGCATAACTTTAAATCTGTCGACAAGCTTGTCAACTGGCGAGTGGTCAACGTAAAAGACGTCTTAGCTCAATGTATTCAGGTACTTTCGGAGGGTGTGGCTAAGATAAGTAGATGATGTTTTTGCAAATTTTGATTTAAAAAACGAAAACTTGATTTTGTTAAGAATTTAAATGTTAAATCCGAAACCTATCAACCATTCACGTATGAACTCGAGAAAAATGATACATTACTATTTTTGAAATAGCGAGTAGTTAGTAGTTTTAATGACCAGGAACAGTAAAAATAGGTTAGATTTTAATATCTTTAGCAAAAACACCACTGCTTCGAGATACATTCCTAACGATTCGAATTATAGCTTCCATAATAAGATGGCTAGTTTAAATTTTTCTGGTAGATAGATTAATCAATTTTCCTTTAAACAAAGATAACTATCACAAAGAATAAAAATTAATTAGGGAGGTGTCTGAAGTGAATGGTTATAGTAAGAATACTGCAGAGATTCATTAGAAAACATAAGTTTAGAGAACTATTGACATTACTTCAAATTAAAACTACACTTTTATACGCTTTTCACTGAATTATATTATTCTGACATGCTTCAACCTAGTGACTATTGAACTATTGAAATAATGTTCGACTTTTCAAAAGGAACACAACAAAAATTAATTCATGGTAGTACCGTTTGAAACCCTATTAAAACGAGGGCAAGACAAGATTTTGAAAAAGTGGACATTAAGGTACTCTACAAATTATATAATAAATTAACAGAAGTCTTGGGTAATACAAAGGATAGAGTAGATCAATATGAAAGCCCGGGGATTTTTGAAAATAGTTGTCAAGATTGTGATGAAAGTTATATTGGGTAAACTAAAATACCCATATTAACTAGATATAAAGAACACATTGCTCACATTAGCAACATTATATGTAAGAAATGAAGAAACTTGTATTATGCGCTCAAGTATGACCATAATATAGATGTTAGTAATTTAAGACTTGTTAAAAGAGTAAATAATAATTAGATTTTTGAATGCTTAGTTTTTGGATTAAAATAGAAAAATATAAGAAAATTACGAAACGAGATAAAGGACCTTTGTTCAGCCAACTTTTTCAATTATTAATATAACGCTTAGTTAACTACACGGTTTATGGTCCTTACACGATTTAATTTATTAGGTACGGTTGTCATATAAATAGAAGTTTTAGATTTAGATAGAATCATCTTCTGATGATGCTAACATGGTTAGCGAAACGCGCGTCGAGAAGTTTTAAAAAAGTAATTTTGTATTTTGCGGCAAATCTCTTCGAGTTGTGTTTCACACCAAAGGTTGTAATAGAAGAATTGATCTAAAGAATGTATACAAATATCCATATCTCGAGTTGAGCCCACATCGTCACAATCGTCTTACCACAGTACCAACGCCTCAAGTATTATGGTCCGCTGAGTATACAATTTTGTAGATGCTCATTTTTAATAGCTCACAATCGCTACTATAGAATATTAAAAAAGCGGATGAATATGTTAATTTTAAAATAGAATTACACCTTACGTAAGAAACCTATTTGAAGTTTTAATAAATTCAATAGAATATTAACTACATTGATTAACTTAAACTAGCAATAAACAAGTGCATCAATTATAATTGAAAAAATTATTTATGCACCGGACAACAACAATTCTAAACAGCAAACATGTTATTATCAAAATAATCATATACAAGCCAATTATTAAAAAATAATGCAAGGCGTCTTTTTCAAGCAAGAGTAGGAACAGAACCGTTAAAATTAAACTGCACTCTTTTATCTTAATAAACTTATTAATACTTAATTTCTTATAATTTTCCCGTAATATCTTGCTCATTTTGAACAGCAATTAAGCAAAAACATGGCAACAACGCATGTAGTCGTCACGCTGCGTTCATTTCGCACGGTTCAAAGATCAGTTAATTAAAATCGGCAACTCTCTGTGTAACATTTTAAAATTTAATCTGAATATTATAAATTGCATACAGGAAAAAATCATAATAATTTACGTTAAAGAGTCGTGTTAATTCGAATATAAATATTTATGGTTTTGGTTAGTTTTAGGTTAAAACTTCGAAGTATGAATCTGCATATAGTAATAGGAATTATTATTTTTGTAAATTTAAATAAAATATAACCAGGAAGATGTGGATGTTATGTGTTAAGTACGAATGTGGATGTTATCTTAGGGGAGAGTTGCCTATTTTGAACCCACACCTAAATTGAACCACCCAGGTATTTTCTACCTTTTGCAACCTGGAGTCATCTTGTAATGAGAGTACAAAGCCTATCGAGAATTATCTCCCTCTACCGAATTTCAATCAGAATCGGCAGTCGGCATTCAACACTATGCACGTGTTTGTGTTTTACGAATGTTTTTTTGTAGTTTTTCTTGAGTTTTCCTAAAGTGATTTTTATTCTATTACCGGTTTTTATTAACCATTGGTATGTAGTATATATATATGTATATATATTCGCTCGTCAGTTCCATATGGGCAACTGGCCCATATGGATCTGGTGAGCGAGACAATAGAGGTGACAGACTGGTTGATTCTGCTGAAGGACAAGAACTATATATTATGAATTCATTATATAAGAAAAATATCAGCATAAAATGGACATGGAAAAGTCTATCTGGGTTCACAAGCGAAATTGACTACATCATAACCAACGATAAAACAATATTTACCAATTGTACTGTCCTTAACAATTTTAATGTTGGAAGTGACCACTGAATGGTACGAGCAAGGGTTCGGATTGACTGTCGAAAAGAGCGCGAAAGAATGGTAAGATCAAAAAAGGGTAAGGTGGATTCTGGAAAACTGCTGGAGAGAGGAACCGATTTTGAGATTGCTTTGTCAAACCGGTTTGCTGCGTTACAAGATCCAAAGGAGGTGGAAATATCAGTTCAATATGAAGAAATCGCCAACAATGTACTTCAAACGGCTACTTCAATAGCACCAGAAGAAAAATGTCTCAAACAAACAAAAATCTCCAGTGAGACCATTGATTTAATGAAGAAACGGCGAGCAATGAGAAATGCAGGTAGTCCTTTTGGCAGGGTCGAGTTTGAAAAAATGCTTTATGGTTTCACTATACGACGTCTCCTATTTACGACGTCTTGCATTTCAGTTAGCGGAAAAACACCATCTACGGCATTCATTTAATAAAAATAACAAAATTGCTGGCAAGAAATGGTTTTATGCATTTATGCGCAGACACCCCAACTTATCAGTACATCAGCCAGAATCCACATCACTAGCGCGAGCAGGAGGCTTTGAAAAAGGAAAGTTAATGCAATTTTTCGATATTTTAGAGCAACTTGTTGACAAACACCATATTACCGCAAATGCAATATTTAACATTGATGAATCTGGCTACACGAGAGTCCAGAAAAAAATGCAAAAGGTGGTAACTCAAAAAGGAAAGTGAGAAAGTGAGTGGAATTGTTAGCGGGAAAAGAGGTTTAAATACCACAATGGTTTGTTGCTGTATTGCCGCAGGTCTTTATATTCCGCCTATAATTATCTTTAAATGAAAGAGATTTGCCCTTGAACGAAGAGCTCCAACAGGTAGTATCGTTGAAATATCTGACACTGGATACATAAATAGCGACCTTTTCCTTAAGTGGCTGAAACATTTTCACCATGTGGTTCAGTCAAGTCCAGATAAGCCAATAATTCTGTTACTAGATGACCATTCCACACAGCAAAAATCTTCTAGCTCTAGATTTTGCTCGTCAGCGTTCCATTGATCTTTTGCAACTACCTGGTCATACTACCCACCCTTTACAGCCGTTAAATGTTGTTTTTTTTAAATGCATGCAAAACTATTACGCCCAGGAGCAAGATTCGTGGCTACGAGCACACGTTGGACAACCGATAACAGTTTATAACGTATCCGAATTATTGAGTAGGGCATATGGAAAAGCTGCAACTTTCGGTATTACGGAAAACGCCTTTAAAGAAACTGGAATTTGGCCAGTCAACCGTACTAGATTCGGGGACCACTTATTTGCTCCATCAACTGGCGTAACACCTCAGGTTCATGAAAACCCAGAGAATGGTAATATCTCTTCAGAGCCACCTGCCGAACCTAAGGCTGAGATAGAGGATATCTCACTTCACAACCAACACACCAGTTCTTCTAATGGTGTTTCACAGCAAGTTGATTCTACTTGTTCGTCTTTAGTTACGGTTCATTTCAGAAAAGTATTTTGAGAAATCACTCCAGAAAAACTTAATCAATGTTTAAATGAGCTAGCGCTTGTTCCTGAAACAAGTAAACTTGTTCAAAAGCCTAAGAATAAAACAACAGCTTCTGCAGTATTGCTTACTACCCCATACAAAGAAAATCTTAAAGAAAAAAAGAAAAAATACAGAGAACAAGCAAGCAAAAACCAGAAACAGTAAAGCGAAGAAACGCGTCAGTAGAAAAAGCAACTATGAATTTATTTTCCGGCAATGAAAAGAAACCAAAAATACAAATGAGAAATCCATCACCAAGCTCAAGTAATTCAGAAGATAAGTACGGATGATAAAAACAGTAACGAGTTGTGTTTATACTGCAGTGACAGCTACTTTAATTCTAAATCAAATGAAGGTTGGGCTAGATGCCAGGCATGTTGTAGGTGGTCACATAAAGAGTGTGCCGGTATTGAAGAAAACGAAGAGCTTATTTGCGAGTTTAGTTTTAAGTTGTTGTTATGTTCCTTAATTGGTTTTTTTTTAATTGTTTAGAGTTTATATTTTATTTGTTTGGTTTTTGTATACTACCGAAGCGACGTTTAGTTAGACTAAAACATGTATATTCAACTGCATTTTATTTCAATTAGGTACCTACTTACCGGTGCAATGGGGAAAAGGTGTTTTTAGTATATGATTCAATTTAGGAATGGGGTGGTTAATTATTGGATACCGGTTTAGTAAATTGCACCGATAGCAGGGTTTTAAAAAAACAAAGTTGACACTTTACATGACATGATTAAATGTTTTTGTAATCATTGAAATATTCGCTACAGTTTAGTGAATAGGTGCCTAATTTATTAAATAAAATATTCGTTCGTACTTGGATATTGCAGCAGATTTTCAAAAAATGGTTCAATATAGGCAACTCTCCCCTATTAGTTATTAAAATAAAATTATGGATGATATATGTAATCCAAATGCTCCCTCCAGTATACCTAAATTTAATATTAAACGGTTCATTGTTGTTGGTTTACCAACATATATATTATCTTTGAGATAACACAACAATAAGGAATTATGATCTGTCAAAGCTACTAAACCAGATGACCAAAAATGTGTTAACTGGATAAGCTAAAGTTTCATTTATGTGGCATTTTACCTGAAGCGGACAATGAAAAAAAAAGTGAGGTTCTGAAATTTATTCATGTTGGGCATATTTGTACTTCTGGTGAAATAAACGTGTACACATAATATTTTTTTATATTTGAGGTTTAGTTGTTAAGATATGGGATTCTATAGAATTAACGTGATTTTTGGAAGGGTTTCTTTTGAATTTTATTTTCATATTGAAGTAAATTATAATAAAATAATAAACGTAGTGTTTTGTATAGAAAATTTACTGTTATTTTTGATTTTCAAATCAGATTCCAAATTTGATTTTTTTATTTAGGTGTAAACCGGACCGGTAGATGAGATGAGGTAGATAAGAGAAACCGGTAGATGTAGAGGGATCATTAAATTTCTCCTTCAACTGCTTCAAAATTTCTTGGTCTTGGTCAGTTTGGGTCGAACTATGTTTATACTTATCTTCGGGAACGTACGGTACATCTTGGGAGTTTTGTGGAGTTTCAACTGATGATTGACTACTCTGCACGAGAGTTTCTACCACTATCGGAGGTGTTTCAACCGACATTCATTTTCTGCAGGATGCACACACATACACATTTGAGGAACAATTCCATTTTTCAGTTAAACTTTTAGGAATTATTCTTATATTTTTAAACTTTCAGTGAGCTGGTAAATTGAATGGATTGAAGCACCGATCACCGTAGGTAGCCATAATAAATCAATAAAAATGATAAAACTTATTAACGAACGTAACTCACTAAGAGGTTAGAACAACAACAACTAAAAAAATAACGTAAAACAAGCGTGGTTTGGCATCATACTTCTAGCTCTTTCTAATCTATAACTTTTATCTGTTTTGATGAAGTGATTCTTTTCGCAATTAAGAGATGGCGTTATTATTCGTATTTCGTCGTCGCAATATGAGAAAAAAATCACGAAAAATTATATTTTATTTTGATATTGCTTTCTACACATATTTTTGTTCAAAATGATACATTTTATTTTAAATATAGGTATTAAATAACCTTATAATGACACAAATAGGTAAGACATAATAATCAATATTATTGAAATATAACCAACGTTTTAATGTGTTTTTACATCACCAACTGGCTTTAACAAGCGACTGGTATCACGCTCAGTATGTACGTACTCTGATTTATCTCCTAAAATAATTTATATCCCATTTTGCAATTTTTATGGTAAAATTTATACATTTTAACGGTTTAACACAAAAAACATCAAATTTAGAATCTGATTTGAAAATCAAAAAGAACAATAAATTTTCTATACAAAACACTACATTTATTATTTTATTATAATTTACTTCAATATGGAAATAAAATTCCAAAGAAACCCTTCCGCCAATCAGGTGAATTCAATAGAATCCCATATGTGTATATGTATGTGTACACGTTCACATCCCCTAGAAGTACAACTATGCCCAATATGAACAAATTTCAGAACCTCACTTTTTTTCCTTGTCCGCTTCACGTGAAATGCCCCATATATTATATCTTTCAAAATAATGTTGGGCTCCAGCCAAATGGAAGGTGGCTTCATCTTGCTAAAACTACATGCTTCTAGGTTATAGTGACAATTTTTCAATTGTGGATCGCGAATGATTTCTATTATATCACGTTACGTTTCACTAATTATTAAGACATTTCATTCAATATATTTTAAAAAGTTCAATTTAGCGTCATAAAAAGGTTTAAAGGTTTTGGGGTTAGAGGCGCATCAGCAACTACGGCTATTTAGCGACTGGACCTACAGCTTAACGTGGGTTCCGAACTCGTCTGAAACGTGGGTTTCTGCAACGTGTTATCACGGGGTGAAGTGTCAGAGCCAGGAATGGCACATTCTAACCTCACCACGGCCAAAAAAGCCATAATAAGCAAATCAAAGATCAAAAAAATGAAAAGAATTTGCTTATTTTGATAGCCAGGGGATCGTCTATAAGGAATATATGCCCCAAGGCCAAATGGTAAACCAGCATTTTTACCGAGAGGTTCTTGAAAGAGTTTAAAAAAAGAGTCCTTCGTCTAAGGCAGAATTTATATTCTATCAAGAATACCTGGGTGCTGTATAACGACAATGCGCCTTCCTACACCTCCATTTCATTGACGAATTTTTGGCAAGTAAAAACATCACTGTGACTCCGCTGCCCCCTTATTGCAGTACCTGAATTTCAGTACTGCTATGAAGAGTGGACAAACGGTCTGCAGTGTTGTGTGTGTCCCAAAGCAACTGCTTTGAAGGAGATAATGTAGAATTGTAATTTAAATCAAATAAAAAATTATATAAAATCAGTCTCATTACTTTATTAACACATATCGTACTAGGATTAGACCAAATTTGACAAGACTGATTGTTAAGCCGGTTGCGTTGGCTGCGACGGTAAGGCGGTGGTTTCGCGCCGCTTGGCGCGGTAGTTGGTTCGAGTCTAACGCTCGGATGGTTGTTTTTCTTTCTTTCTTCTGTTCTTTGTTCGTATTACTTCCTACCCCACACACACACATATACACTCACACATACACACACGCGCACACACATATCTACACCAAAATGTTTGGGATTGTTTTTAGACAAAAGTGTGAAATCCGACAACAAATTACCCCTCAGTCACGCTAAATTTAAAGACTGGGTAAATCCGGATGCCTTCTGAGAAGTGTTCTACGTTGGACACTCGCCAGCCGGTAGGCTTTCTGATAGACTTATGGGTAAGCACATAACCAAAGGTGATAGCCTGAGGGAGGTACTGGCTTGGGTTGTCGGTGGCTGATTACCGTGGTTCGGAACCCACGTTAAGATGTAGGCCCAGTCGCTAAATAGCCTTAGTTGTTGATGCGCCTATAACCCTAAAACCTTTTTAAACCTTTTGTTTGTTAATTAAATCGTTAATGTCAAAGTGAGCTTAAACACTTACTATGTTTGTTTTTAAATGTATGTATATTGTTCAGTTCCAAATTTATATTGCTACAGCGGGAGAAAAAAGTATTTGAAAAAACCAGTTTTTCTCAATTTTCTTTTTTAACTGCATTCAATTTTGTAACGTTCTATTAATACAAATTAAAAAGGATTTTAAAAATAATTTAAACGGAACCATAATTTAAACGGAATATAAAGTTCAATAACTATTACTTAGTGAACTTTATATTCAGTTAAAGTTTGTAAAATTGGACAAAAATAATTTTAGTATTTTTTATTGTTTCCATATTAAGTGGTAGTTTGAATTGATACAACATGAAAACATTTTCAGCATACTTTTGGCCCTCGCTATATATTCGTAAATATGTGTACATGATATTCGGCAATGACATGATCACATGTGTGATAACAAAAATTATTATAGTGAAAACGAAGTTTCACTACTACTGAAGACGAAGAAAAGATTGGCTCTATAGGGTGGTTGTAATAAACATCCAAAATAGATTGAAAACAATATTCCAATATAGAACAATTGAGTATTATTTCGCACGGTGTACAACTTTGACACTGGGTCACATTTCAGGGGGAGATTCTAAATATGATTTCATTGTCATGAAATAAACTTTGTTTTTACTACCATCTATTAGCTATCGGTCTTCGCGATATTTGAGATGTGAATTTTCGATTTTGCGTAATACCACCAATATATTTTAGACTTTAATATTACTGGAAATTCCATTGGGAATGGCGTTAAAATGAGTATTTGTGAGTAAATGAATATTTATAAGCGTAAAATGAATAAACTCGTCTTGAAGGCATGCTTCCAGATATTTTTAATGATAGTCATATCTGGAGAGACCAATCTAGTTTAATTCTGATATATTATTTTGCTCGAATCAATCCGTTATAATTTTTGTAGAATGGGGGCGTTGTCTTGTTGAAACACTGGCGAAGCTTCACTCATATTGTTAACAGATAACTTTTGTTGTTTTAATATATTTTTATGTTATTGAGTGTAAACTCGACGAGAAGGAAATACTAAGTTACCTTTTTTGTAGCTAATACTCGCCCAAACCATGATACTACTTTCATTTGTCGCATCGAAAAAAAATTCTCTTCCATCCTGAGATCATAAAAATCAGGCCCATCCACATTAATGCTGGTTTCCATCTCTATTTTTTTCTTATAATATTTTCAGACTTTCTAATAAGCTTTGGACATTCTTAATTATTGTTTGTATGTTAGCTTCCTCAGATGCTCTTACAGTATTACAGGAATTCGAGGCAATTCTCAGAATGAGTCCTTTTCCTCCATGTATGTCTCGGCGAATCGATCAACATGGCAACCGATGAAAAACTTCGTGTTTTTTTTTTCGCGTCCTATGTCCCTGTAAGTAATCCACTCTACATGTATAAAAATATTAATCGTCTGTCTTAAAAATACTTTTTTTTTCTCATAATTTCATAATAAAAAATTTTAATTTTTTTTCTAAGATTAAGAAATCTTAAACGTGTGTTTAACATTTTGACGCACAGAAAAGTTAATTTTTATTAATAATTATTTTATATTCTCATATATCTCATCTCTAAGTCAATTAATCTGTTTCCCTTTTTCATATTTTAATTTGTTACATATTATTTATCACTTAATAATTTAATCTTTAGAAATATATAATATTTCTAAAGATTATCATCACTCTTATGAAACCTCTAATTGTTATGTGATATTATTCAGGAAACCTTTCATGTCTGAAGAATACTTAAAATCTTCCTTTAAGCATGTTATTGATACCGAATACACCACGTATCATCTTAATCTGCCCTAATGACACGTGCTAGACCACCCATTTTTTTCTAAATAGGTTCATGTGCTACATATTCTTTAGCTCGAAAACAAAAAGGAAAAATACAATAGAGGAAATGATTTTACAATATTATATTAAAATCTAAAGTTATGTAAGTTAATTAAATATCAAAGCTACTATAAGGTTATTAATTATTTCTTTAAAAATGATTTTAATGTTTAGGACTTTTCAGGTTAATAATGAATATTGAAAAAAAAACTGAACAAATCAAGAAATAAGACATAACTGCAAAATTAAACTCGAAAAAATTTACCACTGGCTTTTTTCAGCTTAACGCACGTTTCGCTAAATATGTCAGCATCATTTAATCAGGAGATCATTTAATCTAAAATCTAGATAAATCTCTTCGAGTTTAATGTTTAACAGTTAACAGTTATTTTGGTGGGGGAATATTTGGAGCTGATTTTATACGAATTTGATGCTATGAATTCAAATATGGCATTAATGTTTGCCTAGGAACCCAAATTTCTAAGATATAACATTTTAGTGAAATATACGTTACACTATTTTAAGTTAAATCCATGGGTCGAATAAAAACACTAAACATGAAATTTTTATTATTATATTATACGAATATTATTATATACAAAGATAGATGAAAAAGTCATCGATGAAACCAACTAGTCACTGAATACTTGGAACAGTCCCTTTTTGAAACTCGAGCAGTAATCTGCCATCATGTGCGTATCCCCTCTTCCTTGGTAGCGGTCTAAGTCATAGTTTTAATATCCTGGTGAAATGTTTCACCTTGTTCCTCACTGGTGTCTTTGAATTTTTTATGAAAATAGAGTAAGTGGCTGTGTAAATAGTGCACCTTAATGCTCATGTTACATCCAAGGGATCTGGAACTGTTAAGCATCTTGTTTTCCACTTCAACATATTTTTCAGTTTTGCGTTTGTTCAGAAAATGTCCGATAACTGCAACAAATGAAGTCCAGGCTTTTCGCTTAGCCTTATTCATAGAATTTACGAAGCCAGGGTCCATAATGAGTTTTCTTGTTTGTAGGCTGTCAAATATCCCTGCTTTATTTTTTTCCGTACTCAACTACCGCATTTTTTCCTTATATATGCAAAGCATGATACATTTTTATCAAGAGCCTTTACAAACTGCGTCATTAGGCCCACCTTGATATGCAATGGAGGAAAGATGATTTAATGACATTCTTCTAATTCTAACCCAGTGGTGTGTTTTGTCTCTGCTAAGGCACAGGAAGCAAGGATATTTGGTGTGGCCACTTTGCCGTCCAAGGCGAAAGTTTACCATTTTTAAGTCCACACAAATCACCCATTGATATTCATGATACTTTATCTTCTCCAAGACCAACACTATGGTGTACTATTCTTCTTTCATTTTCGTTAAGTGAGTAATTGGTATTGAACCATATTTGTTCCCATTGTGTAGAAGGACAAATTTCAAACTTCGCTTTGAGCTGTCAATAAATAGGCGCCAATCATCTTGAAAATAATCAGGAAGACCCATTTTTTCCAGGAGTACTTTAATTTTGTAACAAAGTACAAGATTGTTTTCTTGAGAGGTAAAACGGTACGGTAAAAGGTAATTTTGGTTCTTTGTTCCAGTACATTTTTGTCGTTCAACCTGGAAGCCAGTAATTCACAAGGTTCTTTTGACTAGTTGAGATCTCTGGTGAGGTTATTTAACTTATCCTAGTAGAACCGTTGGGGACTTGATGACATCCCCTCAAAAATTACTATCACCTTCGATAGTATTAGAGGGGTGATCAATGGGACAATACTCGTCCTTACAGAGCTCTGATAGCTGGCCAAATGTTGGGATCGGCACATCCTCTAAGTGAGGGACAGGGCAGGGCGTCTTGCAGATACTAACTTAGGATAAGTTCACTTGCTACGGTTCTTTCGATTACAGTAATATTTACTAGACAGAAATAACAGACATGGAAGTGATTTTTAGGTTCTCTCCAAACCATCGGTACGCTGAATTTTAAATTTTTTTCCCGCTAGTTCACTGTCGGAAATGTTCTGTACAAGTTTTACAGCCTAGATGCAGTGCCCAGGTTTTATCCTGATCACTAAACCTAACACCAAAGTATCCAAGGTAAGCTCTCCTTACAAAGTTACTGACAATTTTTCTTTTTTCTTTTAACTTGTATTCTCCACATATGTAGCAAACCACATCAGGATGATTTACACAACTTCTTCTACTTGAACTCATTTTATCTATATTCAACAACACAAATACAACAATCTGTACGTTTTAGGTTAACTTTATAACAACTCTTTTCTAAACACACATATCGCGCCACGCCAACTTCAATCTACCCTGCACGGCGTGAACTCACAAACTAACCTCAACTCTAGTTCAAGTGTTGAAAGTCACTTGAGTTACCGGAAAGACAATTTGCTTATGTCATTTAGTGGATTTTCCTGGAACTAACTCAACGGCATACTGACAATAGGGCAAATATACAGAAACTTATATAATAATGTTAGAACACCCATACTTAAATGCATTAGATTGACGAGAACACTGATAGATAAATGGATGTATCTAAAAAACTAAAGCAGTTAGAGAAAATCAAATTTCATATTTAGATTTGTCGCCCGAAATATAACTAAAATCAGTTCTAAAATCCTAGGCACTAACATTTCTTTTTCTTTCTGCAACAGTTAATATAAACATATTTACATATTTACAGCGAACATTAAATTCGAAAAAGAATTTTTGTAAATAAGCACAAGATGCGGGAGCATAGAAAACATTCATAATAAGAAAAAAATTTATTTAGACCGTAATATGGTACATCATAATCGAAGGATTACAGTGAGATTTATATCAGAAACATGTACCATTATAGTGGGCAATATTAAAAAATAGTCTTAAAAAGTATCTGCATGTTGATTGCCTAGAATACTGATCGTGGCTAATTATAAACAAATCAGATAGATCGCCTCTAAAAACTCATTGCCTTCATGAAACTTTCAGTCACTTTTTCTGTTGGTGAAATCGTGGGATCAATTGTTTGAGAATTTGCAGGGTGACATTGACTTGTGACATTGACTTCTAACATGCAGGGTGACATATTGACTTGTAATGGTGGGTACACTATTACAAGTCAATATTATGTGGAACCTATGACGAAATAATACTCTATGACCAAATAATAACTCTCACCAATATCAGCCATTTTACGACGCTATTTTTCCTTCTTATTCGTGAAGCTTGGGTTCCAGTGATAACCTTTTCTTATTTAAGCTGAAGGAACGTTTACAGGGATCTAATTTCACTAACGACGAAAATGTAATTGATTTTGTCTGATTTTTTTTGAATGGAATCGATTATGAAATTTTAGATTATGATTATCATTATGATTTACGATTATGAAAAACCTTTTAGGACAATGAGTCAAAAAGAAAAATATTTTAAACTTCCTAGGTATTTTCTTTTATGTTAGTGACAATGGTTCATAAACTATGATAATAATTAAAACACTTGGTATTTGTTTCACAATATATTCAAGATATTCTCCAAGGAATTATATTCTCTATTCTCTTCATAAACTTTCGTCGAAAATAAATCTCTTACTTTGGATTATTGTTCAATTTCTAGAAATTTCCTTACTTACAGTTTACATCTTTTCCCAAGAATCTTAAACATTTCTCTACAGTTTGAGCTTTTATCATTTCTCCAAATGAAATCAGCATTTCATATTATGATTCTAGAACTTTTAAATCGATTATAAATTAATAATGATAATATGAAGTAATGAACACTTAGTATTTGTTTCACAATATATTCAAGATATTTTATGATCTGTTTCGGCCTCGCGACCATTCTCAAAGAGAGTTATGTATAAACTAAGTATGTATGTTTGTTATGCAAAACAATATCAAATATTTTTATGCCGCAAAACCCGAAAACGATTCTAAAAATTAGCATGCTATAAACTATATACATAAATTAACTTCCAGAATCATAAGTCATTTAAAGAAAGAAAATATTAATATTATCTCTGTTAATAAGAATATTCTTGCATCTATGCTAAATAATAACAAAGAAAGAGCAAAATTATACATAGACGCATACAAGAACTGTAAAGGGCTGGTGAACCATTTGGCTTGAAAATAAACCTGAAAAAGAGTCAGGTTATGTTCAATAACTTCGCTCAGGACAGAACAATTTCAGTTTTAGGAAGGGATTTGGATTGTGGACAGCTTTATATATCTTGGGCAAAGGATTTCAATGGAGGGGAATACCGTCCGGGAGGTCGAACGGCATGTTAAATGTGACTGGCAGGCATTTGGCAGGCTCAACATTGTGTTTAAGAGCAAACTCCCACTTTGCCTGAAAAGAAAAGTCTTCGATCAGTGCGTTCTACCCGTTATGACATACGGAAGTGAAACCTGGACACTCATATCGCAATCAATTCAAAAACTTCGGGTGGCACAGAGGGGAATGGAAAGATGTATGCTTGGCATTACAAGACGAGACAGAAAGTCCTGCGCATGGATCAGGGAACAAACAAAAGTATGTGACATCATTGGAAGAGTAAAGCAATTGAAATGGAGATGGGCAGGCCATATAGCGAGACGATGTGACGACAGATGGACCAAGGCAATCCTGGAGTGGATACCGCTTGATCGCAAACGTCCGCGAAGAAGACCGAAAGCACGATGGGTTGATGACATCGTTAAGTATATTGGACCCGAGTGGCAGTGAAAGTTGCTGAAGAGGCCTTCATCCTGCAGTAGATAGATACAGGCTGATGATTAACCCGCAAGTCGCCAGTAACTTCCTTATTTTAAATAGAACGCCCGGTATATTATTTATTTTGTGGATTCCTGAACAAATGTAATGATGGGTTCCATCAGTTTTCTCTATATCTATTTTGAACTGTTTCTTAAATATCTTGATTCACTTGAAAATTTTGAAAGATGTAACCTTATTCTCAACTCTGCGTCTTGTACCCATTTTCGACTGGTGCTAAGCACTTCTGGGGTAAACGGAAGCACAAGAATGATATTTTTGAAATCCACATTGATAATTAATTTATCGCATACAGGGTGTCCAAAATTTGATGACCAATTGCAGTATTTTCTAAGTTAAAAAAAGTTCGTTCTTTCAAATTTTTTCATGTGCATAAAATGACCGATGATCCGAGATTTCTTCATAAGATTAAGTGGACTGATGAATCAGTCAGGCAAGGAATTGGAAATTCAGCAGGCAAGGAATTATAAATCGCTGAAATAATCACTACTGCGCACAAGACAATCCACATGTCAGAAGGGAACATAATCACCAGGACCACTTTAGTTTTAATGTTTGTTGTTTAATTATGGGTAATAGAGTGGCGCTGAAAATTTGAATGGGGCTAGATATCTGGAGATACTCAGAGGGTTTGTTAGTGATTTCCTAAATGTTTTACCTCCACCTGACAGAGCAAAGAATTGGTATCAGCTGCGATGGTGCATTGATCCAGCACATTCCATCATTCACTAATCTAAGTCCAGGCGAAATTCGGAGGTCCATTTCGCGAGGAGTATATGACAGAGTTATCCAGTGTTTGAACCAAAAAAAAAAAAATATTGTAATTTTACATTTATTTGTTATTTTTTGTAATTGTGTTCCATTTTTTTTATGTTTTTCATTGGTTATTACGTTCTAAATTTTATTATGTTCCTGTTTTGTTTTCATGTTTTAATTAAAGTGAAATTTTGCCGTTTCAGTCATGTTCATTTTATTTCGAGATGGCTATGTATGCGTTTCTGTCAAAAATCACATTAAAATAGAAAATATGGATTAACAAAAAAACCGTTGGAAATAGGTATAGGGAAAGTTATAGCGAATCGATGCAGAATCAAATTCTGCATCTGACCATACCTTAATATACAAAGTGTCACATTTGAAAGAACGAACTTTTTTAACTTTGAAAATAATGTAATTGGTCATCAAATTTTGGACACCCTCTAGGCGATAAATTAATTATCAATGTGGATTTCAAAAGTATCATTCTTGGGCTTCCGCCTATCCCAGAAGCGCTTAGCACCAGTCGAAAATGGGTAAAAGGCGTAGTGTTGAAAATAAGGTTACATCTTTCAAATTTGCAAATGAATCAATATATTTAAGAAACAGTTCAAAATAGGTATAGGGAAAACTGTTGGAACCCATCATTACATTGGTACAAGTTCGTTTCGTTGCCGAGCGCCGCAAATAGTCCTGACCTCCCCGATATAATCTGCGTAGTCGCCGGCCGGCTATAAAAGCGAACACAGCGACCCGTGCACGTCAGTTGGACTCTTCAATCGACGCGGACAACACTTGAAAATGCCAAATGATGAGATTTTGGCGAAACGTCGTGACTCTTCACAGAATCAACGGATCGACACCCGGATGATTTAGAAATATATTCTACCATCCGTGAAAATATTGGATGTAACATTTTGCACCTCTACGGGGAGGAGACACTGCAATTCATCAAATTGTCGCAAACATCCTAAAAAAACCCAAGGACAAAGTTAGACCGGAAAATGATGAGGTGCATAGTATATCTTGTTCCGACTGCAACACAACATACATAGGACAAACAAATAGACGAATATCGGCCAGAATACAAGAACATAAAAACAACTTGAAAAACAAACAAACCACTTCCGCTCTGTTCCAGCACCATCTACATACAGGACATAAAATCAATTTTGAAGGAGCCAAAGAAATAGCGAATATTGAAAACTACAAGGTCCGAACAATTAGAGAAGCCCTTGAAATAAAAGAAAGGGGTGAGCTATATACGCGAAACGACGCTCGCAACATTCCGAAAGTATGGAAATCCCTTCTGAAAAAGAAGAAAGGCGGCAACGTGGCGGCGAGGTAGAAAAATCAATAAATGGACGCCCGACAGCGTTGCCGAGCGCCGCAAAAAGTCCCGAACTACCCCGATATAATCTGCGCAGTCGCCGGCCGGTTATAAAAGCGAGCACGGCGACCCGTGCACGTCAGTTGGACTCTTCAGTTGAAGCGGACAACACTTGAAAATGCCAAATGATAATATTGGCGAGACTCTTCACAGAATCAACGGATCGACACCCGGAATGATTTAGAAACATATTCCATATTCCACCATCTGTGAAAATATTGGATTAACATATATATATATATATATATATATATATATATATATATATATATATATATATATATATATATATATATATATATATATATATATATATATATATATATTTATATATTTTTATTATTTATATAAGGCGAAACGGGCAGATCTCTCAATGATAGGCTAAAAGAACATAAATACTCAATTTTACATAATCAAAGAAAGACGGGTTTTACCAAACATTGTATAGACTAGAACCATTTTTTTACACCAATAATGCCAAATTAATACATAGCTGCAATAAAAACAGGCTGTTAACTTACTTGGAAATTTCCGATATTAAAAGCCATATACGACTGTAAAAACTCCAGCTAGACTTCGAAAATACCTCAGTTATTGAAAATTTCATAAATTTATCATTGTTACTATGAGTTTCCTTCGGTTTCCTCTGGTGGAGTGCATTCTGAAGACCGAATTGTCGATTACTCTTTCACACATATCGTGTGGTGATAAATTCAATGGTGGTCTGAATGTTTCATGTAAGCTCAAGAATTATTCGGGGTTTATTTCTGTAAACCAAAGATTTTACATAACCCTACAAACAATAATCCAAGGACGTGAGATCACATGATCTTGGTGGCCAGTAAAATAATGCGTCAAGCAAACTTTTCTTGTAATAAGTCGATTGTCCCGCTAGCTGTATGACAAGTCACACCGTCTTGAAAGAAAACATTGTTTATATAAACATTCATCAGTTCAGGTTCAAGATATTCTGTTGGCATATTTCTGTAGCGTTTATCATTAACAGTAACACGATTTCCATCATCGTCTTCAAAAAAGAAGGTCCTAACACTTCTTCAGACTAAAAACCGCACCAAAAGGTAGCTTTCTGAAAATGAAGAAGTAAGTCTTCAACCACTTCAAAATTTCCATTGGCCCAAATCCTGCTGTTATGTTTGTTGATGTTTAATGAAACCCATTAAGCAAGATATGCGCGTGGTCGGTTAGATTTTTTTTTCGCAAAGTGGTCGTCTTCCAACGGTTCTAAAACTAATTCGAGTGTCGTGTATCTTTCCATGGTGAATTCACAAAATGTACTGAATACAGCAGTTTATGAGTGACATTTACATTTCAAACAGTGTTGCTGCTTTACGTTCCCTACTCTTATTGGAAAATTCTTTATGAAAAGAAAACGACCAGATGATGAAATATAATTTCAATTTGTATATTTAAATAAATTTGAATATTTCGTATTGGTCAAAATGCGTTTTTCTTGATATACACTTATTAAATACTTCCGCAACATACCTATCATATATGTGCAAGAAATTTTAAACAAATTCGATATTGGCAAAATAAAGTAAAACCTGGACAAACGCTAACCAATCAAACTGCGAACAAATTTTATATGCTAGATAACAGGACTATTCTACCAATCTAAATGAATACAACATATTGACACAATTAAATCGGTATGATATTTCGATAATTCGAATAATTTTATCATATTTCTAACTAGACACAAACTGATAATTTTTTCTATACACTCTACAGAAAGTCAGGAAGTGAAAACATAAAAAAAAGTATACATACTTAAACAAACACGGACATATTAGTTTTCCTGCTATTTCCGCTATTGACATTTTTGTTATATCTGTAAATAAGGAATAGATTTCCAACCATTTGACACCAATAAATCAAAAAATGTCAAAATAAGGATTCTTAACCGCCTGTATGAAGCCGAACTTCTAACATAGTTCTCTCCACATGGTTGTTATTAGTCAATGTCAAGTCAATTTTAAATTTAACAGGGGCAGGGGATTTTAGACATATAAGCTATGATTTTAAGATGCAAGGAAGTTTCGTTATTGATATAATATTTCAGTTGATTTTAATTTAGTAACTAGTTGTATCCAATGAAATTCGCCATTAATTTATTTGCAAATAAAACCTGTAACTATAAGTAAAAACTATAGAAAAACCGAACCTAAAACTATAAACAATCAATTTATATATTAAAGAAAAATAAAGCGATTATCTTTTGTTTTGGTTAGCTTGTACATTGGATTGGGAAATAAGTTCGTTCACAAATAAGTTATATATAACTATTCGAAGGTCGTTCGAAGAGTATCGGCCCGATAATAGAAACAATATTTTTGAGATTTTTTATTTTCACCATCACCTTGCAATTCAATACACTTGGACCAACGACGTTTCCACTTTTTAATACTATCAGTATAAAGTAATTGGTTCAACTTTACAACATGAGCAATATTATCAGCTTTCTCCTCATAATTTGAAGTGAATCTTCATTCATTTCTTCCTGCTTCGAAAGAGTAAGTAATCACTAGGGGTTAAATTAGGTGAATACGGTGCATGTCATGAAGTATTGGTGGTTTGCAGCAACAACCCAATACGTGTGTACAGGCACATCATCGTGTTTAAATAGCTCTTTCTTTTTGGTCATATGAGGACGTTCAGTCTGATTAGCACCTTTCAATTGGTCCAGTAATGAAGTGTAGTATTGCCCAAGGATGGACCTACCTTTTGCTGGGTAGTTCATGAGCACAACGCTATGGGAATCCCAGATGATCATGGTCATGATTTATTCAAAAGGTGGAACCGTTTTCACTTTCTTTGGCGCGCTTTCACTTGCTTTTACCCACGGTTTGGAATGCTGCTTCGCCTGTGGTGTGTAATGGTTAATCCACGTTTCATCTACGGTTATAAAATGTCGAAAAAACTGAGTTCAAATAGGTCTACACCCTTAAGAAATATTCGTTCGAATGCGTTTTTGGTCGACTGTTAACAAACGCTGCACCCATCGAGCAGAAAGCTACTTCAGACCCAAACCATTGTGTAAAATGAAGTGGACACGGTCGATCGAGATGTTTACAATGTCAGTAGGTTCGTGTACCTGTAGTCGGCGATCAAGTAATATAGATTTATACATTATAGATTTTTATGTTGATGCTGATCGTAGTGATTTTTGGGACATCCCAAGCATTCATCTTCTGGATGTTCGACCAGGTTTAAGTCCAGTAGCCCACTTTGTTAATGTCGAAAACGAAGAAGGATTCTTTAAAGGGAAATTTCACTCTTCTGTGTATTTGGGTTAAACCCACTATAATGAGGTACTTTAAAATATCTTAAACTTCAAGCAGTTTTATTTTTTTCCAGAAAATATAAAAACTTGTTTTCTTTATTCAATTACCACAAACAAGCAGTTAAATTCACACGTGAAACTTCGCTGCACGCTATTTAACGAATCATGCTTAACAAATATCATAGTCATTTGGTCATACTTGTGCCATTTCTGGGTCAAGCGGAGAATTTTCCGACTGATCCAAGTACATGTGGGAAATATCAGCATTGTCGGTTTAGTGCAGCTGTAAAAATTGATAAAGATGGAACATGCATATTGTTATATTTTACCTAATTATTTTAAATAAACTGCGGAAGCTCATAAATATATATGCCATTTACTTGAGGATGCTTTAGTAATAATTGGGAATTCTCTCAGAATAATTTCGAAAACATGCTTTCTTTCATCCGAGGAAGAATATGCTCCCATGTGGGGGGTAATAAAGGGACTATCTATAACGAACATTCTGTTAGCCGATTGATTCAATTGTAAATTGCTCGCTATTAATGAAATTAAACTAACCAATATGCACAAAACGCCCACAATTAGTAAATCGGAAAAGAGTGATTTTTCACCATGACAGCGTGAAATTCCTCCATACAATTATCACTAATTTTGGTCGAGGAAGTTCGTACTGATAAGGATAGTTAAAAAACCCTGAGTCAATTTGTCTTTGATAAGACAAACTTGTTCAACAACGTAATGAAATAAAAATAATATAATACAAATATCAATTATGTTATATAAGGTAAGAAAAATTGTTTATACGGATTTTAACTATTTGATTAATTGTCGTTTTAACACTAAAACGAATTTTTTCTTCAACTTGGAATTAAACATCAAAATATTTCCCCGAAAAATATGTTTAATTAGAAAGCTGAGTAGTTCCAATGTAATATTACTGTAATGTCCGGATCTTTCTGCTTTACAAATGGTCCACTAAATTGTTTGGGGAATTATGCTTTGTCAAGATTCGATAAATCGGAGAGTCGCGGTGGCCAATCTTTGTAGTAATTCAAGGAGAGAACACGTTCTATAAATTTGATGTCTAATAAATTGTATCAGTATATCCTGTGCCATACTATTGAAAGTACATATCGTCTATATTGATATAATTGAGGCCACAAAAAATTGTTTTTCATTTCGAGATATCGTAGTTTAAGGTAACCGCGTTTTCAGTTTTGTCTAGAAAAAGTAATGGGCCGATGACTGCGACAGATCATAAACAACACTAGACATAATTCCTGGTCTCCAAAGATTTTTCTTTAAAAAATATTTTATACAGAATGACTGTTTTCATAGTAAAGTTGAAGAAATTATAGTTGATATTCCATTTCTCAAATGCCAAGATGACGAATATATGCTTGTAAAATTGTCAACATTTTTTGTTTAAAACCTATATTTTTCAAAAGGATTGTTGTCGGTTGTTGCCCAAGGAAATACAAATCTTAATATAGAACATAACCTCATTTTTAACATGGCACATAGACAAAAACTGAAAACTTGAAAAAACTGAACATGGTGATTCATATTTGAAATAAAAAAACTGACGAAAAGACACATCACTTATTAGACGAAATTAATCAAATAACAGTAGAATCTAAGTGGATATTTAACAAAAGAAAGTTATTTTCATTGTTAATACGAAAATTGAATAAAAAGTTAGATACTTTTTGGATAGCTGGCAGTGCGACCCACCTTTATGGTCGCACTGCTATTGCATTTTTGAAAAATTGATTTATTCATCCAAATTTATTCTGTCACCTTCAAACTAATCCCCTCTCACTCCAATACACTTATTCCAACGTTTTTTCTAGTCTCCGAAATAGTACAGCCGACTTCTGGTATTTTTTTCAAAACAGCTAGGCCAGTGAACTATCTTGAATGGATTTTAAGGCAAGACCACACTTGTTCAACTTTTAGTCGTCAAGACGCATACGTCTGTTGAAAGGTTAGACTCATGCGTTGTTGAACGAGAGGAATGCCAGGATGCACGTGAAAACTCATGACGCACGAAGACACACAGAGCGAGCT
Source organism: Cosmopolites sordidus (assembly GCA_031761425.1). Classification (NCBI taxonomy): domain Eukaryota; kingdom Metazoa; phylum Arthropoda; class Insecta; order Coleoptera; family Curculionidae; genus Cosmopolites; species Cosmopolites sordidus. Next base: position 448,808 of record JARFXV010000969.1, read on the forward strand.
CACCAACACCCATCAATGTTAGGTTCGTTGAGCCTTTGCTTTCAACTTCTTGAAATAATCTGCAAGTTTTCGCAATAGTTTACAATTTTAATTTAAAGTAAAATAGTATAATTTTATTATGTTAAATAAATATATTAAACTATATATCTAAGAACAAAAAATAAATATATAATTATGAAAGTTATAAAATTGTAAATTGAGTGTGTAAAGAATTTTTTTTTAGTATATATTTTTTTATACTAAATTGTAGTAATTATTCTAAATATTCCCTTGTTCATGCAGATTTTCTGTATTTTTCTCTTCTTTTCCATGCTTTTATCAACACCAGCACAGCAGCACTCATACCGGCTAACATGGTACTTATAAAATAAAATGTTTTTAACGTTATTAAAAAACCGTTTTTACCGAACTCGCTGGAAGTGAATTAAACTGATGCAAACATGTGGACAGGAAGAAGGCATGCCTCTTATCCTGCGCTAGAACGCATACGCTAACGCATGCAGAGTGGGGGACATGAAGTTGTAAGGAACGTTGAAAAGCATGTTGAACGGAAAAGTTGAATAAGTGTTGACACACCATTATGGACTTGAAACGGTATCCACGAAATTGTTTGTTTAATCGAGGGAAAAGCCCACAATATGGCAAAGGAAAGGTGCCATATCTGGCGAATATGGTGCTTCTGGAATTGTATTTTTTGATTGTAAGGGAAAATTGACGAATAATTACGGTGTCATCTCTAATACTTGGGATCAACAATCTCTAATACTTAATCGACGATTACTCAGTACGAGATCCTTAATTTTAGAAACATTTTTTTAATGGTGTTTCTGAACGAGAAAGACTTCATCTTCATCATCAACTGCTTATTTACCATCACAAAAGTCCTTATACCCGTTGTAAAGGTTTTTTGAACATAATTTCATCCCTGTAACATTTTTACTACACCAGTACTAGAAAGTTCGTATTTTAAACCAAATTTAATGCAAATTCCTTGATTGATAATTTTATTCATTTTAACAACTCACACAAACTCACGACAAAATTACACTTTTCTGAAAAAGCATGTAGTTCTGTGACGACGGCACAAATAATTAGTATTTCCATTCACACAAAGTTGACAAACATGTCTTTATGTCTTCTTATTGATAAATTCACACCATTCCATTTCACACTATGTATACAGCATGTATACAACATGTATACAGCATCAAAGATATATCATATATCGTCAAATATATAAATAATATAACAAACAAATAGTATAATAGTTCATAGTTAATACAGCATTTTCTTTAGATGTTCATTTAACAACCAAACCAACTATTCGCCATTTTAACTGCTGTTAAAAGAAAACGCTTTCTAAGAAAGTGCAGCTTTGCAGAGACAATTTCTAAACTTTCGGAACTTTTATATTCAAGTACATCTTAAGTACACTTACTGGCCGAAATTTTATACCGCCACATCAAAGTATCCATTATGTAATGGGATGGATCGAAATGGCACTGCTTGTACAGAATGAAAGGAATTCTGTTTCGATAGGGGCTAATTTCTTTTATAGTGCCAAGGATACTTTATAGAAACACTGTGTCGGTACCTAGTTATTCCGATCTGGGTTACGGGTCACCTGCCTGTACCATATGGGACGCAGGCGGTCTCTAAATTCTATTAAGTATCAGTAGCGTGCGGTATTAGAAAACAGTTGCCATCTAAGAAGCTGCAAAAATGCTTATCCTTATTTTGATTCAATAGGTAGTGAGATCGGCTTTAAGCGAATACTACCTTGATTGGTAAACTGGTAAAACTGGTAAGAAACTTATTGCTGTAATTACCTGTTAATTAAAATTACAGTTCAATAATGATGCAAGAAAATACTAATGGATTTGTCAGCATTTTTCAGTTGAAAAATAGAAGGATTGTTTAAGAAACGTCTTAATTTCATTTTATTTATTAGGTATATACGAGGGTAGAGTAAAAAAGTCAGCTACTTTTTAATGAAATATTGTTTTTTTTGCCCGAAAATTGATTTATTTAATTTTCATTTCAACGTAAAATTCTTTTAGCTCGATACTTCGTCCAATGCTTTTTGCCTTCCAAAAAGTATGACTTGTTGAACTCTGTGTCTTGTGTTTCGCGATGATCTCTTCATTTGATGAAAATTTATTTCCAGCTAGCTATTTATTCATGTTAGGAAGGAGTGAGAAGTCGGAGGAAGGAAATGTTCGGAAAATACACTTCACTTCTTCATACAAATTCACTTTTTTCATCGCGGGTGTAATGAGAGCATCAACTCTTCATTAAATTTGACCAATAATGCGGCATAATATTTTCCTGTGATCATATTTCTCCTTTCCTAACAGTCGATAAAGATAATGTTTTGTGAATCTCAGAAAAAGTGACAATGGCATTTCTAGCTGATAGAATACAAAAACTCCTTGAGATTGCATTTATACATATCTAAACACCGCTGTGAAGAGATCATTCGATTTCGCTTTTGGTCCGAAGTGTGCAAACGCGGCACCGAACACAATAATATCTGTCTCATTAAATGTTCGTGTAAAAAGTTTATCATCTCAATAACCTTCCAAACCATTATTCTGAGATCGCCCAATACGAATCATGTATTTTGTTCACAATTTTCTCAGTAGTAACCACGAGACATCCTGAGCCCGGAGCATCACTCTTGCAGGTTCGACATCAAAACCACTTATGAATTATGAAGTGCGAAGGAGCCATAATACTTTTGAGACGTCAGAGGACTTTTTTTGAAAATGGAATAAATAATAAAATTGCTTAAAATATAGTTAAAGATATCTAAACAAAATGGTCAATATATTACTGAATAAAGCTTCATTCAATTTATGTTGTGTATCGAACTGAAAGGTGATTACGTTGAAAAAATAAAATAAACTTTACACATGAAAATATTTTTTTCTTGTCAAGGCCAGGCACTTATCATACAACCCTCCTATATACTATTTCTAAGAGCTTCTTAGTATTTCTACACGATAGTAGAGCTGTCTACATGCGGTACCAACACCTACAAGATATTCTTAATATATTTAACTGAGGTAGTCGATACTTGATGAAAATTCATTTTAAATAAACCACGCTAAGATTTATATCTAAATTTTCACTGTAATTAAAATTTGTATGTATTACAAGTGTCTTTACAGACAGTACCTTTTCCAAATACGAACTATATTAAATTAACAGTAAAAAAGTTTTATTTTGTTTTTTCTCTTCTTACTGTTAGTTAGATATGGTTTGTATTTGAAAAAGGCACTGTGTGTCAAAACAATTGTAATGCATACCAGTTTTAAATATAGTGGAAATTTACATACAAATCTTATGTATTCTTCTTAAATTTAGACGTCAATTTTTTTAATCTTTAATACATTTTTCAAGTTGTTTCATACAAAGGAATTCGCAGTTGCGAGAAGCAGGAAGCTATAATGTAAATGGCATGCAACCTGCAGAATTTCTTTCCACACTAATCCAGAACAAATTCTGGAATATACATAAATTGAAAAGGTTGTCAAATTCATTCGTTTTTTCATCATGTACTTTTCCTTTACGCCTTGCTAATAGAACCTATTTTTCTATTTTTGTAAGGATATAATTTTCATTTAATAGCATTATCCAAAAAGAAACTCCAACGCCAGCTCTGTGCAAAATCGGCCACAATTCCTTTCTAATTAATAATGAAAGTGAACAGATCCATACCGCGAGTGGACCAACACTGTTTTAGCTATCGTACCGTCAGATTATCGTTTTAGGCACTGCACCATTACCACCATCAATATTGTAAAACTTTGAAAATGGTATTTTAAAAACTGGTATCTCAATATATGGAAATAATTGATCTCGTGGAAATAATATCTGGACATATTTAGAGTAAGATTATAGTTTAGAAAATGTAATCTCATTAGTTTGTAGTCTTTCGATGCCCGATTAACAGAAGATGATAAAATCCAATTCTAATACCAAACATTAGTCTATATGTAAACGTTACCTAATGAAGCATCCATTGGATTTTAAATTATTTAAATTATTAATACCCGTATTATGATATATATATATATATATATATATATATATATATATATATATATATATATATATATATATATATATATATATATATCATATATATATATATATATATATATATATATATATATATATATATATATATATATATAGGTTACACAATATATTCCTTAAATTTAGTTAGTATGGATCTCCTAGTTTGTCCAATTTAATTCCGAGACATCTTGTCACACATCACAATCTTTACAAATCATTTCATAAATTTATATATATATATATATATATATATATATATATATATATATATATATATATATATATATATATATATATATATATAGGTTACACAATATATTCCTTAAATTTAGTTAGTATGGATCTCCTAGTTTGTCCAATTTAATTCCGAGACATCTTGTCACACATCACAATCTTTACAAATCATTTCATAAATTTCATACTTTTCATTTCCGCCGGAGTGGCCCTATTGCCTCCTCAAAGACTTTCCTAAGTTACTACTAGGTTTGTAGATAATTTAATTTCTTATGTCGATTTTACTGTAAAATGTATATAATTCTCCTATTAACAGAGGGTATTGTCATAAACTGTGCTTTTTAAAAATTGGACGATTTTATAACTTATTAAATATTCATTTTCGAAATTAAGTTATCTATTACATTTCTGTTGTAACCATAATTATTTTTTCTGCAATAATTCAAACCATTTTGAAAACTAGAGAGGGTGGAGGAAATAAGTTTCATAAATTTAATCAACAATTCTTCAAGTCACTATCACAAAAAAGTTCCTTAAACAAGTGTCAAAAATCTAAGAGTTCGAACGAAAGCAAATTGCAAAATTAATAAATTTCCAATCGAAAAGCTATGATAAAATTAACATTTTAAGTAAATATGAGTAAAAGCTTATGGGACAAATATTAATTGGTTATTACCAGAGAGTGGATTTTTGCCACTTTATCGTTGCTTTACTTTAGCTTTATCCTTGTGTTTGCTTCGTACTGTTACTTTTTTGCCATACAACGTAAAAAAAACGAAACAATCCAATGTAATCACAAAAAATAATTGAAATTAATTTATAAACATTTTGGCGATATAGATAGTTTCATAAATTGAAGTGTTAGTTATTATATAAAATAATGCATTTTGTAATTTTTTTATTAAGAATCACGCTATTCATCAGCCAATATCTATGTGACAACGTCCCCTGAATTGCCTAATTCAGACGATTGTCACAACAAAGAGTCATATTTCAAAATGGCGACAAAAATTATTTCAGAGTAGGTTAGGCTATATTATAGGTTAGTGCCTATTATATATTAGTATAGTGCCTGCATTTAAGCTGAAGAACAAATTTTTCATTTTGTTGAAGAGGATACTACCAGAAATACTTGAATACTTGCACGACAAGTTGGAACTCCCCATTGGGGGAAATCTAAGGGCTAGAATAGTGAGAGATTAGCTTATATAACATTTGTTTCACCCCAAAGATTAAACAGGCAGCAAAATTTAATTTTTTTTAGAAATAAAAAGAAAATCTAATGTATAAATATCAAATAAGCGATGAAACCAGATTAGAAATATTTTAGGACTTTACTCACGTGTTCGTGAAAACTGATTTAAACGGTGTAAGTCTTGCAGATACTCAAATGCTCAACATTCTGAACATTTAATTTAATAAAACAATTAATTATGTATTTTTTAATGTGATGTGAATCGTCTAAAACATGTTATGGTGTGAGAAATTGGTGCTAGTAATTTCAGCCATGACATTAAACACAATAATGTGTAAGTTTTTCTTTTTTTGTAAGAAAACAAACCGAATTTATGCTGAAAAAAATGCCTTAGAAGGCTAATCAAACAAAAACTGAATTACGTCCGACCAGAAATTATGTATTGAAAAAATATGAGGTTGCGACGTTGTCAATTTTTAAGATTATTTCAAAAAGTTCTCATCCTTTTTCCGCGGAAATTTTGGATACATTAATTATGGAAACTTTTTGTTCAAAATGATGTAAAGATTCGTTTTTTAAATGTACGAAAGTTATTTCCCTTACCCTGTATATTAAACTATTGCGAATTATTGATGTTTATAGTATAAATGTTAAACCATAAATTATTTGTATTATTACTAGGTAACAGAAATTTGTTGCTCTCCAATAAATATGAAAAAATTATGATTTGGGATATAGGAGGGTTGCTATTTATGTATCCGGAACAATGGTGTTGCTAAGCGCCATCTGACATATACATCGTAAAGTTTAACATTGTTGACTGTATATGTATATATTCAAAACGTGATATGACGCTATTTGTATTGTTTAGTGACTTGAAAATTTCATCTGTCAAAAAATGGAATTAACTCCTGAGAATGTTTGTGCGATGATGTATTACGACTTTCGACGTGTATTATCTTAACAACAGTACATCGATCAACTCACTTCGATTTTTGGCGATGTAGCACCATCTAAACCACTGTATATCACTGGTGTAGGAAATTCAATCGTAGCCTTCGTTCACTCACGGACGAATTTAAAGAAGGTCGTTCCAAATCGATTGTTCGATTGATGTGTGCTCGATTGATAAAGCAAGATCGTCATGTGACATACTGTAAGATTGGGGCATTTTTGGTCATTAGTATGACAAGCATACACAAGATTTTAAATGAATATTTAGGCGTGAAAAAGATTTGTGTGCGTTGGATTCGGCATAATTTGACAATTGCTCAAAAAAGGCTCATATCGAATGGTGCAAAGAAATGCTCAAAAAATACAATTGTGGTGCGTCAAAAGCCGTATATAACATCTACACAGGCGACGAATCTTGGATCTATGTGTGAGACCAAAAGTAAACAGCAGTCGATTGTATGGGTCTTTCAAAATGAGCCAAACCCAACAAGAGCTGTTCACGCAAGAAGCATTTCGAATCAAATGGTCGCCTGTTTTTTTGGGATAAATGGGCATAGGGCTACAGTGTCACTAGAGAATCGCAGAACGGTCAATTCTGAATGGTACACAACCATTTGTTTGCCAGAAGTCTTTAAAGAAATAATAAAAACAACCAGCGACGTAGGATTATTCGTCGCCATGACAATGCAAGCTCGCACTCAAATGAACCGAATAATTCAATACTGGACCGGTCAAAACATCGAATTAATGGGCGGATGTCGTACAGTCCTGATCTGCCACCCAATGATTTTTTTCCCGCCCGTGCAGAATGAACTATGGGGTTAACGATTTTCGAAGCCAGAAAAAGCGGTTGATACGTTCAAAATGTATGTTTTGACAATACCTCAATCTGAATGGAAAGTGTTATGAAAATTGGTTCAAAAGTATCATCGCGGATTTATCATCGCGGATAATATTTTAACAAACAATAAGACCATATTCAATGATAAGTATTTGTTTTTATTTAATATTCCAGATACATAAATAGCAACACTCGTATCATTAAGTCTTATAAGAAAACCTTTTGCATTTTTCGTATTTGAGTTAAGAATTGAAAATAAACGCATCATACACATGTTTTAGTCGAACTCTTATGAAGACTTAGAGTTCATCCTCAGCTTTGATTTGAAACATATTTAATACATTTGATACGGGTGGTGATAGAGGGGTGCCCATTTCTTTTTCCTCTTGCTCTTATTGCCATTTAGTATAACTTATAATTGAAACATTTATAAAGGAAAATATAGAAGTATTAGATCAATTCTCCTATTGGGAGTCTTCGGCGTAAAACACCGAAGTGATTTAGTGGTAAATATTTTCAACTTTAACAAGTATTCTAGTCATCTTAATTTTGAAAAAAGTACAAAGGTAAATAAAATAAACATTTTAAATATATTTTTTTTAAGGAAATTATTAAGTTCTAAATATTTTACTAGTTCGCTTATAGCAGCATTTAACATTATGTTTAAACACAACCACGCTATATTTAAATAATAATTATATCCTTAACACGCAGGTTAAGGAAAACAATTCAAGTTGCTGCTAATTGTTGTTTAAATATATATGACTAGAAATAAATTTAGATTGTTTGATATCTCATTTATATGACGGTATGTACATATACACCCGTCTCGCCATTAACCAAATACCCTAATTTTCCTGTCAATATCAATTGACGCACGCAGCAATTATATGCCCTGACAACCCTAAATGCAATAATTCTTCTACCCCCTTACAGTTAAACCGTATTAAAAATTTAGCACACAATACTCTAGTAGGATCCACCCCCGTAAATTCAGTAAGGTATAGTAAACAGGTATGAAAGATTTTCGTTCTTTTTGAAACCCGGTTGGTTTTAATCGTATAATGTACGCTATTGCTTTTAACAACATGGCCCTCAAAATAAAAAGTAATGTGCATTTTTATTATTTTTTTGTTCTCAATTATATTGCTATGCATCAATTTTCGATTATCTTGTGCCAGATATTATATTTCAACTTTTTGATGCATTTTTCACTCGCTATCCTTGTGAGTATTTCGTCAAAATAGAGACAAGAATAGTTAATATATCAAATAACAAAAAAAAGTTCTTACGGTTGCACGTATTCATTAGTCTCATGCAATACAGAGTGTTTTTATATTTTTTTTTACTTGGGAACAATCTAATTCCAACATGCTTGTGTTTTTATATTTCTGTTACTTAGGAACAATCTAATTTCAACATGCTTGTTTTAGAAATTTACTCTTAAGTCAAAACCTGTAAAAATATTACGTAACGAACGCCAAAGTGTTCAAAAAGCGAATGAAGGTTTACAACTTGATGAACAACTTGTTATGTATGCCCACGAGCATACATAACTGGCAAAATTAGGGATTTGTTCTTTTCTTCAGGACATTTATAGTTAGTAGCTTATTTCAGATAAAAATTTGTTTATTATAATATGAAGCTAAGCTAATGATGGTAACCATCAAATCATCCAGTATTACGTACTTTAAAGACACTAACTATATTGTTCAAGGATCATGTTCAAGATCATCAACTTCAAAATGTATGTTGGCCTGAAGCCGGTATTGCCCACTCAACAAAGGCAAACAATTCTGCTGCAGGCCAACTGCGACAATGCAAATCATTTATATCATTTTTTCAACCGGTCATAATAGTTTAGGGTAATAAGTATCTGTTGTTTTATAAACTTGAATGCAGTTATGTTTGCTGCAATATTATGTTATGAAGCTGGCGAATAAAACCAACAACAGCACGAAAAGAAGAATAGAGAGAAACTGAGAGAAAGGAGGCCAAACGGGTATGCAATAAAAAAAAACGGAAGTTTCTTAAAACGCAAATAGAGGACATACAAGCATACGACAAAAAAGAGAAAGAGAAAAATCTACAAGAACATTAAGGCAGTAAAAATCTTTGGCTCTAGAGATCAAGTACGCAGATGGTGAAATTTTAACCGACGAATTTAAGAGTATACTAGGACGATAGATATTTTGAAACGGAACTATTGTTAAACGGAACCATCAGAGAAGATCATAATGATAGGTTAATAATGTATAAATGCAGCCCAGTCATTGGTAGACGAACCATTATTGCAGGAGATGGAGTAAATGTTAATGAAATGGAGGGAATGAATTATCTCAAGCCATTCATCATAATAAGCAGATGTTTGCAGAGTGTCAGCAGGCGGTAATATGCCCGATTTATAAGAAAGGAGCTACACTGAAATGCGAGAACAATCGATACTATTGATACTCCTTTATTCCATCTAAGGTTATAAAAGCCCAGTGCCAGTTAAATACAAAAAAAAGAGAAGATTTTTCGGAATCATTTTCGCGCAGATCTTCTTCATCCCTAATTAATTGGTCAAAATCTGATGAACAGTTGTGTGTCAAATTAAACTCGTCTCCGATCATTCTGACCGTCAATTGACGATCAAAATACAGACGATCCCGAATTTTCTAGACATTTTTATCACTTCTTGCATTTGAAGGTCTTCCGATGTGAGATTTATCTTCAATCAAATCTCGGCCTTCTAAGAATGCTTTAAATCACCTGAAAACCTCGACCCTTGACAAAACACGGTTTCCATAAGCCTGCAAATGTTCCCGTCGCACTGTGCCTGAATTCTTAAGCAAAATTTGATAGCGGACCGTTGCTTGAAATTGTTGTCACTCATTTTCAGAACGCACTAGAAAAATCCGGATCATGAAAGGAATTGCTACGAACCCACAAGTAACTCTAGGGAGTTTAAACTCGTACTGAAAATGTATAAGATGTTGGCCTGCCTCCCTTCCAAAGAGGAAGCCAACATTGTTGTCAGATTGACCGCTACACCACAAGCCACTTTCCTTTATTTAGACACCTCGTAGATGACGAAGTAAACAATCCAAGCACAAACTTAACAATTTCCTCGGAGTGGTTGAAGATGATTCTTGATGTTTTATGCATATTGTTTGGTCAAATTATGTTAATTGTCATGCCATGAATATCACATTACTACAAAATCATCTTACTATAATTGAAACACCCCTACATTGTTGGTGATACCCACAATTGGTCTTCGAAAAAGAGATATATAAAGTCAATATTAATTTAGCGTTAACTTTTTGTATTATATAGCATATCCTAAGTTAATATCTTCAAATAGACATTTCCACTGAGTAACTTTTCGATAGTGACTGAAATCTGTCTCTACTTTCGCTATATTTATACAAAGAGATATTTGCTTTTATATGCCTTCTACGATCTTCTATCCACTAAGAATTATATTGTAATATCTAATTATAGTATCTAAATACATGAACTATTAAATAAAAAGACTAAAATGTTAAAATTATATTAAAAAAATAGTAAAAGATCATTATATTATGATGAACTCATAGTTAAGGTAAACATTAGTAATTTAGTATATTTTATTATCATTTCTAACATGCAAAAATATCCCTTAATATAGGCCGAAATGTAATTGGTAGTTAATGTGAACAAAGCTTTTTTTGAATAGCAATTTTTTTTTTCAATAATGTATTACTGTTTTCGTTTAATTATTAGTCACGCAATTTCATACTTCCACGCCCAAAGAAATATTTCCCAGTAATAAAACAAAAAACTTCATAGTCTTGAAACCTTTGGTGTTAATTTTCACACGTCTTATGTTTTAAAACGTTTTCTTCAAGAATGATACAAATCATTCCCACAGTTTCAACAGGAACCGCCCTTCTTTAACTAAAATGTGAAAAGAAACACTACATCTTTTCAAATGTTGCTTATCGAAAGCCATTGTCATAGTATAGTAGGTTTGTGAGGTTATGTAGCCTGCTTCGGTAAAACAGTTTTAGTTTTACTTATATATTGTTTCTAGATCTTAATGAATATTTATATACTAGAGAAAAACCAAAAAGTATTTTGACTTAAAAATGAATTATAAAATATGGAATATTAAGGCACCAAATTATTTTTTACACATAATATTTATGATATTGATATAGCACCTGGTGAATACAGTATACCTATCGTTGTACAAGTCATAATTCTAAGGACATATAGTTTTACGAAAAAAAAAGAACCAGCTTGTCTTAATCGAAAAACAATGACCTTTCAACACAATGGTAAACTCTACAAAGCATTAAATAAAAACTGAACAAACTATGATAGTTCTCTTTCCCCATTCTCGCCTTAACGTCCGATTATCAATAAGTTTAATAGCTATAAACCGGTTTAGAGGAAAAATTTCTATATCTATTGCTATATTATTATATTAAGATGACATTGATATATTTTTCCTATAAAATGATGAGATTAATAGAATACAGTTATACCAAATGGGTAAATAAAGTAACAATTCATATTTCAATGATACTTACATTGACATACACAAAAATATATTTACTTCCTATCTTTTCAAAATTTATAGAAATTAATATAATTTATTTTTAGATTCGTTTCGAAAACGGGAGGAAAATACTTCCCGAAACGTTAACGTTAAATTTTGTATATTTTTTTTTATATTTTTAAAATTTTGTTCGTTAGGCAAATTTATTAAAAAAAAATCACTGAGAAATTTGTCTCCGTTTGGTTTTTTGTTTTTACCCAGTGATTCTTTATTTACATAAGAACAGATATTTTTGATATTTTTTGAGTTTTAGATCGTGGGGAAAAACCCAAATAAAGAAAAAAAATATATGAACATGCCACAATCATTCAGACATTACTTAATTTTTGTATTCTCTTAAAATAAAATATATTGAACGGTATTCCACATTATTGCTTATTAACAATATTACTACATTATTATTTACTAAACTAGATTGATACTAAATTGTTATAGATTTCATGGGATCTTTAAAAAACTATGCTAGTTATGAGGGAACCTATATTTGAACTTTTTACCTGCTTAAATAAAAACGTTTTCAAAAAAGCAAAATAAAGAGTTTATGGTGTTTAAATATATCTAAAGCATCAAATATAAACTGAGATAAACAATTCAGCAAAATGAGCTTAAACGTATAATACCGATAGCATGGTGAACAACACCGAAAAAGAAATGTAGCAACAATTTGCCTGTGGACCGACCGAACAAAAGGATAAACTGTGACAAACAACCATATACCTTAATACGGTAATGCCGGTTTGGGTCCTGCGACCATTAATCCTCTAATGACCATCCGAGGCAGCCCCTTGTCCACTGTCATTCCGAATTATTTCAACAGTGACCATTATTGATCTAACGGATGTATTGCAAATCTTCCCCACAGTTACATACTAAAACTTAGATAAATAAGCGATTTTTGTAAAATATCTACATAGATATAAAGAGTATTATCTCATCTCATAATCTATATTACAGTCACCCTTCCAGAAATCGACCGCGCCCGATATACAAAATCAGATTTTTTTAGCGAGACAAATAAGTGGGAAATTCATTAGAATGAAAAAAAAAACAGAATTTATTGAATTCTGAGAAAAAGTATTTGAAAAATACTAAATAAACATAAAGAGATTTAATTAACGGGATATAAAGTCTAAACAAAAAATAAACTACGTAACAATGAATAACAAGGATCTTCAATGTAATTTATATATACGTAATAAATAATACGTAAAAAAAATATTTGTAGATGAAGAAATACTATAACATTAACAAAATTACAAGATCACGAAATAGAATAAGATCAATTTAAGGTGACCGAAATGGATGTGTTTAGACCAGCATTATTCCTAATGCTATACAAAAAAGACATCCGAAATGATGTCAGACAACGAATGGGAGTTCACGGCTTTCTGAAAACAGATATCGGGAGAAGACAGTTAATATGGTATGATCATGTCTAAAAGATGGATTAAACTAGGTTACCTAAAATGGCTATGAAAAAGGTTCGTGTCCACACAGAGAAGGCGAAAAATTAAAAACAATCGAAGAAAGAAGGGACAGTTAAAGACCTAGACCTAAGAGAGACTAGATACCTAAGGACACTAGAGACCTAAGAGGTAATATTTTTAGTTATTATGTCCGCAGTTGTCCGAGTTACCATATGTTGGCTTCCAAGGCGTCAATAGTTTAAAGATTTAACATAACCACAAAGAAAATTATCTAAAGGCGTTAAATCACATGATATTTGTGGTCAATTAACAGGTCCGTTCCTCAAAATAATTTTCTTACCGAGCTGTTCGCTCAATAAACCGATTCTGTTGGAACCACATCTCTACATCAATACCATTTAAATTTGGAATTAAATAATTCATGCAGTCGAATAACAAAGCTTAACTTCCTGCGAACGGCGACGAATTAATAAATTTAAAACTTCATCAGCACTGCCAGTAACAGTGGCGATATTATCATCGAACAGCAAAGGTTTTTGTCTTGTTATTTTAATATCAGTTCGAAATGTGTACGGAATTTGTCGATAATTCGATAAATTCACGAAGGGATTTATTAATTTGCACAGAACACTGATTGTGATAACAAATTTCGACAATTTGCAAGCGTTGCTTTGATGTTATACGTTCTATGATGATTTGCCAGACAAGTGAGACACAGATTTACAGACTTGCACGCAAACTCACAGCAAACATAGACACGGATCACTACTTGACTAGAGTCAAACTTAGCTTAAAACCTCGAAAACTAATTCAAAAAAGACTGCTAATGCCAAAGTTTGACCCTACGAATATACAACCAACCCTAACAGAAGAGCTTGATAAGCAACCAGCACAGAACTGGCAAGAATTGAAACAAAAAAATAATAAAACAGCTTTAAAGTTGGTCCCTTTACAAAAACGTAGAACACATCCGTGGTGGGATGACGTTTGCGAGCAAGCAGTATTAAGCCGAAGTAAAGCAATCAAAGAGTGGAACAGTCAAAAAACAGCAATAAATCATAACATCTTTTTGGAAGTCAGAAAAGAAACATCGAAGCTGATTAGGCAAACAGGCTATCAACCTCAAAGTCTTTGCTTCCAAAACGAAAACGGACAATTAGCTCTAAATAACCAAGACAATTGCAAATAACTTGCGAAATATTTTGAACAACTACTAAACAGTCCTGAGCCCTTAAACAGATTATTAACATTAGACCCTCAACAAACCCAGATTCATTACCACCGAATGAAGATGAAATAATTAGACATATCAAGCAACTTAAAAATAACAAAGCTTCTGGTAAAGATGGAAATCACTGCTGACCTTTTGAAATCCGCTGGTCCAGGTACAATCAAAGAAATAACCAAAATTCTACAATAAGTTTGGCGAACCGAACGGATTCCGGAAGAGTGGAAAGATGCTCTAATCCATCCACTACATAAGAAAGCAGATAGAACGGATGTTAGCAACTACAGAGGGATATCTCTTCTCCCAGTTTGTTACAAGATTCTATCTCAATGTCTACTAGACAGGGCACAGGGACAGTTAGAGCCTAAAATTGGTGAATATCAAGCAAGTTTTCGACCGGGCAGATCCCGCCCTGAACAGATCCTGAATCTAAAGTTGATCCTAAGACATCAAAAACTGTACAATAAAAATCTCGTCTGTACATTTGTGGATTTCAGTGCAGTGTGTCAGTGATTTCGAGATTGAGGATTGGGATTGTCGATTTGAGTCCGAATGGTTTCACACAGTAGTAGTATCACGAACCACCGGATGGCGTGAGCTGCATTTCAATGCTGCTTTGATCCGATTAATGCGGTCAGGACTTGCTTTCGAACGTTCACCTCGAGCCCGACTAATGACGGCTTAAGACCAGAAACGGGTCTCGGGAGATGCTTGATGGCGGTTGATGGTGACTGAAGGATTGAGAATTTTACGTGGAGCACGGGAAAAAATGCCCCTAATTAGTGAATTTTGGAAAAATGAAAATCATATTCAATTTAACCTTATATCGCAAGGTATCAAGGGTCTAATGGTTTAATATCAGGATTAAGTAAATAATTAGATAAGGTTTTTCAAAAAAACAATAAATACTTTAAAAATATTATTATTTGTTACATCTAAAAGATCTTATATTTCAATATATGTTTTCAGTTCCTATAGTTTATCGAGCATGTGAAATACACCACAGAGTAAATGTTATCTTATGATTCCCATAAGTCGTATGATTCCCATAAGACTAGTAATATACTGATATCTAGTCGGTCATAATGATAACTAAGTGTCATTTGGCATTTTGTATCATGGATTATATGGTGGAACTCAAATTTTTAATGTGTTCAGCACATAAAGTGATGTACATAATCCGGAAATTTGTTAGTTTGGGTTGGTGTGTTACCTCAGAGGAGATATGAATACATGAGATATGTAACTTTCTAATTTCTGGTTAATTAACATGTGCCATCCTTTCAGCACAATAATAAAAAAAACTTGTATTTTTTATATCTAAAATGCAAAGCTGACACAACTTTATCAGGATATAAAGGAATATTCGCCATCTGCATTCAGATCTAGAAAATAATGGTGCCTTTCTTGTTCTTCTCGGCTCTAATAAATCGTCTCAGACACGAGTCTCCAACAGTATAACGATTCACACCATTTATATCTTTTATATATTTAAACAAGTCGCGATTTACAACAGCGGGTCTACGCACTGCGCACGGGAATCTTATTTAGGCAGGTGTATTTGCCCCAAAGCCACGTAGGCCAGCTGTCGCCCACTTAAGAAGCACGGAAACAGCCCTGCATCCCTATTTAGCCACGCGGTCACGTGGCGTTATTAATATAACGAAGGCCAAACGTATAATAAGTTCGAAATTGAGATTATAATGCGCTGCTGTCGCCGTGTGGCTTGAAGGAATGGAAAAATCGCAAATCATTGAATACCCGTAGACCCCCGATGTTAATCTCAAAATGTTATCGATGATCATGAAACTTCGGCAGATTCACTATTCAGATTCAGGTTCGGCAGATTCACTATTCAGATTCAGGTTCGGCAGATTCACTATATATGCTATACAAAGACTGGAAAAAAATTCTCCAACAGACATGAAAACACCAAATAAATACACAAAATTTTCAAGAGGGCTTCGGGCTTCAAGAGTGCTTTTGATACAATCAACAAGAATCTTATTATTCCTGGATGATACAAAATTATTTGCGTTTTTTCGTTTGTTTATAAATAGGAATTGTACTTTAGTAAAATTACGTATAATTAAAGTATGATACTGCACTCCTCTGAGGTTTAATCAATTTGAACTTTTTACTACCGACAATTAAACATTCCTTCTACAGTATTAAAGTGATTCTTCCACTATGAAATATTCAGTCGATGGTATTTAACAAAAAACGTTAAAATGAGTGAAATAAGTTGCGAAATTAGGGCAATTTTACATTATTTAAAAAACGATTCTAAGCGATTTCAACGACACTCGCATGATTTACAAACTAGAGGGAGAAGGGGCCATATCAATTATTCGCATTCGCACTGCTAAACTCTGTTCCCGGGGGGAGACATGAGTCTTGAAGATAGAGGAAGATCAAGTCCTCTCAAGACATCTGTGACTGTAGATCCTACAATATACCACAAAAACGCAAATACTTGTCACACCATACTAAAAATATTAGAAATGTCCAAAGAACTAAAAACAATACTAGAAATAATGTCAAAAAAGATCAAAGTTAAAGAGAGATTTTTGGAATTCACGAACAATAAAATACTTCGACCTTTCAGAAACAGCGACAGACTTGTTTAGAACTACGTATTAGAATGTAAAATAAAAATAGGGGAGTGGGGAGAAAATAGCAAAGACAACCAGTATCCACAATAGATTTTAAATAAAGAAGAATTAAAGAAAAATAAATAAAGTGAAAAAGAAAAAAAAACAAGAGAATGAATCCATTTTAATATAAAGCATAAAAAATGCTTTCTATGAAAACAGAGTGGCTTGATGATTATAACTGATAATTCAAAATATAAATTTATTTATTGATTGATGTGTCCGTTACTTTGTGATAGTTAATTTTTTAAAAAGGAATAAAACATTTTTATACTTTTTATATCTATCACTTTTATTTTTACTTTCACTTTAAACTGTATTAAACTTTTAACTGTTTAATTAAATTTAATTTTAATAAAATTTTTCACGGTATTTTAAAGTAGTGATTGAGAATATAAAATCGTTTTATGAAACTATAGTTTAATAATTTAAAAATAAAAGTGATAGATAACAAAGTATAAAATTGTTATATTCCTTTATATATATATATAAATTTATGTTGATCTACATGAATGTATCATAAAGAAATTGAAAAAAAAAGAAAAGGCTTGGAGGTAAGATAATTGTTAATACAGTATTAATGAATAAAATGTAGTTATTGAAAGAAAAAACTGATACAAAACCATAAAAAATAACAGCTCATAACATCACATAGTATCTGAAGAAAAAATAATCTTAAAATTAGTTATTTTTAAATTATTACACTATGCTTGTTTATTTGAAATCGCAGGAAGAAATAAAGTTATAGATGTTTAAAAAAAACTACAATCCTATTTAATTTCAAAATCTTTACTGCTTTTTTGCTTTAACCATCTTGAAAACCCCATTGTTACTTATATTGGAGGAACTGTTACATTTGTTAGAAACTTTAGATCACTACTGATGTTGGTTGACCGGTAGGCCTTTGATTTGCAATTTAAAAAAAGTGCTTGAGATAATATTCAATATGTTTAATTTTGATTAACAATGAATTTGTGTAAAATTCATTATATGGAATGGTGGAAACAATGCAGACGTTTTTCGTGACAATGAATTCATGCCAGTAAAACTGATTTTTGAATGGTACGAAATACTTATGAGACACAAAAAATTTGACAATAATGATTCAATATAATGAAATCTGTGATACAAAGTAACACAAACAGAACCCAAATAATCGATAGGTGCAAAAATTAAAATTTTCTGTGAATTTAGAAAAATATACTTAATATCGATGTTTTTAAATGGAATTTAATATATTGATATAATACTGTATAACGTTTGTTTTATTAATGTTTACCAAAGAAGAAATCGTAGTAGTCGCTCCACCTAGTTATAATAGGCAGAATTGAATATTTTGAACGTTATCGATCGTACAGAATAGCACGTAAATCGTTTCATAATAATGATTTATGTAAGGCTTACAATGTAACTGTTGTTTGTGTCGTTATGAAAAAATTGATACAAAAGCCAACCCTTGATTCATTTTAATGTTTCCTTAACTTACATATAAAGGGTATATTTTTTTAGTGTGTCTCAACTTCCAATAGGATCGCTGTCAAACGAACTGTGAGTTTTCGATCAAGTCGGTAAATTTATGTCTCAATAGTTAGGCAAATCATCATGGAACGTTTAACATTAGAACAACGCTTGCAAATTGTTAACATTTATTATCAAAATCAGTGTTCTGTGTGCCAAACGTATAGAGCACCTTGTGAATTTGAACTTCGTGATGTATGTATATGAATTATCGATAAATTCCGAATGCATTTCACACTGCTCGATATTAAAACAACAACAAGACAAAAAGCTTTGCGTTTTGAAGAAAATATCGCCGCTGTTGCTGGCAGTGTTGATGAAGATCCAAATTTATCAATTTGTCGTCGTTTACAGACAGTTGGGCTTTGCTATTCGATTACGTGGAATATTTAATACCGAATTTAAATGGTATTAATCTGGAGGAGATGTGGTTCCAACAGGATGGCTCCCTATGTCATACAGCCTACGTAACAATAGATTTATTGAAAGAACAATTCGGTGGAAAAATTATTTTGAGGAACGGACCTAAACTTGAAGAGATTTACCACTAAACACCAAATCACTTTTTTTAACTGCTCGAAGCACGTTTCGCAAACCATGTTAGCATGATCAGGAGATGAATTAATCTGTTAATTGGTAAACGGACCTGTTAACTGGGTCATGTGATTAATGCCTTTAGAATATTTTCTTTGGGGTTATGTTAAATCTTTGATCTATATCTATAAACCAGCAACTATTGACGCCTTGGAAGTCAACATAACTCGGACAATTGTGGACATAAGACCTCAATTGCTTGAAAAAGTGGTTGGAAATTGGATTGACAGAATACTCTTTGTCAGAAGTAGCCGAGGCGGGCATTTGTTTGAAATTGTTTTCATATATTAATGCCACTGAATGTTATTTCACATAAAATAAATAGTTTCAAGGCATCTAATTTGGTTGTTGTTTTATTTAAATTTCAAGTTCGGACGCACCAAAAAAATCACCCTATATAAAGTTATGATTGATTTAGACGATTCAAAAACGGCCCCTGCACCCACGTCTCGGATTATTCCTGCAAAAGTGCATGACCTACGCTTCGAAGTGCTTCTACATGCATCGTATTCATTCGAATCTGAAGAAATCGCTCTGTAGACGAAAATTAAATTCAGTTGATGAGGTCAAAGCCGGGACAAATGCTTATTTTGCACAAACATCATTTTTGTTGCATAAATCGCAAAATTCTGAAAAAATTAAAAGTTGGAACGTCGTTGGTATAAATCTGTTGAATTGGAAGGTGACTATAATGAACAATTTTCCAAAAATGTTGTGCTTTATTTGTCAGAGCGAGAACTTTTCGAATATTCGAAAAGTTATTAAAATTCTGCAAAAAGTAGTAATGCAGTACGTTGTTTGACAGTGGATACAGAGGAGAATTTGCGTTTTAATAGATCCGAACTAAATAATTTAACAAACAACGAGTCACTTTTGGTCATTGTTAAAGTAAGTAACAACAAATTGTATTACATATTTTAAAAGCAAATTAACTCAGGTACAAATTAGTGTGATAGTTTTATTAGCACAAGTTAAAAGTAGGGTTATGTAGTATATTTTACATTACGAGTCAAGTTGCTTAGATTGGACCATATCGCAGTTGCCCAAACTGGACCGGTTCAATTTAGGTAACCCTGAAAAACTACAATTCCGAATTAATCTTTTGTTTTTTAGGGTACATATGGCTAAAAGAGGACATTACGGACGTTGGTTCGAAAGAGATTTATTAAAGGCTTATAGGAATGATGATACTGGTTTGAACGAGTGTAGTCGTATTTATCATGTACCTACAGCAACTATAAAGAGATATGCGGACAAAAAAATACTACTGGAAATAAAATGAAAGCACTTGGTAGACAGCCCACATTTACTAAATACATGGAAACAAGTCTAACCAAACATATTCTTCAACTTGAAGAATGTTTTTTCGAATTGACTATCCGAGAAGTGCGAAAATTAGCTTTCGAAGTCGCTGAAAAATACTCCTTGCCATATACATTTAATAAAGAAAAGAAAATAGCAAGGAAAAAATCATTTTCGGGACAGGGATTTTTGACAGTACAAAAACACTCTACAAAAGGTGGTTGCTTGTAAAGGTAAACGCCAAGTAGGAGGCGTAACAAGTGCTATATGTGGCGTTCTTACAACTATGGTATGCGCGGTCAGTGCTGCTGGGTTTTTTTACGTTCCTCCGATGATGATTTAAAAAATAATCAACAAAGACCTCCCTATTGGGGCACCCCCGGCAAGCTTTGTTATTATGTCAGAATCAGGTTACATAAATTCCGAATTGTTTGTTGAGTGGTTGAAGCATTTTAAAAATCATGTAAACTGCAATCAAGATAACAAAGATCTTTTACTTCTTAATGGGCATACGACTCATAGCAAGAACTTAAACGCTGGTACCTTTGCTAGAGAAAATGGAATAGTATTACTGTAGTACTGGGCATACCACCCATCGTTAGCAACCTCTAGATGTTGCTTTCTTTGGGCCGCTATAGAAATATTTTGTTCAGCCGCAAGAAACTTTTCTTCATCAATATAAAGGTGATAAGATACATCAAACTCAAATTTCTAAATTACTAAATAAAGCACATGGCAGAGCGGCAACTGCGCCGCTGTCTGCTGGAAATGCCACTGAAGCTGAAAATGCCTTTCGTGCCACTGGTATTTGACCAGTTACCAACATTGTGGTAATGTTACTGAAATTAAAATAATTACTGGAAATTCAGCAGGTACGTCTTCGTAGAAACAAGCAAGGACGTCTTCGTAGAAACAAGCAAGGACGTCTTCGTCGAAAGCGGCAGTGATTTCGCTGTTCTTTATATTTCTCAGCAGAAAAAGCGTAAACATTTTGAGGATATTCTTCATAAAATATCACCGCTACCAACACAAAATCCACAGCCAGGTTCATTGTCTTCTCGAGCGCAAAGAAGTATTGCTCAGAAACCACAATTATTATGAACTATTGATAACGATTAAATGATTAAAATGTAGCATCGAAGAAGAGATTAAAAATAAAAAACCACAATATATTGGGAAGAAAAAATGTGGCAAAGGTTTTATATATGGTTTTGTTTTATTAAGGTATATGGTTTTGTACCATATGTAATAAAATAAGGGAAGAAGAGATGATTCAATGATTTACATGTCACGCTTGGGTTCGTACAAAATGTGCTGGTATGAGTCCAAAGATCAAGAAGTATTTTTGTTGTAATTGTACTTAATGGTCCATTCTAAGGAACCAGTGGTCCATCGCAAGAAACCGCTTTCCTTAGATGAACCGAACACTCAATTTTTAAAAAATATTTTTTTATGATAATAAGTAAAAACAATAAAATAGTTATGTTAGTTTGAAGATTACAATAGTTTAATTATTTTCCACCTAAATATTTTTATTAAAAATGCTTTTACAAGCTCATATATATATATATATATATATATATATATATATATATATATATATATATATATATATATATATATATATATATATATATATGTTTAAGTGGTACAAATACGACAACCCTCCCCTAAATAGCTTTATTGTATTTCGCCTTTTGCTTCAATACACTTTTGCATTTTGTTAAACTAATTTTAGAAACAAACGATCTAAGAATTACATCTAAATTTGCACTACCTTTAAAACTTGTATGTATTACAATTGTTTTGGACACACAGTACATTTTTTAAATACGAAGTATATCAAACTAAGAGTAAGAAAATTAATTAGTACTTAAAAGGTACTTCATGATAATATCGTAATTGATGCTAGTCGGGAAATCCATTTTTTCAGTGTCTAGATGTTTCAATGTCAAAATACCCAATTTTTTCTTATTATTAATCATCATTCTTTTATTTTTCAAGTATCAGCTACCTCAGATAAATAAAACTTTGGAAACATGTATGGCACTCATAAATCTCATTTATATAAGCTTGATCAGGCTTGATAATGCGTTAAAAATTGCCGAAATATATTTTTGATATTTGAACAAAAATAAATCACGAGTTACTGAATCAGGAGTATCCAGTGCATCGGACATCAATCAAAACTTTCTTCCTTCAAAAAATGGATTGTTGTGCGGTTGTGTACGAGCCGGCGTTGTCATCATGAAGCACAATGCCACGATTTCAATTTTTTTAACGAAAGTCACTGATGACTTTCGACAACCATTTTGGTATAGGCAGCATTGACAGTCCTTCAATGCACTACAGTCCATCAAAAACTTTTTTGCCATTTAATTTATTTCTTTGCTTTGTTCATTTTGTTTGTTTCTGTTAATGCCTAGGAATTTCTTAATATCAGTGCATCGTCACATGCCGATGGGTATCTATTATTTTTCTTACAGCATCGATATTTCCTGTAAGATATGTTGATGGACAAGCTTCACGAATTACATCACTTAGACTTGTGAGTCGACACTAAAATTATGCAACCAGTTCTAAATATTTTTATTAGATGTTGCTCAGCATCACATGATTTAAAGCTGAATGATGATATTTGTTGCATTATTGGCGCGCATTTCTAGCTCAACGGGTTTGTGAATATACATAACTACAGGATTTGGGCCGATGAAAATCCTCAAGTGATTCAGGAGTCAGTTACCTCTTCATCCCCAGAAAGTCAGTGTTTGGTGCGTTTTTTAGGCCGAAGGAAATACCTTACTTTTTTGAAGACGAAGATCAAAATTGTGTTACTATTAATGGTGAACGGTGTAGAAATATGTTAACAGAATATCTTTGGCCTGAATTAATAAATGTGGCAATAAATTATGTTTTCATTGAATAAGACGATGCGACTTGTCACATGTCTCGCTAGACAATCGATTTATTGCAAGAAAAGTTTCCATTTCGCGAAATGGTAATGTAAATTATTTTATTTACAGAAATAGATCCCCAACAATCCTTAATCTTAAACGAAATATTATCATTGAAAATATACCACGCGATATGCGTGAAAGAGTAACCGAAAATTAGGCCTCCAGAATGCATTCCACCAGACGAAGCAGAGGGGGGCTGCTGAATGACAATATATCCAAAACACAATGCCATTATTTGTTCTTCAAGATAAAATAAAAATTACCAAATTATCACTTGTAAGAGTTCTGATACTTTTATTGAAAAACCCTTTATATACAATATCCATCGTAACTGACAATCTTCTCCCATTTCTCTGATATATATCACCTATTCTTTTTTGTAAAATAAAGAATAGTAAACGTCACATGGATGTGTTTTGTGTCTTTAAGTGCTAGATGTTTTAAGTACACCGTATAGTGGATAGGCAAAAAATGACAAGAGATAGTAGATAGCAATAGATAATGGTCAAATATATTTGAATGGAATTTACTTTGAACGTTAAATAATTAATATTTAATAGAATTTTGATTAAAAATTGTGCGAATGTATCCGTTAAAAATTGATATACTGTTTATACATTTTAGAAAGCTTTTATTTAACTCACCCGAACTAAAACAATAACTCATCAGTTTAAAATAGGTCATTCAAAAAATAACTCACAGATCCAGAAAAAAAAAAGATCAAAACAGGAAAATAAATTTATTTCAAATAACCAAACTAAGATTTATATCTAAATTTCCACTATATTTAAAACTAGTATATACATTCAAAGCTCCTTTTCAAGGTTTCGTTATTCGCATTTTCAGTACTCGCGGATTAAAAACTTCCTCTTGTATTCGCGGCTGAAAATGGCTTTATTCGAGACTCCAAAACTAATGATACGTACTGTATTTTTAAAACAATATGTATTTAGTTACCAGTTACCTTTCAAAACAAATAAATATCCAAGTACGCGCTGCTGGGCTATGCGTGATGCTATGGTTTTTGATAAAAGTCGCCTTCACACGATGGGTGCCGAATCTCAACTTGTCATTAGTCGCAATAATTTCGAGTGAATACCATGTATCTCTGCTTTATTCCCGATTTATAATGTCGAATAAAAGCAAATGAAATTTAGTTCGTGTTGCCGCTTAAGGCAAAAATAGAAACGCTTGACTGTTTACGCCTTGGAGGGTCGTTGGCATCTATATTACGTTTTTTTAATGTCAATGAATCAACTGCATCCATCAAGAAATCAGAAAATAAGGAATTCTACAGCTCATTATCAGCAAAAATTGTACATGAGGTAGCAATCGAAAATATGAAAGCTGAATTAACATTATGAATTAAAGACTGTAGGCAGAAAAGAGTGTCTCTAAGTGGTATTATAATCCGTGAAAAAGCTAAGCCTCTTTGCGCACATTTTAAAGAACCTGGTGAAGAACGTACTAATGGAGGATTTCAAATATCGGAAGGTTGGTTTGGACACTTCAGCGGCGGTAACATATCCAGAAGAACTTTTAAAGTTAATTGGTGATGGTGGATACAAACCTGACACAAAACAAATGCAGATGCAATACTGCCCTGTTTTGGAAAATAATGGCAAACAAAACTTTTTTATCCAAAAGTGAAAAGTCCATCTCTGGTTTTAAGGCAGTAAAAAATGTTACAGTGCAGGTCTGTTCTAATGCATTAGGAGATTGTTTAATTAAGCCATTTATGCTTTACAGATCGCTAAATCCTCGTGCTTTGAAAAATCAAAACAAGGACAACCTGCCAGTGTTTTGGCGTTCAAACAAGAAAGCGTGGGCATTTTCTGTGACTGGTTCCGGGATTGTTTTGTTCCTGAAGTTGACACTTATTTAAACAAAAATAGTTTATTAATTAGATTTAAAGGCAGTTCTAGTTTTGGACAATGCTCCAGGTCACCCTCGTGAGCTTGAAGTTATGCATCGAAATATAAAGGAGATATTTTTGCCTCCTAACACAACGGTCTTACTCCAACCTATAGACCAAAGAATAATTCAGACTTTCAAGCTCTATTACATTAGTTAAACCTTTAAAATCATACTGGACACTATGGAATGTGATCCTGATATGAATGTTATGCAATGCTGAAAAATTGTTGACATAACAAAGTGCATTGTTAACATAAAACAATAGAGTTGAAGCCATACATTAAAATCATACTGGAAAAAACTGTGGCCTGATCTAACTGTCGGTAAGGATAAAGAATCCGTGCAAATTCAAACCTTAACTCAAAATATTGCTCAAGTTGCGAAAGGTATAGGACTAGATGGTTTCTAACAGATAGAATCAAGTGACATTCAAGAATTGCTTGAATCGCAAGATAAAGATTTGACTGAAACCGACTTGGAGGAAATGCATAATCCCTATTCCATTGAAGAGAAAGCCTCAACGAGCACTGAAAAGGTGACATTTAACTTAAAAAATCTGAGTGAAGGTTTACGAATACCAAATGAACTTTGTGATTTCTTAATTCAAAATTGATCTGTCTATGGAAAGAAGTCTTGTTTTTAAAACGTAAATTGTTAATCTCACAGCCGAATATCAATCTGAATTGAAAAACGACAAAACAAAAGCGACAAAACAAGAAAAAATTATTTAAGTATTTAAACCATTGCCTAAGCCTGAAAATAATTATTAATACTGTTAAAAAATGTCTCACTAAATTGCTTTTATTATATATTTTTGCATTCTATTTTGTAACCTTGGAACACATCCCCGATAATCCCGTACAAATTAGCATTCCGTATTCACGGTTTCTGTATTCGCGGCATATTTACGGAACGTATCCTCCGCGAATAAGGAGCTTTGACTGTATGTATTACAATTATTTCGACACACACTGCCTTTTTCAAATTCGAACTATATTAAACTCAGTTAAATAAGTTTAAGCAAGTTAGCTTAATATAGTCTGTATTTAAAAAGTGTCGATAAAATTATTATTCATATAAGTTTTAAATATAGTGGAAAATTAGATATAAATATTTGTTTATTTAAAATGAATTTCGATTAAGTATCGGCTACTTCAGCTAAACAATTAATATTATTTAGATATTTTTGATCAGTAATGATTGTGAGGTGGCTTAAAAATTAAAATATTTTAAAAAAAATATATTGTTGGGGCCATCGAAATTCCATATTTTAAATAGCTGTGAAATATATTATGTGCATAAATTCACACGTGTTAGCAGCTGTTGTGTTTTCAATCAGGGTCAAAAATCAACGAAAGGAATCGGTCATGTCTGAGTCTTTAGGGCCCACCTGGCAATAGAAAGAGAATGGCCCATTTTTTGATAGAGGGGCCTATAATGTCTTGATCCGAAAATGAACCACATTTAAGATGTGGAAACGTAAAACTATTGGTCAGTTATGACCATAAATTTTTTATAATTCAGGTTGACATTATTATTATATTCATAGTAGAAGTACGTTGATTTAGATTATTATTAACGGTAGATTTAATAAACCTACTGCAAAGCAATTAACGTATCCACTCCGATTTTGGTGAAGAAGTGGGAATCAAAAGAAGTGTTTTGCAGGGTGATTAGGTAATTTGCAGAATATAAGAGTAGACATACAAGTCTCAGTGAAGTTATTGCAAAATTATAATCGACGCTGTAGGAGAAAACATAGAAAGAGATGGGCATGTGATATAAGCCAATATTAAGACATTTCTAGACTTAACAAGAAGCAAATACAAACAATATTGTATGAACATTTAGCCTTAAAAAGTTTTGTAAATAAAGGTGGTATCAATTAGTACACACAAATGTTCAATTGATTAAATTCGATTCAAGCGAGTTACATATTTCATATGCCACGCTGTAACCAGTAACGAAACTCAAATACATTTATAAAATGTGTTGTACAGTCGAACCTCTGAAAGATTACCCGTGCGTCATTAATTGATACCTATATCATAGCCATTATCTCAATAAGTTCTTTTTATTTTACCAAACGAGAGAGGAGACAAAAAGATAAAAAAAATTAAGTATGTCCTTGTGTATGAGATACTGTTATGGCGGGGTAGAAAGAGAAAGTAAGAAATAATAATAAGGTGTTTGTTCGTAATACCGGTTAAAAGTCTATCAAGTTCAGCGATCCAACTTTGGTTGTCATTTGGATTGTTTTGTTATTGCGTTTTAGTGACATTTTGTGCTGTAAAGTCCAGTTTTAATGTAAAATAAGTTCTTATAAGAACTACTGTTATTGATTATTTTGTTTTTGGTAAGTATTTGTAAGGATTCGTAAAGTTTTATTTCCCTCAATAATTCTAACCTAATCAAAGACATTTTATTACAAATGGTTAATAAAAACAGAATTTATATTGGCTTATTCTAAAAATATACTGAAAGATAAACAACCGTTTCAATATATAAACGTAAGTATAGAAGTACGAACTTAGGTATCTATAATTAATTTAACATTTTGTGTGATTTCGGATAAAGTTGGAACAAACACTGAAATCGCATGCTCAACTATGTGTGGTCAATGCTAATGAGTATTTCGAACCGGAAAAAAGGAATGAGGAACCTTTAGAGCCTTTTTTAACCATTCAAGAGATAAAGAATAGTTAATTTGATAATATTTCACTTACTTTTGCATTATCATATCATAATATTTTTTAGAGAGTTGCAGCAGCATCAAAAATATCAAGGAAAACTGTGTATTATATTAAGAAAAGAAAAGAACATGTAGTTATTTCTTCTCCTGGAACAAGCAAACTTCGTGCAAAGTCCAAAGCAGCAGACTTATACGAAGGAAGTAAAAAGAAAGTTTGAAATACCTTATACAATAAGTTTATATAATTATATGATAATGTTTGTAATAAATGTGTAATGCAACTGTTTAAAGATCCGTATATTCCCACAGTTTGGTAACATTTTCATCATATAAAAATGGGTCTCAACAATGTTTATAGAGCAGATAAAATAATGATTTTGACCAATAACAAAATAATTTCATTCCCTGTTTGGTCCAATAACAAAACAATTTCATTCATTTGCTACTTCACTAAAATTTCGTGATAACGTTTCTTGAAATGTCTATACAATTTTAACCTGACAGAAAATATAAAATTCTAATTTTCTACCAGAAAAAATAAAATTTTACAATTTCATGACACGCACTCGAAATTTTACGTTAAAATATCGATTTATAACAGGCGTTTTATAATTTCATGTTATAAATATATACAAATAAATGTATCGTGTATTTAATTCATAAACATAAATGTCTGTCTTTCGATGCACCAATGCGTTCGTTATGAAAGTCAGCACTAATTTGACTAATAATTGTTGATTTGATTCATATGGATAAAATGGATGACGCACGGGTAATCTTTCAGCGGTTCAAGTGTAGATCTCCTATTTAAAAAATGTAGGTGACGCATCCAGAACTAAATAGTGTGGATATAATGGGCGGGGCAAGTGCCACGCTAAAATTTGTTCTGGCGCCATCGCTTTCTTCGTGATCTTACTGACAATTTGAATGTTGCTGTTAGTGCAGCCGTGCCAATTTTATTATGGATAAATACACGTTAAAACAACATAGTGAACAAGAACATAATAATTTAATTACTGAATTGAAGTGAATTCATGCGAAAATATGTTGTCTGTCGCCTCATAAAACAGCAATTTATCGTTTATTTAAGAAATTTCAAAAATTTGGAACATTTGGGGATAAGCCCCACATAGAGCTTCAAGAAACTTGCGGAACTCTGAAAATATTACGCGTGTGAAGTAAAGTGTGGGAGACTATCTAGAATCGTCAATTCGACGACTTACTGCACAACTGAATTTTTTTAAGTGACTTGCACATGTTTCCTGGTAAAATTCATATTGTTCGAAACGTGTTGTTGACAGATAATAATGAGCAATTATAATACTGTAATGTTATTATAAACCACTTTGACAATTTTCATGCAAAATTATTAATGAGCGATAAAGCACATTTCCATCTAAGTGGTCAAGTGAATAAACAGAATAGCCATTTCTGAACAAGAGAGAATGATCTATAAATTCACCAAACGCCATTATATCCAGTTAAAGTTGCAATATGGTGCGGTGTTTATCCTCAAAATATCCTTGGACCATATTTTTTTGAACACGATAATAAGGTCTGTTTGTGAATGAGCGTGAGAATGACGTGCAATCGCCGCAGTGCATTTGAGCGCTTGCTCCCAGCATGCTTTGTGCGCTTTTAGGTGCCATTTGCAGCCGATCGTCTGTCTGTATGTTGAGCTGTAGGAGTTTATAATGTTTAAGAAAATTGAGTCGGCCGCCGACTATGAGATACGATGTGTAATTCGATTCTTGAGTGCAAGAAACTTGGCAGTAGCGGAAATTGACCGTCAAATTTGTGAGGTTTACGGTGATAATGCTATGAGTGACAGTAAAGTTCGAAAGTGTGTGAGAATTTTCAAGTACAGGCGGGTTAATGTGCATGATGAAGGCCTGACCGACCTTCTCTGATTTCTGAAGATTTGGTTCGTGATGTGGGTAACAAAATTCGAGAGAACCAACGATTCACGATTTCAAAGTTATCAAGTGAATTTCCACAGGTTTCAAGGTCAGTTTTGTACACCATTGTTTCGGAGAACTGAATTATCGAAAATTGTGTTCTCGAAAGGTTCCAAAACTGCTTTCTGACGATCACAATACAAATAGATTGTACTATGCTTTATCGTTTTTGATTCTATATAATCAGGAAGGAGATGAATTGCTAGACCACATCGTTACAGAAGATGAGACTTGGGTATCTCACATGACTCCTGAGTCCAATCAACAGTCAATGGAATGGCGACACATATCGTCGCCAATCAGAGTGAAAGCCAAACAGATAATTTCAGCACGAAAGATCGTGGCAACTTCCTTTTGGGATAAGAAAGGGATTTTGTTAGTGGATTTTATGCCCAGAGGCACAACAATCAATTCTGATGAGTGTTACCTTAAGAAAACTCAGGCGTGCCATACAAAACAAGCGACCTAGCCCGGTGTGATGTTGCTCCATGATAAGGCAAGGCCACATGTTTCAGCACAAACACAAGGTCTAAATCAGGTCTTTGGGATGGGAAGAACTGGATCATCTACCTTACAGTCTAGACCTTGCGCCCAGTGAATTTCACTTGGTTCACATGAAGAAGTTAAAATTGCAGTCATGGATTGGGCTTCTTCACAGAGGGCAGATTTCTTTGACACCGAAAGTCAAAGACTTGTTAAGCGGTATGACAAATGTTTGAACAAAAATGGAAATTATGTAGAAAAGTAGATAAAAGTATGTAGAATATGGACAAAAATATATTTTAATGATATTTATAGTATTTTTCTTCTTACTAAAAAACGGACATTATTTAAAAAATATACTTCGTAAATAAGCCCCAAACCATATAGTAACTTAAAGACATTAAGTTACTTAAGGACTTAACATTCTTGCTGAAATCGCTGCATTAACACTAGATATGTTGATAAAAGTTATGGAAAATGTGTTAAAAGGGACACAAAGTGAGTTAAAAGGGGCTCACATTTGATTTGATCACAAAATTAAAAGATGAAATAAACATATTACAGAAAATATGATGTCTTGTTTCTTTTAAAAGTTAATTTTAATAGATAATTAAAATGATAGAATTAATCAATAAAGAAATTTAGAAAGAAATTAAATCAATTTAGAAAGACATTAAACATTATAATGTTTACTAAACTTGAAGAGATTTACCACTAAACACCAAAACGCTTTTTTGAACTGCTCGACGCACGTTTCGCTAATCATGTTAGCATCATCAGGAGATGATTTAATCAGATTAAATCACCTCCTGATGATGCTAACATGTTAAGCGAAACGTGCGTCGAGCAGTTCAAAAAAGTGTTTTGGGGTTTCGTTGTAAATCTCTTTAAGTTTAGTTTTTCACACCAAAGTTTCTAACAGAAGAATTGATTATAATGTTTATATAAAGCTTATTGTTTATTAAAGCTTATGTTTATATAAGCTTGATTATAATGTTTATATAAAGCTTTATATACATTATATTTATAAAGCATTTGGAAAATTGTAAGCTATATTGAAAGATTATTTTATTATAATTACCGAGAAACTGTCCATGCGGATTAGCAAATCCATAAAAATATCCCATAGTATTTAAACGAATAGAAAATGGGTTCAATATAAATTGAAAGAGACATTGAAAGGCGAAAAGCCACTTGTGAAATTTTGCTTGCCAGACAGAAAAGAAAAGGTCTTTTGAATCGAGTTGTGACAGGTGATGAAGAGTGGTCAGCCTTCAACATCCAGCCAGTGTGCAATATACATAGAAAGAGAATTTTTTCTTTGTGTGTTTGGTGGGATAGTAGGGTAGTTGTCTATAAAATAACTGCTAAAATCTGGTGAAAAACAACAATTGATAAAATTAAACCGAATATTGAAGGAAAAACGACCAAAATAGAGTCAAAAACACGATAAAGCCATTTTTCAACATGACAATGATCGGTTCCATGTTACAAAATGTGTAAACACTATTTAAAAGATGTTAAATGTGACGTCCTACCCCACCTGCCGTATTCCCCGGACTGATACAAAGAAATCTTTTATTTTAATAACATGGTTAATCGAATTTATCCAACTTTCTTTGGGAATATTATATACATCCTTCGTAATTAATGTTGCATCACTTAGAGTCGGAAAAATGTTTTCTGCTCTAATATTGGATTTTACCTGATGCCACATATGCTCAATTGTCCTATATCGGCAGAAATGGTATTACATACATATTCCTTTTTAATATTAAATGTCTTTAATATTTCTAGATCACATTTTTTATATGTATTTTCGAAGTATATATCGTTTAACATATAGTTCTGAAATTCCAATTTAGTGTCATTTGCATTAGGAACTTTATTTTTTGTCAGTTATGATAACGAGCATTGTCCATTACAATTACGCTTTCCTTAGGCACATTGGGTAAAAGGCTATTTATAAATTAATCTTCAAAAAGTTCTGCTGTGGTGTCGTCATGGTAGTTCAAAGATGAATGTTTAATATTTTTGGAGGATAACCGTAAACAATTTGAAACTCATTCATTCTCAGAAACAGCATGTAAAATTGTAATTATTTTTCACATGTTAGCTGGGGCTTTGTTTTGGCAGTTTTTTTATGTATTTACCCATCCTTTTGCTGGCGTCTCATGTGTATCGAACCATCTTTCAGCAAGGTAGATGATGGGACAATTTTCTAATCTGTATTTTTTTTATAGAGTTTAAATAGTCAAACCGCCATTGTAGCAATCGTTGCTATTCCATTAATATTTGAGGAGGCAAGTTCTGCGGCAAAGAATGTTGGTTTCATCTTTCCTTAGTCGCTGTAGCAATGAATGCAATGTAGGCACAGTTTGCCCTTCATACATAGCATACATTTTGTTTCGAATTAAGTCTTTGTCGCTTTTATCAACACATTTGCTTTTACCAGAATCACTACGGACTTTTTTGGCTATAATTTGCTTCGTCACAATATCTTTAACTGTAGAGAACGAAGTTTTGAAAACATTTCTGCTGCGGCTGCACTTACATTAAGCCCCCTATTCAATAAAGAAACATACACATTTTTAACAACTTGCTTAGCATCGGGCGATAAATGTTTTCTTTTAAAATTTGTACTACCGGAGGCACAATGATCATTATCTTGCCAAGAACGCCACATTTTTAGCACGTTTGGAATAACAAAAAATACGATCGAAATTATACAACTGCACATTTAAGAAAAGAATGTGAACTAAACTAAAATATTTCGAAACTACTAAACTAGGTATAAAATTAATTTTACCTTTTTACCTGTTATTGTATTAGGCCCGGCCCTGTTTACTTTTTTGCAACTTTGCCGGGTTTCGTTACGGCAGGGGTTGTTAAGAGTTTATTGCAGCCAATCGATCAGCGATATATCTTGAAACGCACTATACTACCACTTACTTCGATCGATGCAGCACGGACTTTCAGAACAACATTAACATTCTTACAAAAAAGTGAACATTTGGCTTGATAAATAGTTGGCCTCAAAGAATCAAAAGTTCTTGTGGGACGGAATCCATTTTTTGACAGAAAGATGGGAAAAAGTAATAACAAACGATGGGCAATACTTTGATTGCTAAGGTAATTTATATTGTTATGGAAATAAACATTCAAATTTTGCGAAAAAATCGACATAAAAATATAAAGTAATAGGTATTTCGATTAATATCGAAATACCTATTACTTTACTAACAATTTTGTGTAAAAATTTCAATTATAAATTATAAGAATTTTACATATATAGTTATCAATTTAGTTTTAAATACGAACATTTTTATGGAATGAATTAGTGAAAGTAAACCTCAAGTTGAAATTATCGAGGGACCTTTTTACAAAATTATCGAGGGACTTTTTTATAAAACAAAACGCAAGAAGCCCTATAATATTGAGACAGCACGTGCCAAACATTAACGCTAACCGTCTGTTCCTTGAAGTTGATAGTGGTGTGGTAAAGTATCATAAATATTTGGATAAATGTGTTGGTATACTGAGCCTACTAAATTTACCCTCATAAAGTGTATTTTACTACGCTACACTACCACACTATTATTCATAAAACAAAATTAGCTAGTTACATCAGTGAATTAACGAATGCAGATACACAGCGCGTAATTCAAGATTCTTATTCTTCTCCATATTAGCATACTTTCTTGAGCAGGTGTAGTGTTTTTAAAAATATATCTTTTTTTCTGTTAACCTGTAATTTAATTAATAAACTAAAACGCAGTGTTTTTTATTATTGTTTCTCATTTCTATCATTTTCAAACATTACTAAACATAGTTTGACAGGATTTGAAAAGAAAAACATATTTCTTTCTCTGGTATTGCTACGTATTCGATTTTCGCTGCCGTTGTCGATAGTTTAATACACTTTCTTAGAAATACTCTAGATGTACTACGAACTGATTAGGAACTGTTAGGAAAATTAATGTTTTTGTTTCATTGGTTTCTCAAAATATTATTTGAAAAATATAAATTAATATTTTTACAGCCACTTATTCCATACGCGTCAGCATAAATTTGTTTTGTTACAAAAAAAAAAGGTAAAAAAAAGGTAGGCAGATAATAAGCGAGGCGATGTGATGACACATGGACTAAAGCAATACTGGGATGGATACCGCTGATCATAAACGTCCACGAAGCAAACCGAAAACACGATGGATTGATGATATCATGTTGAGCCCGAATAGTAGAGGAGAGCGCAGGATCTCGTGGACTGCAAGCATGCCCAAGAGGCCATTCTTCCTGTATATGCCTTCCATATATATATATATATATATATATATATATATATATATATATATATATATATATATATATATATATATATATATATATATATATTAAACAACAAAAATCTTCTATCCGCACTTCACGTGTCAGATCGTTTCAAATCAGCCGCCGCCATCGCGTCAAGACAAGTACCTCCCAGGACTGCTTGTTGGCCTAGCAGATGCCGTCAGCTGGACTAGAGCCTGACGCAAGGAGACAGCTGATGAAAAACGATCAGAGCCAGGTCAAGTCAGCTGGCCATGTTGATGGCGGGCCGCAATCTCAATGTAAACCGCGCCATCCTACGTTGAATGCTCACAGTAGTCGAAACTACGCGATGCATTCTTCCCACAACCTTGGATGTAGGTATCCAGTATCCTTAAAAGATAGTGTAGCGGGGCCGTGGAGAGAGATATTAAAACAACAGAAATCTTATATCCGTACTCCACCTGTTGCGTTAGAATCGAGCCCAGCTGACGAAGTCTGTTAGGCTAGAAACCGGTCCTGGGAGGTACTTGTCTTGACGTGATGGCGGCGACTGATTTGAAACGATCGGACACGTGAAGTAGGGATGGAAGATTTCTGTTGTTTTACTATCTAGATGCATGGCCCCGCTACGTTATCTTTTGAGCATATACAAAAAAAAAATGTTTTAACAATGTTTATTAATTAATTTTCTAGTGTATTCGTTAAGTAAGAACCAATTAATATTTGTCCAAGATGCTTTTACACATATTTGCTTAAACTGTTAATTCTAGTCATAGCTTTTCGATTGGTGATTTAGAAACTTTAACTAATTTTCTTCTCGGCCATCCTTAGATTCTTGACCATTATTGTCAGGAACTTGTTTCCTTAAAATGACGAGAAAAATCATTTATTAAATTTACTTAAAGTAGTTTCCATTACCCCTTCTGGATCTAGTACAATTTTCTGATTTTGACTGGGATCTATAATAAAACATGAATACACTGCATTCTATCAGTCGTCTTTTTACGAGAATATTTTATTCGTTCCCCTCGACCGAAAACCATCTGGCATCACCTCATTTATCAAGTTTGTGGCATTTTTGCTTCTTTTATGACCATCTTCTGCGTTAGGAGGCCCCACTGAATTGCAATTCCAATTGTCCCTCTATCTGTTAAACACGTCTTAGTGAAATGCCTAAACCTTTTCATATTCAAAAAGAACAACCGTTCTCTGGATGTTCATATTGTTCTATCCATTTATGTTTCCTCCTATTTTGAATATGAATTTTTCAGTTTAGGGCCGCGTCAGAAACTGATGCTATTAGGATAATGATAATGGGCTACCCTATTTTGCTTCCAGCGAGATGTAAACTTTGTTAATAAAATAATCGACTGTTGCACCAGTAGAGTTGCTTTTACTTTCTTACTCCTACTTTATTTACGAAAGAGTAAAAAGTCAAACACCGTTTAAAAGAAATACTGTTTCTAATAGAAAATCGACTTATTTTCCAATAATCTTCAATTAGCTTGATGTACTTCGCCCAACGAATGCATCATCATGTTCTCTTCCATCGTTTTTCCTTTTCTCAAATAGTTAATGAAGATAATTTCTTACGAATACCAGAAATCAGCGTCCATGACGTTTCCTGTCGATGGATGTGTCTTTGCCTTCTTCAGGACACTCCGAGAACAATTAATTATTTTGACTGTTCTTTCGATTCTACTATGAAATGATTAATCCATCATCAACTATCATGAATCGCGGCAGAAAGTCCTTCAGATTGCATTTATATATATATATAGCTGTAAAGTAGTCACTGGAGTAAAGACGGTACCCATCACTCTTTCACTTTGCGATCGCCCAACGCAATTTCATTGCGTTTGTTAACCATTTTTTTAATCGAGGTATCGTAACCGCATATTGTCACTCATGCTGATTCTACCACATCGAAACTTAATAAACCTCTTATGCTTTTCAAAAGCACTTAATACTTTTTCCACTTTTATTCGGTTTGCAAGATTGTTTTTTCGCGCAAAAGTAGTATTTAATCAACACACGAAATACGCTTTGTTCTATGATAGCAAAAATATCGGACTTATCTCCCTCTCGAAGACTATCAAAACAAAAGTAAATGTCACATCGACTTGAAATTCATGAAAAAATTAAATTTAGAAACATACTTTTCCGAAATACATTCACCTTTGCGATCGGTACCTCGATTTATTGGTAAAGATTGGAGTATTGAATCTGACTTTTCACACCATCCTCGTACACAACACATTTTTATTTACAAATACTGAACTGAAACTCTCTTTTTCCATGTAACTGAAACCACCTTCGCCATATAATTTTGATGGAGTTTGAAAAAGAGAAGCTTGATACATGCCCGATATATTTCAGCTGTAGTTAGTTTTCTTCAAATTATAGTCATGGAGCAATACATATCGGAAAAAAAACATATTGTATGTATTGTTTTAAATCTAATTATTTTAAATAACAAATAGCTTTTTTATGCATTATATTACGAACAAGATATGTGAAATATTAAAGAGTAACTATACTTAGCTGTACAAATTCTTATAGCTTATTCAGGGAAATAATGGTTGCACGTCATCAATCTAGAGAAATCTATTGCCATTAAAAAACATTTAAAGTTTGACGCACTCTCTTTCCTTCTTCGTCTAATTCTATTAGAATAGGATACAAATACAGTGTGCCATTGGATCACGTTCTGTGAATTCGCTGTCAAGATGACATTTTAGTTTGTGGTTTTGGACAGTATTGCCGGCCTAACACAACTTTCTTCGTCGAATCTGCCATTCCCATGTTTTGATCGTTTTTGAGTTGTGCCTTCAAACGTTTAGAATTATTTTTATTGTATTCTTTGCCGTTTTAGCTATTTTCTGGTTTAGTTTCTTTTTTTGTGAGATCTGTAGTAAAAAATCTGTGATTATAATTGCAAAAAAATGCCAAAACCGTTAAGCAGTCGGTGTAAGCAACTTGTCTCATCACTTATCAGTTATTTTGAACAGGAACAAGATGATGGGACGCCTCTTTTGTCATTAAAAGTCGTGCAAGAGTTATATACTAATAAATTAGTAGGTCTCATGGTTAAATGGAGTTTTTCTGCATCTGCAGCGAGTTTCAGCTGCATTAAATATTAGTATTGGTACAGTTAGTGCAATTTCGAAAAAGTTGAAGAATAATGAAATCTTAAAATCACCGAAGAAAAAGCGTCTACATCCAAAACCAGTAACTAATCTAGATCATCTTGATATGGACTCAATTCGCAATCAAATCTATGAAATGTATGCAAAAAGCGAGTAGATTTACATGGTAATATTGTATTTTTATGAAATTTTATTGAACTATTTTAGAACAAATGGTTAATCTTGAAAGTATTCATGAAAAACTAAAGAACGTGCAGCTCTTTGATGGATGTAAACCTTCGCTTCATATACTTCTAAAATAAATTGGTTTCAAATGGAGTAAGGATAAACCACGTAGGGGTCTGATAGAACGTCCAGATATTGCATTTAAACGAATCCAATTTTTGAAAATGTATCAAAATATCAAAGACGAATATTTGTTTGATTTTGTTTATTTGGATGAAATATGGATATTTCAAAATGGGACCTCGAGTGCTCTCATGACAAGGTGATAAAAGAAGAGTGTAAAGACTACAAAAGGTGATGGAAAAAGGCGAGTGCTATACCTAATACTTAGGAGCCATTAAAGTCATGTTGTCATAAATAGTTGTTTTAAGACGTGTCAATAATAACAACATGTTGTTGCAGATATGCCAACAAGAATGGCTTTATTCCAGAGGCCAAATTAGTCTTCTCTTTTAAAACAAAATGCGATTATCATGAAGAAATTAATCAAGATAACTTTCTGTTTTGGTTTGAAAACCAGCTCCTGAAAATCTTGCAGGAACCATCAGTTATAGTCATGGATAATGCACCATATCACAGTACACTGATGGATAAACCTCCAACTAGTTCATGGACAAAACCACAAATTGCAGAACAGCTGACGAAGCATAATCTTCCTTTTGAAAACACTATGTTGAAAAGTGAACTGCTGCAAATCCTTATTCGGTAAGCAGCAATTAAAGAGAGAAGTGTTTCATAAAAAAGAATATGTGGCAGATCATATGGCTGAAGAGTATGGCTACAAAGTGTTACGTCTTCCCCCTTATCATGGCATATTTAATCCTATAGAACTGATATGGGGAGTGGCCAAAAATTATTAGAATCGTCATATAGGTCTAGATGGAAGAAGGATTGATAACTGGAAATGTGGAAAGCAGCTTTGTCAACAGTTACATCACAGGTCTGGATAAACAGCATCAGATATACAAAAAAAGAGATTGATGGTGAAATCGCGAAAGAGTATTTGATAGACTAGAAGTTAATAATTTATTTGAACAGCGATTTAGATACTGAAAGTTGTTTTAGTGATAGTGCATGATTAAACTTTGTGTGAACTAAATGAAAAGCCGTTTTGTTAACAAGCAGAAGTTTCGAAACATATTTTTGATTAAAACTTTTAAAGAAAAAACTTTTCGTGTTACTTTTTCATTTACAGTTTTATCGATCATACAAAAGCCAAAGTCTGCATATTTTGGTGTTGATGTGGCAACATTGTAACATGAGTGTCAGATTTTGATGACGGATGACGTACAATAATTACTTCCCTGAATGAGCTATATTTATATATATATATATATATATATATATATATATATATATATATATATATATATATATATATATATATATATATATATGTATGTGTGTGTGTGTGTATGTATGTTTCAGAGATGTATGTGTATATATTTGAGCGGTAAAACTAAGTTTAGTGACTAATAGTCATTTGTAACAATCGATATATTGACAATGTAGAAAACTAGCCCTATATTATATACGTATTCACGCATACCTCAAAATCTGCATATATATTGCATATCATTGTGTTTAATACTATAATACCAGAAAACGTTTACAAAAACTAGAAAATAACCAAAGCACAGACTTTCAATTTCCGTTCCTTTGTACCTCGATTTCCATCCATTTTCATTTAAAACAAACACTGGCGGCAATCAAAATACAATGATCCGAAAATAATCTATGTACGTTAAAGAAAAAATTGAAAGACCTTGCCAGACATATGTGCTTAATTCCGATTTTAACTTGAAAGTTGACAATCAGCAATTCACTGACCAGTCACAGCATAGTACGGCGATAAGAATACAAAAATGTCACTTAATGGGTAAACTGAAGTAAACAAAATTACGATAGTAATTAGATTTCATTAAAAACATTGTTTGTAAATTAAATATTAATTTAAATATAAACAAAAGAATGCGCATTAGTAATAGTTGTCGAATACTATGACATAAGAATATTTTATTTGAAAATGAGTAATTCCAGTCATTAGAATTTTAATTGAAAAAACACACAAAATGTCTATGTTTATGTATGTGTATATCTTGAAAGAAAAGTGTCGGATATGACATATGACTGGTAGTGTGTGCAATTCAACTGATGCAACTAATACGATCTTGTAAAAAAAGATACGAAACAGAATACTTCAAATTTTGTACTTGTGATGAAAGATATCTGCACGGACCTACTACATATCTAAAAATCAGTGGCGGCTCGTGATGGAGGACGTTGGGGCGCCGCCCCTCCAGCATTTATAG
The DNA here is from genome assembly GCA_031761425.1 of Cosmopolites sordidus. Taxonomy (NCBI): domain Eukaryota; kingdom Metazoa; phylum Arthropoda; class Insecta; order Coleoptera; family Curculionidae; genus Cosmopolites; species Cosmopolites sordidus. The sequence goes on from JARFXV010000969.1 coordinate 489,436, forward strand.
CCTCCATCGTTTTTTTTCCTTTAACTCATTTTCCTGGTTCACCTCCTGTATAGGGTTTCAATAGCACGAAAAATAAAAAGGAAGAAGGGGAAAGCAAAAAATATTCTTCAGCAGCATTATTTTCTTCTACTCCCTCCCACTTTAAAAACCCACGAGCCGGTACTGCTAAAAATATTGGGTAGTCTGTAAGATTTTTTTATGAGACAGAGAAGCGTAAATAGTTGCTATGTAAATAAACTTGCTTAGTCTATTATGTAATTATCATTATCACTTATAACTTCTTGCCAAAAATTAGCATCTTTATAGCAAAAAATGTCAACAGATTGTTTTTCAACCCTTCTTCCGTTTCAAAATATTTCCTAGTTAAACAATTTTGGAGGAGGGGAATAATTGATAGTCGGAGAGTTCGATTTCCGGTGAATAAGGTGGATAGAGCAAATGGTGATAATATGATAGCGCTAGGTCTGTACTGTATTTCAGATAACATAAAAATTTAATTGCATAAGAATCTCTGTATGCTATATGTCGTCTGTTAATTTCTGTGAATATGCGTTAGCATTATGAAATTCTCGCCGATTTGCTTCAATTGTGGCCTTCAGCCGATATAATTGAGAACAGCTGTGTTGATGGTTTGGTTGGGCGTGGAAGAAGCTCAAACTCTATGCGTGCCTTCCAATCTCACCAAATACAAAGCATAATTTTCTTCCGATGAACCGTCGTAACACCACTGACTCTGGCAACTTGGTCATAATTTTTTTCATTGCATGTTGTATAAAATTCATTTTTCATCACCAATTACCATCCGCTTCAAAAATGCAGCCTTGGATTTTTTTTTCTCAGAGGATCGTACGAAGAGATTTGGTCCAGTAGATATAGCACACTAAGTCCATAGAAGATCGAATCAACAGACGTACTAATTTTTTACAGGTAGTTAAAAACAGTCGATTTGTCAATATTTATGTTATCTGCTATCTCTGGACCGTGGTACCTGGATCTTCGGCCATTATGACCTTCATTTCATCGATATCAGTGCTTGAAGGACGGACAGAGCGATGATGATCTTCCTGGTTAAAATCTCCGCCTTTGAACCGACTAATCCACTTTTGAACTGTAATATCCCCAACAGAACTCTCACCGTAAAGGGCACAAATATTATTTTTGGTTTGGACAGGGTTCTTGCTCTTTTTGAAATATAAAAGCATAATGTAGCGTATATAATGAGTGTCTCAGAATAATTTTCGTTTTTGTTTTGACTGTTGCGAACTAAATACATATAGCGGGGAGAGGAGAGTCGTGTCAAACGCTTGATGGGATTTTTAAGTTTAGTAGCGATAGATCGTTTTATGGGACTTCAGCGCGCAGTTTCCTTTCGGGCATTTTATAAAGACAACGATTCCTACAATATTGTTCGACGTCAAATGTGCCAAGTGCGAATTTAATCAAACATGTGTGCAAGTTTGAAGAGATTAGAAACACAATGCCAGATAAATCAATTGAGCGCAAAAGGATATCAAGAACGAGCACGAATGTAAACCGCCGTCTCCGTCTGTTAGAGACGATCCACGACAGTCTCTACGGACTCCGCGCAGCTCCTCTACATTTGAACAGATCCACGATTTATCGCATTATTCGAAAATATTTACATTTCCACCCCTACAAAATTGTTATTGTGCAAGCGATAAAGCCTGATGATCCAGCTAAACGAGTCGAATTCTGCAGGACAATGAAAAATCGTTTTAGGAGCTTCAGCAACAAATTGTTTTCTGATGAATCGAATTTCCACTTCAAAGGTCACGTGAATAAATAAAATTGCAGATATTGAGCTCGCGACAATCCGCTGGAACTGCACCAGAAACAATTACACTCGCCTAAGGTTGTCGTCTGGGCTGCTATATCAAGCCAAGGAATTATCGGCTCCTACTTTTTTGAAGATAACCGTAATTGCGCTCAGATTGTTAATTCCGATCGTTATTGCTATATAATCCAGATTTTTTTGGCTCCAGAAATGCAAAACTCGATTGGCTACAACCGCAACCCATTTTTCCAACAAGATGGAGCAACTTTCCACGTCACGAATGATTCTTCGGAAGCTTTTCACGATTTATTCCCTGAAAGAGTAATTAATCCCCGAAGGGATATCAACTGGCCACCGAAGAGTCCAGATTTTACACCTACTAATTTTTTCCTATGGGGCTACTTAAAAAATAAGGTTTTCAACCCATTATCACCCAACTTAAATGTTTTAAAGGCAAGAATAAAAGACGAAATCCATACGATTCCAAGAGTGATGCTCCAGCGAGGGATTGAAAATTTCAGTTCCAGGCTAAATGAGTTTGAAAAAGCGGATGGTGCGCATTTACGGATGGCTGTAATTCATAAATAAAAATTCAAAAACTACTTTGTAATTTAACAGTAAACAAGTTTGAATTAATTCCGATGTTTTATTTTTTAAGTATAAAAATTGAAAAACATTCTGAGACACCCTTTACAAGTTATCGACCGACATTTTCAATTTGATCAACTTGACTAATTGAAGGCAAGTTAAAACAAATCTGAACGTAAATATTGTAAATAGCACAGGAAGGAATGATATATAAATCAACATTACTAATTTAACACAGATTTTTATTTACAAACGTTAAAAGAGCAAGTAATGGAAACTCCCTATGAACATTTCGGACAATCCAATATACAGCCCTGACTTAGTTTCATTTCAGTGCGTTGAACCGGAAATAATAAATTTAAGAAATGTAATAACACAATATCTTGTAGCTATCATCCAGAAAGCACGTTCTAGTTTGATTCTCAACCTGAGTATAAAATATTTATTATTGACTTGTTTGACTTATTATTGAGCTTCAAGCTCTATTTAACCATGGCTTTTTGCTGGATTTAACCATGGCTTTAAAACCCTTTACATATATGTAAAATTAGGTTAAAGGAACGCCTCTTCAACAGCTCTGTGACAAATATCAGAGAAAAATCAGAGATGGAAAAAATGACTGTGCCAAAAGTGTCTTTAAAGTTGCCCAAGAAAAACAATGTTTATTAATAATTGGAGTGTATAGGCAGAGTCAAATATCAATGGAATTAAACTGATTTAGTTAGAATCCATTTCCGGAAAAAAAACCAAATTGATGTCTCATCCTCCGTATAATACAGATTTGTTACCTTGTGATTTTTTTAGTTTCCGAGTGCCAAAAATAAACTGCGTGGTCGTAGATTGTTAACGTCTGATCAAGTTGGTTCGTTTATTGCAGTTAGAAACGCGGCAATACATTAAACGCTGTTTCGAAAATTGCTTCAATGTCAATCGATAATGTATAAAATATATATATATATATATATATATATATATATATATATATATATATATATATATATATATATATATATATATATATATATATATATATATATATATATATATATATATATATATATATATATATATATATATATATATATATATATATATATATATATATATATATATATATATATATATATATATATATATATATATATATATATATATATATATACATACATACATACATTCTGTCAAAAAAGTACCGGAAATAGGTCAATAAAACAAATGTTTATTATTTATCCAATTTTATTGTATCGCCTTCAAAGTAGGCCCCTTTCGAAATAATACATTTATGCCAACGAATAATCCAATTGTCAAGTATCTTTTAAACGCATTTTCCGGAATCGACTTCAGTTCTCGCCGCGAATTCTCTTTTATGTCTTTATGTCTTCGCGAAGTTACGACAAAATGTCATAAAACAAAGTTGTAGGAGACAGTTTGCTTATTATAACTGAGAATTTTTCTTACTCGGTTAACACTTGAAAATACACAAAAAAAAAGATTTTTAAAAATGTTTAGCTCGTCACGACCTCTTGCGGTCGTTTTAGAAGCTTAAAAATATTTTTGGTGAATTTCTCATGATCATTTTTAGTACAATTTTTTTCCCCAAAGCTGTGGGATAAATAGTTTTTAAGATACTGCCGCGATCCATCCTTAATGGGACACCTGGTATATAGGGTGTACCGGAAAGTACTTTCGTAAATTTAATAAACAATTTAAGCAAATATGTGTAAAAACATCTTGGATAAATATTAATTTTTATTACTTAACGAATACAGTACAAATCAATTAACAAACATTGTTAAAACATTTTTTTTTATTAAGAATAACGTCGTACATCAGCCAATATGCGCAAAATAATATTATTTGAACATTGCGATAAAATTATTTTAGTGTCAGTGCGTGCATTTAAGATTTAAAACCGAAAATAAATTTTGTACGCGAATATCACGATATGTTTATTATTAATCATGTGTTTCTTAATGTGACGTAAATTGTTTAAAAAGGGGGTAAAATGTAAAAAATTAGTGCTAGTCATTTTAATTTGGAATTAAACGACAATTATATATAACTTTTCCCTTTTTTGTAACCTAACAAACCAAATGTATACAGAAATATATGGAATAAATGGTTATAAAAATATTACATGTTATTCTCAAATAAAACCAAGAGGCGAACTGGCTACGTTGCCAATTATTAAAACAATTTCTGACCTGCTCTGAAAAGCCCTGACCTATTTTCCGCGGAAGTGGTTGGATTTTGTGGTTTAAGGAAAGTTTATATTCAAAAAAATGTAAAGTACCGTTAGTTAAATTTATTGAAGTACTTTCCCTTACACTCTGTTTATATTTATATAAATTAAGTTATTTTGGTAAAAGGTCATTAGGACTGAGTAAGCTATATACGCCTTTGATACATAGTTACCAATCCAAGAACTAGAAATTTCACCAACATATAATGGACATACAGTGTGGGAAAAGTATTTCAATAAATCAATTTTCCTCAGTTTTATTTATTTTAGCTGTATTAAATGTCATAACGTTATCAACACAAAATATAAATGACTTCCCACAGAATGTAACTACGAGACTGAATCAAATATAAACCGGAATTGTTTTATACATATTTATTATTTATAAAAAAAGTAAAGTTTTGGAGTTAGAGGCGCATCAGCAACTGAGCAGGCTATTTAGCGACTGGACCTACAGGTTAACGTGGGTTCCGAACCACGGTCATCAGCTACCGAAAACCCCGGTCAGCACCCCCCTCGGGCTATCAACCGTTGGTTTTGTACTTAACCGAAAGTATCTCGAGAAGCCTACCGACTGGCGAGTGACCAACGTAGAAAACCTCTCAGAAGGCATCTGGCCTTACCCAGCCTCGAACTGGAGTGACTGAGGGGTGATTCCTTGTCAGATTGTACACTCTTAGCTAGAAATATTCACAAGAATTTTAGAAAAACTTTTTTGTCTAGTACGGGATTCGAACCCGCTCCACATTAACTATTATTTATAAAAAAAACCATTGATAATTTTTCGGCATAGTCTCTTCCACGCTCTATACATTTTTCCTAGCGGTTTGGAAGCTTGCGAATTCCTCGCTCGTAGAAACCTTGAGTTTGGGTCTTCAGCCAATTGCGCACGAAGTCCTCAACATCTTGATGTCGAATCGTACCAAGTGTATCTTTCAGGGCGCAAACAAAAAATAATCACAGGGTGACAAATCTGCGCTGTATGGAGGGTGTTCAAGGATTTTCCAATGCATATTCTCCAGTTTTTCCTTCGTCAAAACCGGTGTGTGGCCTCGCGTTGTCATGAAAAACGACGACGTCTCTGATGGGGACACTGCGTTTTTTGGTTTTGCAAGCGGATTATGTTGCCTCGAACAGCTGGCAGTAGTAGGCAGCATTAACCATACGTCAATCATGTAGAAAATCAATCAGAAAAACTCCCTTCCAGCCGAAAAAAAAAACGCTCGCAAAACCGTTGAGAGACGGGTTTTGGCCTCTACAGGGCAGGTTTCGTCTTTCCTTTGCCATTCCCTTCTAGCCACTTTTGATTCTGCAGTGTAATAATGCACCCCGTCTCATACCATGTCGTTTAATTAATCTTAACAGATATGAAGTGAATGTTGATGTTCTAATAATAATGATTAGAAAAAGCTGAGAGTTATCTATGGATATATCTGCAGAAATCTTAAATTTTAAAAGAAATGCCATGACATGCGGCAAATTGGCAACAACCTAAGCTTAATTTATCATCAATACATTACACAGTGTGTCTGAAGAGAAAAGTCTTTGGTCAGTGAGTCCTTCTCATTATGACGTATGTAAGGAAAACATGGACAGTCACATCACAATCAGTTCAAAAACAAGAAACAATTCACTTGAAATAAAGGACCAGAAACATACATTGTAGTATTATTATATAATTAATTATTGGAATCTACCTAATAATAAGCATAAATTACGTATATTTCAAATGCAAATAAGGCATACAAGGTTTGTTTCAAAATCATATTTTCATAATCGTTTACAAATCGTTTTCGTTTGCCGAGGTATTTAGACCCTGATCAGAAATTAGGGTGCGCCCTATGGAATGTTCCTGCATTGAAACTTTGTCCTGGTTGTAATACAATTCTCCTGCCATCTGTCAATGCTTTTCGTTTTACATTGGCGTATCGTCTGAATTTTTTTTCTGAATAATACTTGACAATTTTTATTCCAAATATAACAAAATCAATCATGAATATAACAAAACAATCTACCTATATTATGTAAAGGGTACAATCGCTCTTATCAGCTGATGTTTCACACAGGCAAAAATAATGGAAATGGTTTAAATAAAATGAACTTAAGTGAACTTTAAATAGTTAATCTAATAAAACAATTAATCATGTGTTTCTTAATGCGACGTGAATCGTTTAAAACGTGCTATAGTATGAAAAATTGCTGTTAGTAATTTCAACAACACTTTTGTAAATAGAGGCAATCCAATTGCCCTCAATGGCCGTCAGACAGGTGGTTTTAATATTAAACAATTCATATATTGACTATAAATGTTTAGTTTTTACAGTACTTTCACTGACAATGTTATGCAACTAGATAAATCGGAAAAATAATACAACTAGTAGTTAAATCTGAAAAGTACGGTAGATGGTTAACACGAACATTTGGATATGAGAAAGTTATCTCCTCGATGGGGCCACGTATGCTCATTGCGAACCAAAAACGGAATCAAGTGACCACTTCACAGCGGTGTTTAAGTGTAATCCGAAAGAGTTTCTGCCACAATTCGTGACGGTTGATAAAACTTGGATTCATCTCTATACAGCAGAAATGAAGGAACGGTCGAAATAGTGTTTTAACTTAGAGAATGGGCTCTGAAAAAGGCGAAGACGTTTTCATGGGCGAAAAGGGAATGCTTACTGATATCTGGGATTGGCAAAGCATTATCTTCATCGACTATTTGGAAAAGACTATTTGGCGATTACAGCAAAGTATTATGTTGCATTACTGATCCCGACTTCGACTTCTCACTTTATATTTATATTACATATTGGTACGATGGGCATACATTTCAAATTTAGGTAAATTTAATAAGGATCTAAAGATTATGAGCATAAATAACATTAGAAGGAATGCGTACAGCTAGATCGTCATGGAAGCAATTTCTATAAAATTTTTTTATTGTTACTATCAAACATACACATCGAATAGCTTCAATATACTTTATTCATCTCTGTTTTGTATCAAAAAGTAACTGCTAATAAATTTTAAACTAAAACACAATGATAATTTTTCCAGATATTTAGCTCTTCGGTGCATACCTTAAAGTTTATTAACCAATAGGAATTGCGTTAAAAACACGGAACATTGCCGATTCTATTATCATTTTATCTTCTTTTGCAGTTAAAATGTTATCATACATTTTCCTATATTTCTACCCTTAAGACATATTATTATGTCTCAGCCACATCCATCTGTCAAGGCGTAGGTTAATGCTATTTCTATCTCTAAAATTACATTCTGCCGCAGACCATGGCAGTAGTGTGCAAACATCCCTTTTCCAACTATATAAGTCCTGGTTGGTGGCTGTCTATTAAAGTCTAAACGATCCCACCTTCACACCACTATCCCTTCAAAGCAGCCACCTTGTTTTAGACCGTCTGTATACTTTTCAATTTCCGGAAAAAGAGATTTGTCATTTCAAGGATAACATTTTCCATCTTGTATGATAACTAATAATAACAATAATTATAATTATATTACTAACATTATTAATCATTATTATATTACTAATATTAATAATCATTATTACATTACTAATATTATTAATCATTATTAAATTACTAATATTAATAACACAGGTCAACAAATTAAAACTTTTTTGAGGTAATATTGATGAAAATAGATGTTTATGAAGTAATTCTGTAGTCCTAAATCTGAAAAAGATAAACTAATTACTGAAACACGTACAGTTTTTCTGGCACAAGGGGTCGGCGGTGGGGAAAAAAAAGAAACGGCATATTTCTACAATATAATCTTTATTTAATATAAACATGTAAAACGTGCTAAATCTATGCAAATACATTATTGGGGATTATGGAAATAATAATTATTTAAATGAGATGTCATACAGCAACAAAAACTTTCACTTTTTCCTTTTGTGTTCTGTAGCAAACTCTTTTTTTTTTAAACCATCAGTAGTCGGCCAACATAGATGCCAGCATCCCTGGAATCTTGTTTCCATGTCCTAGTGAAACTTTTTCTTGTTCGTCATTTATACATATATTACATATATACATATATTACACCCAAATTGTCCGAAAAAAATCCAAATGGGAGTGTAAAAAATGCATTTTTAAGGACATGCGACACCCTGGTATTTCACAGGCTTTCAAGAGTCCATCTGAGGGTTTTATAGTTTTCATCTTTCTTGTTGCCTAGAAATCTTTTCACTACACTTACAAAACAGTCCCAAGCTGCTAATTCCTTTTCATTTAATTTTTCTTGAAAACGGAAATCACCCAGAAGTTTCCTTATTTGAGGTCTAATAAATAAGCCTTCTTTTAGTTTTGCATCACTTAACTGACGAAATATATTTTAGATTACGAAATTTTAGAATACGAAATTTATTTTAGATATTTTACACCATTACCTTCTTTGGCCATGGCTTTGACAAAGTTTTGCATTAGTCTAAGCTTAATATGAAAAGGCGGAAGAAGCACATTTTTTCAGTTAACAAGGGGTATATTAAATATTTGAAGTACCAATCAGGAAGTTGTGGATCAAATATCGATTGAGAATTAGAATCACCGGAAAAGTGCAGAAGGCAAATTTGGATACTGAATTTTTCTCCGTTGCTTTTTTGAAATTGCTTCTGTTTTAGTGATACGATAGTAGCATTCATTTGCATGGTCAGTAGGTTTTCTCGACACCATAGGAACAGCAAACGGCATAGAATTTCTCTTGCGATGCATCCACTGCAATAAATTTACCTGACAGCTTAACTGAGGAGCCTAACTTTTATTTTGATCTTCAATTTGGCACTCAAAATATAAAAGATAGACTTTTGCAATACCCTATGATATAAAGGAGAAGCAAGTATTTGTAAGTGGGGCGTGCTAGATCATTTCTGGGAAAAGGTGTTTTGATAAATACCTAAATGAAACGTAAAGAACATTCTCATCAATGTTCGAAAAATCATGTCGACCAGTGTAATTATTATATTACTAATAATTATAAGGAAAGAAGAATATATAGCTTTTATATTTTTATTTTAATTAAATTAAAAAAAAAGTTTTTATTTTGGCAAATTCAATCTTTACTTAAAAATAAATGAAAAGCATATTAATCAACGAAATATTCCATATTTACAGCGTCTAACGCATCGTTCAAATTTGTCAATTGTTGTTGATAACGGTCTGTTTAAATTGTTTTAGCCGGCTATCATCCCATCAGATGCATAGCAAAATTATCTTAGTGTGGGTATTCGGTTGTCATGGATCAATTCCTTTATTGGAACCTTCAATGTGAAACACCAAACTAGAAGAGATTTACCACTAGACTTGAATCAATGTTGAACGCGCGTCGAAAAGTTAAAAAAAATTACCTCATTAAATTTCGTCGAGTTTATATAGGTTAACTAGTAGCTCTGCTTGTCAATTTGAATGTTTATTTTTGGTTTTCGGACAGTTCATGCAGAAGCCACCTGCTTTATTTTCTGGACTTTGCCCAGTGAAAGTAAATGTAGGACCATGTTATTCCAGACAATCTCAAGCAGCTTTACAAGTTAATTTTCACTTTGCAGAGAGTTTCTGTTTGGTAATGCATACAGTTTGTCCCTTCATAGTCTGATTTTTCATTATATCTAAGATGAAACATAAAATGAATGGAAAATCGAATATGCTCTTCTGTTAACGCCATCGTAAGTATTACTGATTTTTGACATTATGTGGATCAAACGCCAAACTGCAAGGAATTCTAAAAAGACAAATGATTGAAAACGATTTAAAACGGTAATAGGGCGGGAAAATATAAAAATGTATATAAAATGTATGTAGAATGAAATCAAAGCTCACAACCTTTTTGCTTACCTAATATCAGTGCTTGTTATTTATGTTTTATGGACTGCTTTACAAATTATAATATTATTTTCTAATCAAAAGTTTCAAATTAGTTTTAAAAGATCCCCGTTAAAAATAGTCCCAAAGAAAGTCCAATGGTGGTCAATCTTCGTCACAAGTTAATGAAAGAATACGTTCAAGAATTTCATGTTGTTTACTGCCGTGGCGCTTTTGGTGTATGGTGGTTATAAATGACAATTTTATTAACGTCCATGCCACATTAGATATATCAACATAATATTTTATAATACAACCATCCAAAAATAAAAAAGTCTTCATTTGAGAATCCACTAAAACCTGTCTTCAAGATATTAAAATGTAATGCTTGCATGCTAACAAATGTCGTTTTAGACTCAAAGTATTGCAAGTCTATATTTTAGGTGTTCAAGTAAATATCCCCCTTCGCCAATTATAAAAATCCCGATTCACCATCTCCGGACCCGGCCTCGTCGTGTCGACGGCCACCTTGTGCTTACTCCTCCGGCCTGTGTGCACTTCCGAAAAACGAGCCCGTTTCGCGTCTCCGGTTTCGTTTTACGATGTTTGCAGTCGGAAAGCAGATGCAACAGAGGGTGCGATGCAGACCTATAATTAAACGCCGCTACTGCCGCCACCCCGCGCCTCTCCCGGTCAATGTATATTACCGCCCTCGCAGACGGGCGCACCGGGTTGCAATCGGGTGCACGTTATACGGTGGAGATTTAAACCGACAGGTAAGGCTCGAATGCGGGGGTAAACTATTTTTAGCGCGCTCGGTAAGTGCAGGACGATGGTATAGAAACCGATTTAATGCTAACCCATTATTGGGGATTGTCAATTTATCTGGGTTAGAATGCCTGAATAGGGATTTAAGTGCTGTTGACACTGTTTGATTGAATTAATTAAGAATAGAGCTAAAATAATTTTTATTTAATTTTTCCATAAATATAATAGCACTTCGAATAGTTCTTCATCATACTTTTTTGTATGCCTCGAATTAATTTTTTTAGGTTTATTTTACTTGAATCACTATATATATATATATATATATATATATATATATATATATATATATATATATATATATATATATATATATATATATATATATATGTGTGTGTGTGTGTGTGTGTGTATGTATGTTTCTAAATCATTCCGGGTGTCGATCCGTTGATCCTGTGATGAGTCACGACGTTTCGCCAAAATCGCATTTGGCATTTTCAAGTATTGTCCGCTACGACTGAAGAGTCCAACTGACATGCACGGGTGGTTGTGTTCGCTTTTATAGCCGACCGCCCACAAAAGCGACTGCGCAGATTATATCGGGGTAGTTCGGGAGCATTTACGGCGCTCGGCAACGCTGTCGGGCGTCCCTTTATTGATTTTTCTACCTCGCGGCCAGGTTGCCACGTTTTTTCTTTTTTCAGAAGGAATTTCCATATTTTTGGGATGTTTCGAGCGTCGTTTCGCGTATTCAGCTCACATATTTCTTCTATTTCAAGGACTTCTCTGATTGTTCGGACCTTGTAGTTTTCAATATTCGCTATTTCTTTGGCTCGTTCAAAATTGATTTCAGGTCCTGTATGTAGATGGTGCGGGATCAGAGCGGAAGTGGTTTGTTTGTTTTTTAAGTCGTTTTTATGTTCTTGTATTCTGGCTGATATTCGTCTGCTTGTTTGTCCTATGTATGCTCTGTTGCAGTCCGAACAAGATATACTATACATCCCATGATTTTCCAGTCTAACTTTGTGCTTGGGGCCTTTTAGGATGTTTGCAACAGTTTTGTGTGGCTTGTAGGCTGTTCTGATCTTATGTTTCCTTAGTAGTCTGCCTATCCTATCTGTGATTCCTTTTATGTATGGTAACAGTACCTTTAGTGTATTTGGTTTATGATCCTCTATTGTTCTTCGTGTTTGGGCTTCTTGACGGCGAATGGCCTTCCTGATACTATTTTCTGAATATCCATTTTGTCTAAGGGAATTATGTCTATTTTGTCTAAGGGAAATTTTTGGTAGTTCCTCGCTTCGTGTATCTGGTAGTGTCAGTCGGAAGGATCTGGAAATCAAGGTGTTCGCTACTGCTTAGATTTGAGAAGGATGATGATGCGATTTAGCGTTGAGGTATCGATCCGTGTGAGTTAGCTTTCTACACACTGTGTATTTGAGGGTTCTAGAAAGTTTATTTCTGATAAGGAGATCCAAAAACGGCAGTTTTTTATCCTGTTCGACTTCCAGAGTGAACTGTATTCTGGGGTGGATTTCGTTTAACTGAGTTAGGAAGTTGTTTAGAAGTTCGTTTCCGTGAGGCCATATTAAAAGTTATCATCTACGTAGCGTTTCCAAAGTTTAGGTTTCAAAGGAGCGTTGGCCAATGTCTTTGTTTCGAAGTCGGTTATGAACAGGTTAGCTATAATGGGTGATAAAGATGATTCCATTGGGCCACTGTCGGTCTGTCTGTAGATCTGCTGTAATGTCTGAATGATTGTGGCTTGTTCATATATTTTTTCTCCTTTATTTGGGTTTTTTCGCCACTGTCTAAAACTCAAAAAATATCAAAAATACCTGTTAATAACTATTAATAGTTAGAAAGAGATTAGAACATGATACAACATTAAAAGACCGCACTAAACTAAACATAACTACAATTTTGGAATTATTAACTTTGTGCTTAAAAACCACATATTTTCAATTAGAAAATGATTATTATCAACAAAATTTCGGAATGGCAATGGGTTCTTCTCTTTCTCCTTTGATGAGTAATATCTTTATGGAGGAACTCGAGAATGACATATTAAATAAATCTCTTAAAAAGCCATTAATATGGCTTAGGTACGTTGATGATATTTTTGCTATATGGCAACATAGCATTGACGATCTAAATATTTTTTTACAAGATATAAATTCTCGAGAGCCTACAATTAAGTTTACTTTAGAGATGGAGAGGGAGAATAAATTGCCATTCCTCGACACTTTAATAATAAAACAAAACAACAAATTAAAAACTACAGTTTACAGAAAACCGACAAACACAGATAGGTATCTCAATTTCTTTTCAAATTACTCAAAATCGGTCAAAATAGGAGTAATTAAAAGTTTATATGACAGAGCAAAACTTGTTTGTACCGACAGTGATACACTACAAAAAGAAACAAATCACATAAAAGACATTTTAATAAAAAATAATTACCCAAAAAATTTTATAGATAAATCGCTTAAAAATTTTGATACTAGACAAAACAGACAAGTTATTAATAACAATAATAATAACTCTCAAACAATCAACCTCACAATCCCTTATATCCGCGGTATTTCTGACACAATTAAAAGAGTAGGAAATAAATACAATATAAGAACGACATTTAAAACAAAAAATACTCTTAGATCTCTATTAACAAAGACTAAACCAAACAATATACAACAAAATACTAAAAATGTGGTTTATAAAATTCCCTGCGAATGTGGCAAATTCTATATAGGTGAGACATCTAGACCGTTAGATGTTAGAGTAAAAGAGCATAAAAACCTTCTTAGAAAGGGCGATTTTAATAAATCTAGAATTTGTCAACACGCATGGGAATCGGGTCATAAAATCAATTGGAATAATTCCAAAACGGTATTAAAAGAATCGGTAACAAAATACTGAAGATTAAAAGAAACCGCTATAATTAATTTAAATAAAAATAACTGTATTGCTATGCCTTCGGTAGATTTAAATTCAATATGGTTCCCGATTCTAAAGAATACAATTAAAAACATTTAAATATTTGAATACACAATCAGTACAATAAACAATCACACAGTAAACATTACCTATATATTTTTTTTTGGTAGTATGTCACTGTCATGAAAATCCATTGTTGTCAATGTAAGTATCGTTGACATACAAAAAAATATATTTACTTTCACTCGTTACTTTATATATTACAAATTGATATAATTTATTTTTTAGTTCAGTTTTGAAAACGGGGGGAGATTACCCTCCGAAACGTTAACGTTAAAAGTTTGTAAATTTTTTTATAACATTTTTATATCTTTAAAATTTTGTTCGTTAGGCAAATTTATTACAAAAAAGAATCACTGAGAAATTTGTCTCCGTTTGGTTTTTTGTTTTTACCCAGTGATTCTTTCTTTAAATAAGAACAGGTATTTTTGATATTTTTTGAGTTTTAGACAGTGGCGAAAAAACCCAAATAAAGGAGAAAAAATATGTAGATCTGCTGGTTGAAGGAAAAATATGTATTCTTCAAACAGTGTTCGGAGAGTTCCCCCACAAATGGTGGAAAGTCTTCGTTCATTGAAATTAGGTGCAGGGCCTCGTCTATGGGGATACTTGGATACAGTGAGACAATGTCCAGGCTTGCCAGTATGTCTGTATCCTCTAGTTGGAAATCTTTAATCATCCTTATCAAATGTTCTGAGTTTTGAACATAGGACTCGGCAAGTTTGACGCTTGGTTGCATGATACTTGCTAGATATTTTTCCAAATTTTGTATTGGAGAACCGAAGGCACTTACTATTGGCCTTAATGGGATTTCTGGTTTATGAATTTTGGATAGACCGTAAAGTTTAGGACATCTGCTTGATTTTGCCTTTGGAATTATTCTTCGTTCAATGTCCGGTTCTAGTTTCCATGCTTTGATTTTGCTTTTTGTCGTTTTTTCTAGATATGTTGTTGGATCTCTGCTCACTGGTTTATATGTCGTTTCCAGTAAAATATTCATCATCTTTGCCATATACTCATCGGTGTTCATTATGACTGTTGCGTTTCCTTTGTTGGCCGATAATATCGTAATAGCCTCGTTTCTTTTTAAACTTTCAAGCGCTCTGATTTCAGTCTTATTAACATTTGGTTTTGGTACTTTATAGGATCGTAGTATTTGCGCTACATCTTGTCTGATTATTTCCGCTTCTTCATCTGGCTTGTCGTCTAGGGTTGATTCAACGTTCGAAATTATTTCTTTTACTGGTATATATTTTGGGGCAATGGCAAAGTTGAAGCTTTTGCTTAGTATAGATTCTTCACCTGTGGATAAGTGGTGATTAGATACATTTATAACTAATTTGTTATTGTCTTGGATTTCTTTTGGACGTTCAGAATCTATTTGTTTTAAATTAGCAAACTTCTTTTTTTGTTTTTCCGTTTTAAGATTGTAATCCGATTCGCTGCGCCAAAAAGATAGTTTGTCTATTTCATTCCACAAAATAGGATGGATCTTGTTGCTTAGCATCGACTGTAATAGATAGGATTCCTTTTCCGTTCTGTTCAAATGCCTTCTTTTCTCTCGGATTTGTTCTCGAAGAAGAGTTCGGCTTGCATTTCTTAAGATAGCATTGGTTTTTCTTGTTCTTGTATGATAGGCGAGTTTTGTGCATGTCGGTTGGTCGTTATCTTAACATTTCGTTAAGATAATGTCGCTAACTAAAACTGTTGCAAACATCCTAAAAAACCGCAAGGACAAAGATAGACTGGAAAATCATGGGGTGTATAGTATATATTGTTCCGACTGCAACAGAGCATACATAGGACAAACAAACAGACGAATATCGGCCAGAATACAAGAACATAAAACGACTTAAAAAACAAACAAACCACTTCCGCTCTGTTCCAGCACCATCTACATACAAGATATAAAATCAATTTTGAAGGAGCCAAAGAAATAGCGAATATTGAAAACTACAAGGTCTGAACAATCAAAGAAGCCCTTGAAATAGAAGAAAGAGGTAAGCTGAATACGCGAAACGACGTCAGTGCACGTCAGTTGGACTCTTACGTGTCCAACTGACGTAAGTGGGTCGGGGTCGGGTAAGTAAGGTCGTGGCGGACAATACTTGAAAATGCCAAATGCGATTTTGGCGAAACGTTGTGACTCTTTACAGGATCAACGGATCGACACCCGAAATGATTTAGAAACATTATCTACCATCCGTGAAAATATTAGATGTAACATATATATATATATATATATATATATATATATATATATATATATATATATATATATATATATATATATATATATATATATATATACTTTAAAATCGATTTTTGAGGCTTATTTCCTCTATATTTAATAAGTTCACCATGTAAAAAACATTTCAAATGCCTAAACATTTAAAGTATGTTGTAAAAAACTTCATTGTTTCAAATGTGGTAGAATTACATGCAAAATGTCAACTGCAACACTATGAAAAATATTTTTATTGCATTAATATTGCAATGATTGGGTACACCGTGACGACATTATATAAAAATCAAGAAAATGTAATTATCTTTGGTACACAAATAAAAATATGTGTATCTTTGACACTTTAAGAGATAACATTTTGTTTTCAATTGAAAGTTGATAGGGCATCCACGTTTCTTCTCTTTGTACTTTGTTCAATTGTCATTATAAATACACGGTAGTATTATGGACCATGAACCAGTTTCCAATTCCAATTTCAGTTTTTCAGACCAGTTTCAATTTCAGCCAACAACAGATTTTTATAAAACTCAATAGGTTTTCCAGACTTTATATCGTCGAAAAGATCGAAATCACCATTCTTAATTTTTTGAAATGCAAACTGACATGCTCTGCTATCCAAGATACCAAACATTAATGGCATTTGTAGCAATAGGGGTATTGTTAAGTTTTCGAAACTCATGAAGTATTAAATATCTAATATGGAACTTGTCCACATTTTGCTTCTTCATTCTCATAGGGTTCACCTAACCTTTTCATAATTTAATAATAAACATACTAAATAAAAAATATATTTAACAAGAATATAGGTTATGTTAAGCTAAATTAAATTATTGTCAGTAGATGGAGCATTTAAATTTAAAAAAACTTTCAAGGCAAGAATGACAAATTCGACGATTAATTGTCTCTCAATCACGTCAGCACCTGGTTGGAAAAGACCGGATGCCTTCTGAAAGCTTTTCAAATTTGATCACTCGTAAGATAGGTTTGCAACCAAAGGTTGCTAGAACGTGGGGGATGCTGACCGAAATTACTGCATATCTGACGACCGCAGTTTGGAGCAGACGTTAAGATGTTGGTCCAGTAGTTAAATTGCCTGAGTTGCTGATACCTCTCTAATCCAAAAATGTTATTCATTTACTTCATGTTGGAGTATGCTTTAGTAAAAAAAAATCGAATATTCCCTTCTGAGTGTTTCAATTTACGTTAGTATGCAGGGTGTAAGGGAAAATACTTTCAGAAATTTAACCAAAGATTCTTCACATAATTAAAAAAAAAGTTCCTTACAACAACGGTCAAAAACCTAAGGTTTCTCGAGAAAAAAATCGCTATGTTATTAAATCATTAATCAAAGAATTAACATTTTAAACAAATATATGTTAAAGCATATTTGGCAAATATTACTTGGTTATTACTTAACGAATAAACTTATAAATATTGTTATCGATTATATAAGTATCACGCCCTACATCAGCCAACAACGATGTGACAAAGACGCAATATTGGACACGATAATGTTTTAAAATTGCGACAAAAATGTTCAGTATGTCAGTGCGTGTATTTAAGTTTGATTTAAAACCAAAAATATATTCTGTACGAGAATATCACGATGTGCTTTATATTTACGGGCAACGATACGCAGGAAGACCGTTTCCAGCTCGACAAACATTTGTCCAAGATTCTCAAAGACTTTTGGATAGGGTCCATAAGTTTTGTTTCTACGGAAATGGTTGCATGTTTTGGATACATGTTTTAAGGAAACTTTTTGTTTACATTAATGTAAAGAATCGTTGGTTAAATTTAGGAAAGTACTCTCTGCTTAACACAAGAAAATTGAATAACTCAATTTATCCCAAACACTGATTAGAAAATATCCGATAAAAACGTCCGAACTTATAAATTAAGATAATATTTTCTTCTTACAAGTACCCTTATAATATTGTAATATTAATGTAAGTTTATCCAAATTTTTTATCTTACACTTACAAAAAATCCGATGTATATGAAATTTATTTGCAGAATTAGTAGTGTACAGTAAGCTTGTATTTTACAGAATCCAATTGGGTTTTTCATAAATGTCATATTCCATTTCATGGTTTATATTTTTAACTAAGACGTAACTTGCAGTTCGACTTAATCTCATCGACTCAGGAATATTCTACATATTTAACACTTTGATCTATGAATCACTATGCCATCGCTTCTCAATTTTTGTCGCGATCCACTAAATAGCCAAAAAGTTAAGCAAAAAACATTGCGACTCCATCACAACAATATGTTAATTTGACAAAACATCAAAGTTTTACATCGGCCGGTTAACATGGCGATGATTCGTCTTTTTTTCACTATCGTTAATGAAGAACCGTTTTTATTTTTAAATGGCTAATAAACTCCTACGAGCGCGTTCATATCTATACGCTTACGAATCGTGAAAAAAAAAATCTATTGGTTTTTGTATTAAATGACGAATCGTCAATGACGGATGTATGTGTGAATGGGCCGTTACACTTATGCCGAAATACCGCACACAGCCACAAATACCGAACTACAAGATTATATTATATTACTTTTACCAGTTCGAACCTGTGCCCTGCACTTGTAAAACGACCGGCCCGCGCACATCGCGCCACCTGCTCGCGCATGCGAGACGGATCATTCGTCTCGAGCGCGCTTAGGCAGGTTCGTACAACCTATACGCTTCGGTAATAAAAACAAAGGAACGAGACGAAAAATTTCATTGTTAATTACGTTTTTACGAAAACAAGTACTACAATTTCTTTTTTCACCCAGTGTTAAATAATACGATTTCTTCCCTCAGTCAGTGTTAAATAGAATAAAAACAGTCTGGTAATAAAATAAATTATTAATATCAAATGAAATGGACAAACTTGTGACAAAACGAAATAAACCGTCTACATCTGGTGAAATAGTAAAGAAAAAGACCAGATTATATAACGAAACGTATTTAAAAGATGGATTCATTGCCTTGGATGACAAGCCGCAATGTATTGTTTGAACTCTTCAAAATTAGTCTGGCATCTGGTTGAAAACCATACCACTTTCAAATGACACAATATCGAGACGTATTAATAAAATGGCCAATAATGTTTACGATCAAATGATTAAAAAGGTTAAATTAAGTGAATTTTTTGCTATTCAGTTCGACGAGTCAATAGACGTGTCAAACTTGGAGTAATTTTTGTGTTTTGTCCGAAAGTAATGTGAGGGGCCAATTAAAGAAATTATGCTATTTTGCAAATCAATCTGGTCGTGCAACTACGGACTCTTTAAAGTTTTTATTGATGCAACACAAAAAGAAAACTTGGACTTTAATAAATGCATTGCGGTATGTAGAGTGGCGCGAAAGCGATAATGGGGAAGAAGAGTGGTGTGATAGTAAAATTAAAAAACATTATGCTAAATATGGAATGTACGCACTGTTTTCACAGAAATGCGCTTGCTATAAAAAAGATGCCAGAAAATTTACAAAATGTTCTGTCAGAAGCCCTAAAAATTGTTCATTTTATTAAAAGCCGATCAATGCAGACTAGATTGCTTTCCACATTGTGCGAATAAATGAGTGCCAAACACGACTTACTGCTTTTCCATACTGAAGTCAGGTAGTTGTCACGAGGAAAAGTACTAACGAGACTTTTTGAATTGTGAGATGAATTGAAAATCTTTTTTACAAATAAAAATAGCTCATTTTCAGATTTTTATAAGATGTTGGTTATAAGATATGTTGATTTACTCAAGTGATATATTTTCTTATTTAAATGACTTGATGCCAGTTTACAAGGCCGTAATAAAAACATTTTACTAATGGCAGACAAAGTCAATGCAAAAATCTTGGTATTTGGGTTATACACATTCAAAAACGCAATTTTGATGCATTCACTTTAACTTTGAATTATATTACCAAAAATATGGATTTAGAACATTATGTTATTGATCGCGTGTTGGAGAGCATGAAAACGCATTTACGTGAAATGAAAATTCAGTTACTAGAATATTTTCCAGATAGCAACGATGATTTGTCGAAAAGATGGGTTCTCAACCGTTTGATGAAAATGTTGTTGCAGCTGCTGCAATTACCTATTGCGATTCACAACCAGCTTATTGAAATATCGACTGACAAAACTCTACAACCAGAATTTTTAACTTAAGAGTTAGATAAGTTTTGGCTTGCACGACGATGTGAATACGGAAGCTTTGAAAATATTGATCCCCGTCGCTACTTCTTACTTATGCGAAAAAAGCTTCTGGTCTGTGGTGGCTTTAAAAACTAAATATAAAAATCGTCTATTATCACTGGAAAATAATTTGTTAATGTGTGTTTGCAATGATGATACACGTATAGAAAAATTTTTATGTGAAAACTAAGATCAACAGTCGCATTAAATTATTATTTCAAACAACTTGGGCTATGTCTTTAAGTTTATTTTAGTATGTGTTATTACCTGGTAATATTTCATTTTCTAACACTTGTTTTTAACTAAACTTGAAGAGATTTACCACTAAACACCAAAACGCTTTTTTGAACTGCTCGACGCACGTTTCGTTAACCATGTTAGCATCATCAGGAGATGATTTAATCTAATTCTAAAACTAAGCTATATTCTATTTATATGAAAACCATACCTAACGAAGCGTGTAAAAATCATAAACCGTGAAGTATACTAAGCCTTACATTAATAATTGAAAAAGTTGACTGAAAGGAATCTGTCCTTTATCTCGGTTCACGATTTTCTTACATTTTTCTATTTAAATGCTTTCATATGCATCCAAAGCCCTATTATTATTAACACTTTTAATTAGTCTTAAATTACTAATATCTATACTGTGGTCATGTTCGATTGCATGTTGGGCAACACAAGATTTTTCATTTCTCCCATATCTAATGTGGGCAATATGTTCTTTATATCTTGTCAATATGGATCTTTTTGTTTGCCCAATATACCTTCGATCACAGTCTTGACAGCAAATTTCGTAAATCCCCGACTTTTCATGTTGCTCTACTTTATCCTTTGGATTACCCAGAACTTCTCTTAATTTATTATATGGTTTGTACACAACCTTAATGTCCAATTTTTTCAAAATTTTGTCTAGTCCTCTTGTTAATTGGGCATCAAATGGTATCACCATGAATTTCTTTGTGTTCTGATCCTTTTGAAAAGTCGAAGATTCTTTCAATAATTTTCTGAACTTATGTTTTCTAATTAGTTTATCTACAATGTTCTTATTATAACCATTCACTTCAGATACCTCCCTAATTAATTTTAATTCTTTGTTATAATTATCATTATTTAAAGGAAAATTAATTAATCGATTTACCATAAAATTTAAACTAGCCATCTTATTTTGGAAGCTATGATTTGAATCATTAGGAATGTATCTCGAAGTGGTGGTTGTTTTTCTGAAAATATCAAAATCTAACCCATTTTTATTATTTCTACTGACTAACACATCCAGAAATGGTAAACTATCGTTGTTTTCGAGTTTATGCGTGAATATTATATTTTGGGATTTACTATTTAGGTTCTTAATAAAATCATCTAAATTTTCATTTTTCGAATTGAAAATGGCAAAAATGTCATTCACATATCTTAACCATACCTTCGGAAAGTAACTGAATTTATCTTTTGCCTCGGTTTCAAATTTACTCATAATTAAGTTGGCTAAGAAAGGTGACAGGGGATTGCCCATTGCCGTTCCTTCTTGTTGTTCATAAAACCTGTTATTAAGCTGAAAACAATTTTGCTTCATATATAATCTTGTTAAGGAGATGTACTCAGAAACACTCTTGTTATTAAAACCGTTTAACTCCAGTAACTCCCTCAGGTAGTTATAATTAAAATTAATTAGGGAGGTATCTGAAGTGAAGCGTTATAATAACAACATTGTAGATAAACTAATTAGCAAACATAAGTTCAGAAAATTATTGAAAGAATCTTCGACTTTTCAAAAGGATCAGAACACAAAGAAATTCATGGTGACACCATTTGATGCCCAATTAACAAGAGGACTAGACAAAATTTTGAAAAAATTAGACATTAAGGTTGTGTACAAACCATATAATAAATTAAGAGAAGTTCTGGGTAATCCAAAGGATAAAGTAGAGCAACATGAAAAGTCGGGGATTTACGAAATTAACTGTCAAGACTGTGATGGAAGGTATATTGGGCAAACAAAAAGATCCATATTGACAAGATATAAAGAACATATTGCCCACATTAGATATGGGAGAAATGAAAAATCTTGTCAACATGCAATCGAACATGACCACATTATAGATATTAGTAATTTAAGACTAGTTAAAAGTGTTAATAATAATAATAGGGCTTTGGATGCATATGAAAGCATATAGTTTTAGAATTAGATTAAATAAT
This sequence comes from Cosmopolites sordidus, assembly GCA_031761425.1. Classification (NCBI taxonomy): domain Eukaryota; kingdom Metazoa; phylum Arthropoda; class Insecta; order Coleoptera; family Curculionidae; genus Cosmopolites; species Cosmopolites sordidus. Next base: position 512,267 of record JARFXV010000969.1, read on the forward strand.
CTCCTGATGATGCTAAAAGGGTTAGTGAAACGTGCGTCGAGCAGTTTAAAAAAGCGTTTTGGTGTTTAGTGGTAAATCTCTTCAAGTTTAGTATTTCACACAAAAGGCTCCAACAGAAGAATTGAACTTGTTTTTAAATTAAAAATACTTCAATAAAAGTATGTTTCGTATATGAGTCTTATTTTTTGAATATATTGTGACCCCCCATATTCTTAAACGCCACCCTTCTAGGGATCGCGACCCTCATGTTGAGAAACGATACACTAAACTCTTTAAAGTTTTACACGGCAAGCAAAATATTAACTACACCTATAAAACAACATAATTATCTTAAAAAATAATAAAAAGCATTTAATTGATCTAAATTGTCTACAAATGCCAATATGACCATAATCTCGTTTTGTTTCAAAAAAGAATCCGGTAGACTCAACTCAATAATAACAACAAATAAAAAATAACCCATAAAAATAAATTGTCCACTGGCATTGATCTTTTTTATTGTAGTCGTAAATAAATTAAACTACCTTTCAGATCGTACAGCGCGCGATCCGCATTTAAAATATTAAAACCCTACATTAAAAGAGCACTTATTTAGTGGTATCTTCCAACCACCCGTCACGAACGTTAGCAGAAAAGACCATCCCTCGACACGTGTGCTCATCATTTTATTGATGATAGGTTTAGGTCAATATCGAATTCAATATTGTGGCGTGAAAAAATTACTTGGATAAATACCATTTATGTCCTGAAGGGTGCATCCTTTTTTGTACTCTACGGCGATGTTAAGAAAAAAATTCAGGCTTAAACCCTTTTTTGCTGGAGGATATTGACCTATGGTATGTTTTATATATGTATGCGCCGAATGACTATCCTATTATTAAAAGCGAAACTTTTCTATGAACGTATAATCGAAGGTATAATCACAATGAAAATAAACCACTCTTAGATGTAACACTGGGTCTCTAAAGAAGTTTTTTTCACTAGAAACTAGAAAAATAATTTTATTTTCAAGACAATGATTGTTATTCTTTGTTGTTTAATGCAATCAATGTTTGTTTTCTAATGTCTCAAAATCTTATCTCTATACATTTGTGTTTGATATCACTTTACCAAAAAAAATTGATCGGTTTAAATTCCATACAGTAGTATTAGAAATACGGTAGTACAGGGTTGGTCCAATAAATATCTGGACTGATTTATTCCTGGCAATGGAAAGTGGTGGATCGTGATTTTTATAAGTAATATCGGAGGTGGCTGATGTCAGGTAACCTAGGATAACCTGGCTCAGTTCTCTCCGAAACTTTGGATCGTGCAAGAAGTGAACGTGTCAAATCAAATTTTGCGTGAAATTGAACAAATCCGCTACGGAGATTGGTCACATCACGTGATGGCATAAAAGAGTTAAAGGAGGCCGGGAAAACGTTGAAAACGAACAATGCACTGGACATCCGATCTCGGCTTAACCCAATGAAAATGTAGCCAAAGTGCGAGAATTTCTAAACTGTGATCGTCAGTTAAGTGTTCGTTTGATGGCACAGGAGTTGAATTTACAGAAATCAAATGCAAATGGAAGTTGGTTCCGGAGGTTTTGTCAGACGAGCAGAACACTGTTTGAAGATTTACCGTGAACTATTGGAATATTTGGAGACCGACCCAAATGCTCTGAACAGAGTGATTACCGGTAGCGAAACTTTCTGGAGATTAAAAGGCAAAGTTCTGAGTGGCACACAAACGCATCTCCTCGACCAAAAAAATATTCCTGGATGCTCCATCATGACAACGCGCCCAGTCATATGTCGCTAATTGTGAGGGAGACACTGTTCAAAAACAACGTGACAACGCTGCCCCAACTACCTTTAGAGCTGGATGATCGAGCGTGGACCAGATACCGTCAGTTAAACAGGTGCTGGAGAAGTGCTCAGAATATAACATTGATGTGCACCAAGTATTTGTTGACTTCAAATAGGCATACGACAATATCGACAGACGCGTACTATATACAATCCTGTTGGAGTTTGGAGTCTCACCGAAACTGGTTCGGCTTATAAAAATTACAATAACCGATTCTTTGTCACTAGTCAGAGTAGAAAATGATCTGACTTCCAGCTTTAGAACTGACAATGGCCTTAAACAAGGTGATGGCCTGGCACCAATACTTTTCAATGTGACACTCGTACATGTCGTTCGGAAACTTCCCGTTGACAAGGGAACACAATGCTTCAAATTCACACAACTCGTAGCGTATGCCGACGACACTTGCAAGATCTTTGGAAAGTGATAAAGAAATATTTGTAAACCTTGAGTCAGTAGCAAGAGAAGTTGAACTACGTACTAACGAAAATAAAACAAAAGTTATGACAAAAGCCAGGAAGAAGACGCCAATCAGACAAAATATTACGGTAGGAGACTTTAACCTAGAAAAAGTAGACAACTTTGTATACCTACGGGGCAAACTTATTTCGAAGGATAGAAGCAAACCCATCGAAATTTAAAGAAGAAATAAGAAGATAATGATGGAAAATAAGACGTATTATTCGGTACTCCCAATTATTAAAAACAAAAAGGTGCATAAGAAAACAAAATTTAAACTATGGAAAATGATTATAAGACCTGTGCTATATTATGGCAGCGAAAAGTGAACATTAACTCAGGGGTCCGAAAAATTACTTAACGCCTTTGGAAGAAAGGTCATCCGAAGAATCATCTGACTTGTGAGGAAAGACCCGATCTGGAGAATACATTACAATAGATAATTGTATGCCAACCTCGATAATCCAGAACTGTTGGCCCTCATAAAATTCAAGAAGCTACAATGGGCTGGTCATGTGGAGTGAATAGATTACGGAAGAATTCCCAAACGCACCTTAAGCACCAAGGGAGAAAGTTAATGGACAAATACCAGTTGAAAAACTACGGAAGCGCTGGGAGGATTCTATTGACGCAGACAGCAAATCACTGCTAAGATTTCGAGCTGGAGGACGCGGGCACTGGACCGAGAAAGATGGAGGCAGAGTATATAGGAGGCAAAGGCCCGATTTGGGCTGTAGCGCCATCATAAGTAAGTAAGTAGGTAAGTAAAATATGTCTAAGCAGAAGGATATATTAGGAGTATGAAGAGAGCCAGGCAGAAGTGTCTATAATTTTGTTTGGTATTGGTTTTGGCTCATTAGCACATTGGCTTTTGTAGTTTGAAGTTTGTAAATGAATACCAGTTGGATGCAAATTTCAGTTCAAACTGGTTTGTACAGAATGTCATAATAGGCAATATCGGCAGCAGCTCACCATATAAAAATCGTTTTCGCTTGGGGATGTAGTAGTGCCATTAAAATATGTGATATTAACCCAATTGATACAAAGTTGCTTTTTCTGGTATATTTTCTTGAAATGTTAGAGATATCGTATGAACTGCTTTTTTAGCTTTTAATTTGAAATATGCCACATAAAGCAAACATGGTCATCTTAGAATTAAAAAAGTACAAACACTATGTTCTTTTTTCACTGACATACACAAACTTATAACTGATGAACAAAACATTAATGTTTTTGGTTATTTAAGCGAAATTAGTTGAAATTATTTATAACAGTTATTTCAGATCGAAAGTTTGTGCTTCCTTTTAGATTATTTGTGCACATATTTTAAATGACGTATTCATCATTCAACCGGAATTAACACAAAGTTTATGTTACAAAACCAAAAAAAAATGCAGATGGCACATTATTTTCGAAAACAGAAAGGTGGTTATATTAAACTAACCACGTGCAACAAAAACACTATAATCAGTGGCTGAAAAACAAATATGTTTTTCTGGTTGTTTTTGTAAAGGACGAAAAGGGAAAAAACATCAACAGAGACCCTGTGCTGCTCCTAAGGGGGTAGTATTTTTTTTTCAGTTGTACGCGTTCATATAAAAGTGTGGCTTTCATTTGAGGGTTTCAGCCCTGCTGTCGCTTTGTTAACTGTGGGATAACATGTTGCTGAAAAAAAATTATACGAATCGTTTTTTATCTGGATAGGCCTATCATATGAATGATAAAAAATGTATTGTGATATAATTGCAATATGAATCCCTGTATCGTAAATTGATACAGAGCCAATTGAATGTTGCAACTTTTATTTCAAACCGATTCAAAATTATTAATCCGCATCCAAAATTAATAATGTCTCATCCAATAATTTCATATTCCACAACGAGAAATCAATGAAATCGACAAATAACATGACAAATAACATGGTAATTTATGTTGTGGGATTATGATTTCCAGAAAAGAAGATTTTATAAGGCAACAATTATTTTATTATAGATATACCAGGTGTGGTGGTTAATAATTCGTATTTTTTTAAGAGATGACAAGGGGGAAACAAGAGTCGGTTCACAGTATAATCTCTTATGTCATTTTGTTGCTACGATAGTACTTTTCAAAATGCCATTGATGTTTAAACGATTTCGAGTTAGCGTCAATTTTTTTCGTGTGATAAACAAGTCGAGTTTCGAGCCAAATAAAGAGCATTTGCGGCACGTAGTGCTTTTCATATCCAATCAAAAGAAAAACGCGAATGAAAGCCGTCGTATACTTATGTAAACTTATGGTGACAATGTCCCAACACAAGACTCTTGTGGGCGTTGGTTTAGACAATTCAAAAGTGGTGATTTCGACCTTAATGACAAATAACGCCCAGGCCAATCGAAAAAGAATTAAAATGCCGAATTGCAAGCATTGTTGGAAGAAGACGATATGTAAACTCAAGAACAAATGGCAGAGGGAGGAAAATGACAGGCAGATGGAAAAACGAAAAACGGTGAGGGGAGTTTTGCTTTCTCGGCATGAATGAAATACTTTTTTGCATCGAATTGTGATTGGAGACGAAAAATGGATATATTTCGAGAACCCAAAACGTAGAAAATAATGCGTTGGCCCAGGACAACCATTAACCTCGACCGCAAGACCATTGCATTTGGTGAGATCAAAAAGGTGTCGTGTACCATGAGCTTCTGAAACCAGGTGAAAGAATTAATATCGTTCGCTACCGTCAAAAAACGATCAGTTTGAAAAATACATTGATTAAAAAGCGACCAGAATAGGCTACAAGATACGGAAAACTAACAGCACACAGCTGTTAACAGTAACACAACTCACACATAGCGAAAACGGTCAGAGACACAATTTCTGTAAATTGGTTGAGAACTTTTGCCCCACCCACCGTACTCACCAGACTTGGCACATTCCGACTACCACTTGTTTTCATCGATGTTTCACGCACTTTCCATCAATGGAAACTTCGATGTTTCAAGCATTTCAACAATTACAGAGATGTGGAAAAATGGCTTGATGACTGAACCACCTCAAAAGATATAAGGTTTTTCTGGAAGGGCATCCACAAATTGCCAGAGAGATACGAAAAATGCGCAGTTAGCGATGGAGTATACTTTGAATAAACCATTTCTTACCTTTCTCTCAAATTAAACGTGTTTTTTGAAAGAAAAAAATAAAAACTAACAATTATTAACCACACCTGGTATTTATAACTGAAAGATGATTAGATTGAGTAAAATGGGTTTACCTCAAATACATCCAGTTTTCTAAACTAGACTAAAAATATTGTATGTGCCATGGTATTCGATGACCTCTCTCCATCTCTCCGTTAGTGCATAATTTCGCGCTCAGTTATTTTCTGAAGTTTTTCCTGCTAAAGAACTGATGCAGATACATTTTCAAGTCCTCCAAAGGCATACAGTTGTTATCAGTCTAATTGTTTTGAAGCGATCTACATAAATAATAGCTGAAAACCAGGTTCGCGAGAGTCCGACGTTTGGTCGATGGACCAAAAGATCCTGGTCAAGCTGTAAAGGCTGTCGGGTGGCGAAAGACACATGTAGTCCAGCATTATCTCGATTTAACATAATGTCCCTTCCGTTAGCTAACTCAAGCCGTTGTTCATTTTAAATCATTCTAGTTCATTATAGTCCATTTCCATTATCTCCGACCATCCACTTTTAAAATGGATCGATTTTGTTGCGATTCAATAGAAAATCGCAAGCAGAAATTTGGTCTATCAATTTTTTCTCCGTTAACTCATGTGACCATACATCGGCCTTGTTAACCATTCCAAGTGAACGTAATCGTCTTGACACTGCGAACTGGTTGATTCCAAAAATTATTCGATATTTTAAATTATATGACGACGATCACTTTCAATTAGCACCAATATTTCATTGCCATAAACTTCGGCCGGTCAAGAAAGTGGTGCATCGCTAAGATCAAAATTGTTTTCACAGACACTTTCTGAATCATTACCTGCACCTTCATCATTCTTCCTTTTCAAAAATAAAAAATCACGCTATATAGAAAATACACCTTATCTTTTGCCGTTTTTAATGTTTTAGAGAATTTAATAAAACACAACCCAATAACAACATTTTTCCCAAGTATTTGCTGAAATTCCTTTTGTAAAACAATATCAATACTTTATACGTGTGAAGTAGGTAACATTTAGGTTTTGCAATGCAGAGCAATATAGCACCAAGAACGGAACAGACTTTTATATCAACCCAATATTTCGATTGTAATCACGGGCTAGCGAGAAAGTCAACTAAATATACGTAGGTTACTACAAGAACAGAAAGAAGAAAGTCAAATTAATGGTTACAATTGGATTTATCGTTTTTCGAAATAATCTCATTTTGAATCAATGTACTTTTGCATTCTGCTAGATCAATGTTCAATATATTTGTGTCATTTAAAAGAGCTGATCTTGGGCATCTTATTTACATAGACTGAAAGGCATTCGTATAGATGAGTGCGCAATTTATTTTCCTATTATAGGACAAAAATTAACCACAGCATGATAAATCAAAACTATATAGTGGAAGGTACACCTTTTCTATGTTGTTTCCTTTAAAAACTCAATTGTTTGAAAGGCTGCATAAGAAATGCCATTATCATGAATGATCATGATGAGAATTATCTCCTATATTTAATACAATATGTGAAATGAAATAGGTTTTTAAAATTATTCATATAATATCAATCTATTAAAAAATTATTGAAAGGGTTGCACTACAGTGACACTGTCAAAATGTTAGACACAGTTGAACAATTATTTTTAAAGACTTTTCAATATAACATATTAATATGAAAACTGCAGTTTACTCATCTCAAGTTGAACTGAAGACTTTTGTCAAATGTTTCTCTCAAGAAAAAGAAAAAATAATATTTTTAATGTTTTAATGGATTTTTGATACGTCAAAATGTTAGACTCACCATAAGTTGTAAAGGAAAATATTTTAATATTTTGTGGACTTTCCACCACCTTTTTTCGAATCAAAAATTCATTTTAGTAGTGAATCACACAACTTCTTCATTGTTTGATGTGGAATTTAATCTCAGGATTGGGTAATTTTTACGTTGAGCACTGGAAAAATTTCCCTTTTTAATATTTTTAATATCGTGAAGTCTCATTTTCAAATCTTCTATATTTGTAAATTGTTTTGATTCGCTATAAACTCATCTTGGAGGAATTCCATAGACATTTTCAATGATATTTAAATATGGTGAAACAGAAGGCCAATGTAATTTTGAAATATTATTTTGCCCGAACCAATCCGTCCTCATTTTGCCGAATGAATGGGGACGATATATTATTAAAAGCTTCACTCGTATCATTGAAATATTAATTTTTTATGTTATAATAAAATTTTATATTTTTGAGAGTTAACTCGATGAGAAAAAAACAATAAATTATTTTCATTGCTGTCAATACTCGCCCAAACCATGACAATATCTCCTCTCATTTGCCGTCTCCCTAAATGTTTTGCTTCGTTCCTGAGGTCATGAAAATGAAAAAACGGAAAATAGGAGAAACCATCAGACTCATTCAAGTTGATTTTTCGTGAAAAAAAAAAAGATTCCCTTTCACTGTTCAGTTTCCCTTCACCCACTTCCCAGTTTCCTATCACTGATCAGCTGACCTTATCAGCGAAAGTCATTCGGGCTAATTTGTTGCGAGTACTTAATATTGGTTTCCTCTTCAATTTTTTCTTACAATATTTTCAGGTTTTGTTAACAATCTTTAACTCTTCTTGGCATTTTCTTGCAATCTTACAGGAGTTCAGTGTGTCTAGCAGAACCAAATCAATGTGGCAAGCGATAAAAAACTTCGTACTAATCGGCATCTTAGGTCCCTACAATTCATCCCATCGGCAAGTATTAAAAATTAATCGGCTTTCTATTTCTGGAAAAACATTGAGTTTTTCCGATAACGAGTCACAAATTGATAATTTTCTCTATATAACTTCACAAAATTAAACTGATAAATAACTAAACTAAACTAATTGAAAATTTTGATAAAATCTCTAGAGCGTTAAGAAACCTTAAATATAAAACAAGTGTGTCTAAAGCTGGGTGGTAAAAATTTCCGCTGTACGGGCTGTATGTGTTTTGTTTGGAGGCGTGTATATCGTGTGCGTGCTTGGCAGTGAAGACGCTCTGACACACATATTTTCTCCACGCATTACGCACACGAACCATCTGTTGTCGGTTGTCTCGTGAATTTCAGAGAAATTTGCGGCGCACAAGATATATGTGTGGACATGTTGCTGAAGTGAAATTAACATTTTTAATTGTAAAAAGATTTAGCCATGCCATATAGGTGCGCATGATATTCCAGCAGTAATTAGCCGTGATGTGTTCATCCCATCGACCCTGGTACCTTTTTTCCATATTTTTCAGGTCCTGACAAAATTGTTCTTCTTGTTCCTCACTTTAAGAGCCAAGGTTGTCCGGAAATTTGTCCAAATGATGTGGGAGGTAGTGAACTTTGATACTCATGTTACTTCCAAGCTTTCTGAAAATTTTCAGCATGTTTTGCGCCAATTTGAGATCATTTTCGGACTTATAATTTCCTAAGAAATTTTTTACAAGACTAATGAAAGAAAACCAGGCTAATATTCTATATCATTCATTAGATACACGAAATTGTTATCTTTCATCAAAAGCCTAATTTGCGGTTCATCGAAAACGCCAACCTTAAGTTTCTCCTTGCTCAACCCAAGAAATTTCCTTGATATATAATTAAAGCAGGAATTTGTATTCAATGCTTTGACATACTGTTTCAGTAGCTCCAATGCGCAATGGAGGGAAAATTATTTTTTCTTTAGTAGCTAATGCTGTATGTATAATTTGTTTCCCAACTGTGAAGTCTTTTCTTTCAGGCCAGTTTGTTTTAATCCAATTCTCGTTTTTTTGCTCTGCTATTCCACAAACAGAGAAAACATTAAAATTTCGTGTAGCCGCTTTGTTGACCCAATAAAAAGTTTACCATTTTTAAATCAACGTATATAACCCACTTATGATCATGGTACTTGAGTTTTGCCAATACGAGACATATGGTTTCATACTCCTCCTTTAATTTAGTGGAATGACCAATAGGAACCGCACCATTTTTATTGCCATTATGTAGCAATAGCATTGATTTGGCTGGTAGTTCAAGAATTCAAGAAACCCATTGTTGATAAAACACCACCGATATCATTCCAAAAAAATAAAATTATTTTCTGAGCAAAAAAAACGGAAGCAGTTGTTTTTCTCGAGTACGATAACATGAAATTTTAGTACCTGGAGAAAGTATATTCCTCTCTTTGAGTCTGGATGTCTTTCATTTGAAAGGTCGAGATCTATGATAAGGTCACTTAAAGCGTCGAGTAAAAAGTAGGGGTTTAGCTTCGTAGCTTCAAAATTATCTCTTTCTTCGCTCGTAGAAGTTTGCCTATTTTCATATGTACTACATTCTGTATCTGAAAGATCATTTAGGCCACGACAAGTTGGAACAGGGACGTCTACTGAATCAGAAATAGATCCTTTAGCAGATACCAGATCGGGATAGGCCATTTTTTTTTCGGTTAATACGATGTACCTTGACTAAGCTAAAATAACAGTCATCGTAGTGATTGTTTGGTTCCCTGCAATTCATAGGCACACCAAACTTCAATTGACTTCTTTTACCATTCGTCCATTGCTGTACATGTTCACTACACATTTTGCAAACATTGTTTGGAATCCATGGTTTATCAACGTCCTTGATGTTCAAGTTAACATAAGCGATATACGCATTTTGCATAAATGCAGATATAGGTTTTCGAGCTTTGTCACCACAAACGTAACAATACAAAAAGTGTTCGGGTTGTTTGAACACGATCGTTTTGACGATGACATCTTCCAGGTTTTGTTTATTAACTTATTTAATTGAACAAACAACAAAAACAAACAAGTTAAATGGCTGAGAAGAAAATATTATTAATATGAGTAGATTAAAAACTGTACGTATTATTGATAATTTATTGTTACTGAGGGTGTTGCCAGACTTTATACCTTAAAATTACGTTTAAGTCTCGGCGGCATCAACATTTTTTTTATTTTGTAGACATGTGTAATTGTTTTATATTCTGATTAAGGTCGATTAAATTTTTCTCCTTTTCCAATATATTTGATTTTTTTTCACATTTCTACGGCGTGTATGACATTTTGACACTGAGTGTATAGCTAAATGTATCGGTTTTAAAACAGTACCCCTCAATTAAAAACAAAATCTTTCTATCAACGAATACAACCGACGTTATGGTAGAAAAAATTCACCCCAGGGTTTCAACTGGTCACGTGCTCGATATTTTTCTTTCTTTTTTCACCACCCTTAAACGACGTTTAAGCTCTACAAAAACGAACAGAAAAACATAGTTTTGTTTTTTATTCTTAACCCCGCGATTGTATGTTTTTCCTAACAAAAAATAGCCTAACAAGAAAATATGTTTCAGTGTGTTTTTTTTCTTGCTCGGTGGTCTGTTCGTGGTATATACACATACACGTCAGTCATGAACTAGATGGTTCTGTTGTTCACTGTGACTTGAAAACGAGGTTTTTTTACTTGTTTTTAACGGTCCTCTTTCTTATAAGCACGTTTATGGTGTAGTATTTAATATTCTAAAGGAGGTGGCATGGAAAAATGTGCGGAAATGTTAGTGTTATGATTGTAACGGCATTTTCATAGTTTTGTTAATAAAATAAAATACAATTTTATACCAATAAAAAAAATCGTCCTAATAACGGGAAAAAATTAAAACTATTGAAAGAAGAGGAAGCAATTTCGGGTCAATGGAAGCATTGTTTTACGAAATATTGGATGGGACCAATGAAGTAAAGTAAAGTATAATTTTAGAAAATTTGTGAATTTGTTTATCTGAAAATATTGCAGAGAAGGAATATGCCAAAGAAACAGATTGAGGCAATAAAGAGCCAATGTTATAAAATAGTTAATTTACAGAAAAAGATATAGAACAAGATAAGTGTGTTCTATCTACTGTTCATTATAATAATGACGCCAGGAGTTAGAGCCAGGAAAACATGCTGAAACATATTAATAATCAAAGAATTAATACTTTCTGATGACTTTATAATATGTGCACCTAACAAGATGGCATTGAAGGAGGAAGACTTATAGTTATAAGGAATGAAATGGAAAACATTTATTAATACAAAAATAATTTCAAATTACGACATGTAAATCAAATCAAATATGTGGTATTAAAAATAAAGGGAACGAATTTAGATGCTGAAATGAACATAATCGGAGCGGTGAACAAGACTTTTTAGTTCCTACTAAGTCATTTTTTAATAAAAGGATGACGAAAATGAAGGCATAGAAGATAATATTTGTTCTTGTTTCTCTATTTGAAGCTGACTCGTGGAATTTAGTGGATAAAAATATGTTAGATACATTTTTTTAGAATAATGTTAAGGACTGGATAAAGTGAAAAATATTGATATTAGAAAGATACTGGGAATGAAGTCTGCAAAGGAGCTCATTTAGAAAAACAGTTTGTATGGTGGATGCACCTAGGAAGGCATCCTTCGAAGACAAGATTATATGGTAAACAAGACCATATGGGACACAAAAGTAATGAAAAAAGGGCGGAGAAGACAAAAAAGTGGGATGGATAAATGTCGAGTTGTGGACAAGTTGCCCGAAGAGTGGAACAAATGGGAAAGCTTCATCAAGATGAAGCTAAACTCAACTCTCACCCTCAACCTCTCACATATACAAAAAATGTTATTTACTATTATGGTAAGAAAATCATATTTCACTGCGAATTTTGAGTCGTTATCTTTCTCACGTTATCAAATTAAATATAGTATTACAATCAATCTGATTTATTAAAAATGTGTGAAATTCTATAAGTTCTAAAACGAAGTTCTAAATTCGAAGAAAAAAACTAATAAGAAAAACACGAATTCAAAACAAATTCAATCTCTTCGTTACAATTTGGCTTAGACGACTTGATCCTTTGGTTAATAATATAGAGTGGTCCACGGGAAGCGGACGTTTTTAGAATGATTAGTACTCGGTTAGTATATGGAGAGGAAATCTGCCACAGGTGTCTATCGACTTTCCTTACGATGCTGTTTAGTATCCATACAAACAAATCTGCCAATATTCGGCCTTAGAAAATCCCCGTGAATTGAAACGGGAAGAGTAAAAGTAAACTTTCAAAAACGGCTCCAAATGTGTATTCGTAAAAATGGTCATCATTTTATTGCAAGTCACACTGTTTATTTTATGGCAATAAATGTTTTTTACCACAAGTTACTCATGGTTTTTAAAAAACGTCTGTTTCCCGTGAACCAACTTGTAAAAATATTTACACAATTCTTTTTATTTTGCTTTTTTCATTTTCTTATTACTCACAGAAATATACATAAACAGATAAGCCCAAACGAAGGATTTGAACCTGGAACCTTCGCTACCACCAGGCAAATCACTAACATATATTTTAATTCAATTTCTTTAGTTGATAATAATGGTAGCCATTTAATTTCCAGATAGAACTTTACAGGATTGAGAAGGATTCGAACTTATGGTCTTCAATCAAGGTTCTATTAATTAGTAGATATTAAGTATATAGTAATTATTAGAGTAATCGTAGTAGGTTCAGTCATCTAAAAAATACTTACCAAACAATTTATAAGAGGTATTGCCATAAAATAACTCTTACCTGAAAAAGAAAAAGATAATGTAAAAATTTAAAGAAAATACGGATATTAGCTAAAGTAACACATATATCAGCTATTGTTTATAATAGCCAACAATGTGATATTATATTGATAAAATTTTGCGGTTTATTTCTATTAAGTTATAATATTAGTTTTTCTATTCAGAAATTTGGTTAAACTATGTATAATAAAACAAACGAAAAATATTACACACAGTTGAACCGCTGAAAGATTACCCGTGCGTCATGAATTTATGTCTATATCATAGACATTGAATATGTTCTTTATATTATGCCGAACGAGAGAAAAGGAGATGAAAAATTAATAAGTATGTCTTCGTGTATGAGATAGCGTTACAGCGTGGTAGAAAGAGAAAGTAAGAAATTAAATTATTATTATTAAAAGGCGTTTGTTCGTACCGCCTATTCGTCTATTGAGTTCGGCGGTTCTGTTTTGGTTGTTATTTGATTTGTTTTGTTATTGTGTTTTTTAGTGAAATTTTGTGCTGTAAAGTCTAGTTTTATTGTAAAATAAGTTCTTATAAGAACTGCTATTATTGATGCTTTGTTATTTTGCTTTTTGATCAAGCAGTGTACCTATTTATAGATAAAGATTGTATCTATAATTTTCTTATGATTATTATTATTATTTCTTATTATTATTTTCTTATGATTACTAAATATTTTAATAAACATATACCACTTATTACGGTGATCAATAAACTAACGGAAAAATCCGACGTTATAGATCAGTCACGATCTATCGATCTGTTATGGATGGAAATTCAAAATCAGTGCTATGTTGACACTTTGCGAAAGCTTCTAGAAACCCATAAGAACATTTTACAGGTCGAGTGGTGACTTTCAATGATGAATGGGTGTACTTCAATAATTCCGACATGAACAGTGGTAGAACCTGTGGGGATAGTAACTATTTGGGAAAATTTTGAGGCCCAAAAAATTTGTAAACTGATTTTTTATAGATATATGAAACACTAATGCGACTAAATATGAAATTTAATTTTAATTCGTCATCAGGAGATGATCTAATCTCAGATTAAATCATTTCCTGATAATGCTAACATGGTTAGCGAAACGCGGCTTTAAAAAAAGTTATTTGGTGTTTAGATGTAAAGCTGTTTGAGTTTAGTGACTTTTAAGAAACAAGCTATCTCAGTGCAGCATGGAAACAACAGAGCAAGAGTTAAATACAGGAGATTGGAGAGACAAAAAAGCTCGATAAATGGGTGACCCACAAATTAAATGAACATTTTAAAAATCGTCATTTTGAAGTGTCGTCTGCACTTCTTTTGTGCAATAAAAACGATCCGTTTCGCGAACGGATTGTGACGTGTGATAAAAAGCGGTTTTTTTGCGACAATCGGCTGAGTGGTTGGACCGCGATGAAATTCCACAACACTTTCCAAAGCCGAAAATGCACCAAAATAAAGTCATGGTGACTCTCCATCATCCGCCATAATCGCCTGACTTCTCACAAAGAGCATCTCGACAACTTCCTGTGAGCGAAAAATTCTTTAAAAATCAAGAGGATGCAAAACTGCCTTCAACGACTTCGTCGTCTCCACCCCTCGGGATTTTTCGCAACCGGTGTAAATAAACGTGTTTCTTGCTGGAAAAAGTGTGTTGATTGTAATGGTTTTCATTTCGATTAGTAAACTTTTGTTTGAGCTGAGATACGTGCATTTCAATTTAATGGTTAAAAACCGCGATAACTTTCTTGACAGCCAATATTTAAGTATAATGCGTCATTTGCATGGGCCCATGTGAAAAATATATTCAGATCTATGGCAAAACAACAGTTTTTGTAACCCGATAACGCATCATCGTACATTGCAATTACTTGTAATTTTCTTGGAAAAAAACTAAACAAATACCGTACCACATTCACCATATTCACCAGATATAGCACGTACTATTGTAGTAAGGACTTTTTCCTGTTCGTTCCATTGAAGAAACCTCTTTTGTGGACCGCCATTTTAAGTCCATAAAAGCCAAAAAATATAATAAATTAAGAGAAGTCCTAGGTAATCCAAAGGATAAAGTAGATCAACATGAAAAGTCGGAGATTTACGAAATTAGTTTTCAAGATTGTGATCGAAGGTATATTGGGCAAACAAAAAGATCCATAGTAATGGTATTTAAAGAACACATTGCCTACATTAGATATGGGAGAAATGAAAAATCTTGTATTGCCCAACATGCAATCGAACATGACCACAATATAGATATTAGAAATTTAAGACTGGTAAAAAGTGTAAATAACAATTGAGCTTTAGATTCATATCAAAGCATTCAAATAGAAAAATGTATGAAATTCATGAACCGGGGTAAAGGACCTATTCCATTCAGTCAACTTTTTCAATTATTAATGTAAGGCTCAGTAAACTTAGGTAGGGTTATCATATAAATAGAACATCGTTTAGTTTTGGAATTGGATGAAATTATGTCCTGATGATGCTAACATGGTTAGTGAAACGTGCGTCGAGAAATTTCCGAAAGTGATTTGGTGTTTAGTGGTAAATCTCTTCGAATTTAGTCTATAAAAGCCATTCAAGCGAGTTCGCTGGCGGGTTTAAAGGAAATTCCAAAAGTCGAGATTAAAAACGGTTTCGAAGACACGAAAAAACCTTGGAATAAGTGTATTGCAGTTATTGGGGGTCGGTTTGATGGAAACAAAATAAATTTATATATTTTGACCATAGTAGTATCTGTACTATAGCCAACACTTCGTTCCATTCCACTTCCACATTTTCCATTTAGTGAGTTCTTGATTGAAAGGAGATTTTTGTTTTGAAGAATTCAATATCTAGTGTTTATATTTCACTAACGCTAGTCTATGCATGTTTAAAGCTTACAAACAAGAATTAACCGAAATGCTTTGCATTCATACTATTTTCAAAGCGATAAAAGTTTAAAAGTACGGCTTATTGGGCATTACTTGAAGTGCTCTTAGAATTGAACAACCGTCCGCTACAATCTGTAGAATTTCGGAAAAAATAATGAAAAAGGATTGTACATAGTCAACAAACGGCGTTTGCTCTAATCATAGATACTACCAGTAATTACTGAATCTTTGGTGATACATTCATAAGGAATAAAGCAGGTAATACCAGTTCAACAACTGGTAAACAAATTATGTTTTTTTTAAGGTATAATGATGGTACTGAAATATGAAATACTGGATTAGTTGATGAAAAGCAATAAATGGCTCGCTTTATATTATTATAGATGATCGATTTTCTTTATCACACGTACGACGAGTAGCACGTTCGCATGATGTGAAAAAAGAGAATAACGAACTGGATTAGAAATATAATAAATGCAGATGATGAATACAGTTTTAATCTACATATAATATCTATTGTTAATGATAATCTTCGGCCAAGAGATAATACACTTTCTATTCCTTTTTTTTGTAAAATGAGGGATTTTGAATTGAAATATTCTGGGAGGGCAGTTTTGATAGTTGAATGATAGCAAATGTTCCATGAACTGAAAATATGGTAATCTGATGGTGCAGCATCGGGAGAATACGTTTTGTTTTGTGGTTCTGGTAATATGAGGTCTTGTATTGCTATGCTGGACGTTAAACGTCTTGGACGTTTTTGAATTAAAGCTATGTTTAGTCTATCAAGCTGAGCACAAAAATATTTAGCACTTTTGGCAGCATCAGGAGAATACGTTAGATGATGATGGACTTAGTAGCCTAACTCTTGATTTTTTATTGGGTGGTTCTGTTAATATGAGGTCTTGTATTGCTATGCTGGACGTTAAATGTCGTGGATGTTTTTGAATTAGAGCTATGTTTAGTCTATCAAGTTGAGAACAAAAATATTTAGCAAAAATATTTATCAGGAGAATACTTTAGATGATGATGGACTTACTAGCCTAATTTTTGATTTTTTATTGGGTGGTTCTGTTAATATGAGGTCTTGTATTGCTATGCTGGACGTTAAATGTCTTGGATGTTAAACGTCTTGGACGTTTTTGAATCAAAGCCATGTTTATTCTATTAAGTTGAGCACAATAATATTTAGCACTTTTGGTTTCATAAGACTTCAGAACCTCATAGTAAATCATTCCTGTAACATCCTAGCAGATTGACAGTAGCACTTTTTTGGGGTGAAAACTTAATTTTAGAGTGAGTAAAGGTGATTGACGTGGTGTTGACTATTTTCTTTTCATATGTGGAATGCTTTATAGAATCCGCTTTTCATCTCAGAGATAACTTGTTGAAGAAAAGGATATCTGCCTACCTGGACAAAAGTGTACTGCAGATGGTTTGTTTCCGAATGCCGAATATTGTTTATTCCTTCTTGGCACGTTGTTTAAACGAAATTTTAAGCTTCGTGGCTAATTCCTTGATAGTTTATTTGGGATATATTGAGTATCAGTCAACAACAGATCCTTATTAAACTCAACAGGTTTTCCCGATTTTATACTGTCAAAAACATTGAAATCACCGTTCTTCATTTTTAGCCCTAACAACAACATTAATGCCATTTATGGAATTAATATGCTTTCGAAACTACCAAAACATCAAATATTTAATATGAAACGTATCCCACGAACTTTGTTCTTCTATTCTTATAGGGTTCAGCTAATGGTTTTCAAAATTTAACAATAAGCACACTGAATATCAATATATTTAACTTAAATATTAGTTATGTATTAAGTTAAATTATTGTTAGGGCTGATATTAAGTATAACACTGATAACAACTGATATTAAGTATAATACATTTTTATTTTAACTGTGCAAAACAATATTTTTTAATTCCATAATAATATATTAAAATGAAACTATATATTACTAACACTATTCATATTATTTTAATATTTATACCGGTTATATCCAACTGAATATTACAAGACGTCATTCATGAAGTGGAGTAGTAAAGTGAAAAATTAACCATGTTGCTCATGTAATTGAGCACAATTTTATCACCATTACGCCAGTGAATCATCTAATGCGATAATCTAAGCACGTATTTACAATCTTCATAATAAATTTTAACATATCCCGCGGATTTCCGTTGCTGCGGAGACTTGGCACCATTTCTAAACTAAATTGCTGTCGTGTCATTCGCGACACTGTATGTCCTGTTGTCTATTGTAAATAGGTGATGATTAGTATGCACGTATTACCACCCACAAATATTTCGTTAAAAATTACATGGTTAAAATTCCTTTCATGTACTTGACCCAAACTAATTAAACTATTTATTGCACTCTAAAAAACGTGTTTAATTATTTGAAATATTACAGTAATTGGGGTTAAAATGTATGATCATTTTAATTGAAAATATTTTCAAGAACATTAGCAAAGTATTCGAAAGTTAGTTGAATGTCAGCATTATGCATTATGTTTTGAAAATAATGTCGCTCAAATGTCTTTTTCGGCTTCGGACTGGGGTGAAACGGATTCTAGAGATCTAATTTTCGATTAGCACATATCGCATGGTATATATCGCAATGGTGGCCTGAATGTATCCTTTAAGGTGAAGAATTGTTTGTGGTTTATTTCCGTAAATCACAGATTTAACATAACCCTACAAAAAACATGTAATACGAGAAAAAGAGTGGAAAAAATAAGATAGCATGATATTTACTATTTCGTAAAAGAACGCGTTCAGGAAACTTTTCTTGTAATAAATCGATTGTCTGGGGAGTTGTGTAACAAGTTGCATCGTCTTATTGAGAAGGACACATTGTTTATATTCAAATTTATCTATTTAGGCTAAATATATTCTATTAGCAAATTCCTCTAGGGTTCACCATTAAGAGTAACATGATTTCCATCATCGTCTTCAAAACAATAAGATCCTATTATTCTTTTAGCGCATAAATTGCACCAAATAGTGACTTTCTGAAGATGCAAAGGTAACTGCTGAATCATCTGAGGATTTTCATTGGACCGAATCCTGCAGTTATGTCTGTTCACAAACCCATTAAGTCAGAAGCGCGCTTCGTCGGAAAGGATAAATTTTTCCCAAAATGAACCTTCCAACTACTCTAGAGCCTAATTGTTGAAAAAAGTATTTTTCCATAGTGAATTGATACAAGGTACTGAATAGAGCAGAAAGAAAAGATCTATACTCTTTCTCTATCTTCCTCTCCCCTTTTCCTCTTTCTCCCACACATTTTATTGATATTTTCAAAAATCAATTTCACATAATTTAAAGATGAAATAAACAAATTATGAACAAGAACAAGAAATAATCTTGAATACTTAATGCTGGCTGTTTTTGAAAACATCATTGTTTATATCTTTCAGTTTTTTATACTAAATACTAGCATATTACGTTTGGTTAAAAAAAAATGACCTGGATAATATACGTTATAGTCCCCAATACAAAAATCATAAAATTCCAAGGGCGTAGTAGTTCTTTTAAAATCTGTTGAATCGGATCCAAGTGCCAAATAATAGGTTTTACGTATCAATGCATGCATTTTTTTCAAACAAGGAAGCAACTATGGTACTCGCTAAATGGCCTACACGATATTCCTGCAATATAAACGAATTATTTCACGGCTCCTCTAGACACGCCATAAATGTCTGGACATGTTAAATTTGATTTTTTCACTCACACTTTCAATAACACTGATAAACAATGTTTTTATCACACGAATTTTGTAATGATATTTAATTCTACTTATCTACTCTCATTATATACGTTTATGTTTGAATAATATCATTTCTGGAGTTTGATAGCTATCATAGTCAATAAATTTAACTTTACCGATATTCGTTCAGGTTGTAAATATGCCACGAAAGTGTTTAAATCACCCGGCTAGTTTTTGTTATGTGTGTGGAGAATTAACTTTTACCTATTAGCGTCGAAATTTCACACCATTAGTAACCAAATATTATTTGAGTTACTTTGGTTTTCATGTACTCCATCAAGATAAATCCTGCGTCCCCCATATCTGCTGTGTAACATGTGTGAGACTTCTGCTGAGTTAGGCTAAGGGATCTACACATATGGCCTTTGCTGTGCCAATGATTTGAATGGAACCAACAGAACACGTAAGTAATTGTTATTTTTGTTTGCTATAAGGGGTATCTCAACTAAGTCGGGAAACACACCATAAAATACCCAGGCCAGTCATCTGCAAAAAGACCAATCCCACATATTGCCCAATTGCCTGTGTCAAACCTCCAAATCCATTAGAAACTCTAGAAGCTGGTGCTAATCAAGGACGATAACATAGAGACAGACAACATACCCAACTTATTAACAAAGTACTTCAAAAGAACCACACTCATTGACACAAAGTCACCTCAACGATTTGATACGTGATTTACGTTTATCTAAAAAATAGGCTGAGCTTTTGGTATCTAGATTAAATGGCTGGAATCTGCTTCTCCCAGTACAAAAATTTCCGATTTTTCCAATTTCAAATAGATGACTTAGTCTACTGTCATGACATTCATGCACTAATGAATCTATTAAATTTTGATTAGGATTCAAGTCACTGGCGATTGTTCATTGACTCATCAAAAACTAGTTTAAAAGCAGTGGTTGCTACACAACGGAAACATACGTCCTTCAGTACTTGTAGCCCATGATTCTAATGTGATCTAAGAACCTACGAAAATATAAAATTCCTTCTGGAAAAGATTGAATACAATAAATATTCCTGGATAAATTATGGAGATTTTCAGTCAGTCATTGCTCTTTTGCTTGAACTGCAGCTGGGTTACTCAAAATACTGCTGTTTTATTTGCGAGTAGGACAGTAGAGTTAGAAAAAAAACACTATATAAAGAAAGAGTGGCCCAAGTGTAAGTTACTTTCTCTTAGGACAGAAGAATGTTAAAGTGAAGCCTACCTAGTGAACTCTTTTCAGTTTACCACTCTTGCATATAAAACTTGGCTTCAGAAAAAAGTGATGGACAAAAATGGTAGTGGATTTTTTATATCTGAAAGAGAAATTCCCCAAAATTAGTGACGCAAAAATTAAAGAGGGGATATTTGTAGGTCCTTAAATAAGAGAACTAATGAAGGATAACAGCCTTCAGCAAAAACTGAATGATCTTGAAAAACCTGCCTGGAAATGTTTAGTTAATGTCGTAAACATTTTGGGTAACAAGAGGACAGAAAATTACAATATTTCATTAATGAATTATTGATCTCATACAAAGCTTTGGGAAGCAATATGTCTTTGAAGATACATATCCTGGACTCACATTTGGATTTATTTCTCTGAAAACCTGAGTGATGTAAGCGACGAACACGGCAAGACTGGAGCAATGCAAGGCCAACTGTTCTCAATAACTGAATTGTTAGTGTTACACAATATAACTGTCGGAAATACAAGTTTGGGGACATCAAATATTTAATACATTTTAAATATATCGGCATGAGTTACGTAACGCTTAATAAAAATTCACTCGAATCGAAATCGAATTTTGACGGAAATCGTAGATTTGTTATATTTGTATGTAAAAATAATTTGCTAAAATTAAATTAACTAGAATACTAAAGTATATGTATATTTGTATAACTTTGTTAAGTCAAGTATTCTAATGGCCTTTAAACTTATATCCCATTATAACAAAAAATACAGAAACTTTCCTAAAAATAAATTAAATATTTAGACTAAACATACTATTGGAAAAGTTCGTTCAACAAAATTTAACATTAAAAACTATTTCAAACTCTATTTATTTTATAATATATTTCAACTCTATTAGGATGGAGCATACATACATACTGCGTTGTACTATTTTTCAGACAGACATTTCAGTTTTACGAAATGGGACTGTCATTAGTTTTTTGTTAATCTACTTTTGGCAGATGTTTTCTAACTACAACAGAACTAAACAACTATTTCATTTAATTAGTTATTAAATGAAATAGTTGCGTGTTTGACTGTAAAGTAATTTCGAAAATTGAAACGCGAAAATGGCACAGTCGTTGTGCCTATGCTTAAAAATGTATTATAAGTTATGCAGTGTTAACGAATATTAGATAATGATTTAACTTATCTTAATCTGCACAAAATAGAGTATTTATACATTTATACACACACACAAATATATATATATATATATATATATATATATATATATATATATATATATATATATATATATATATATATATAGTATATATATATATATATATATATATAATTTCGGGTGTTGATCCGTTGATTCTGTGAAGAGTCACGACGTTTCGCCAAAATCTCATTTGGCATTTTCAAGTGTTATCCGCTTCGACTGAAGAGTCCAACTGACGTACACGAGTCGTTGTGCTCGCTTTTATAGTCGGCCGGCGACTGCGCAGATTATATTGGGGTAGTTGTGGACTATTTGCAGCGCTCGGCAACGCTGTCGGGAGTCCGTTTATTGATTTT